>CM032232.1:16450000-17030000 GCA_019009955.1 Riptortus pedestris
TCGCTGGTGAAACGAAATGAAATCGAGCCATTTTTGAAAAGAATGACTACATGGACATGAAAAGTGGATCACGTACGACAATAATGTGTGAAAACGATCGTGGTCGAAACCCGGAGAAACTTCACAAACAGTGGCAAAGCCTGGATTGACACTAAGGAAGGTGATGCTGAGTGTTTGGTGGGATTGGAAAGGCATTGTTCATCATGAGCTGCTCAAACCTGGCCAAACCATTGATTCGACTCTCTACTGTCAACAACTAATACGGTTGAAGCAGGCGATTCAGAATTGATCAATAGGAAAGGCGTTGTATTCCATCACGACAATGCTAGACCACACTCATCTTTGGTGACTCGGCAAAAATTACGAGAGTTTGGCTGGGAAGTGTTGATGCATCCACCATACAGCCCGGACCTTGCACCGTCTGACCACCACTTGTTTCGTTCTCTTCAGAACTCAAGCTCAAACTCAACAAGCTGGAATCAAAAGAGGCTTGTGAAAATCACTTGGTTCAGTTTTTCGCCCAGAAATCACAGAACTTCTATAATGAAGATATAATGGTTTTACCGAAAAAATGGCAAAAGGTCATCGATCAAAACGGCGCATATATCATTGATTAATATCTAAAATTTATATAAATAATGCGTTTTGAAAAACAAGAAAAATACCGAAATTACTTTTTCCCCAACCTATTATATATATATATATATATATATATATATATATATATATATATATATATATTCTCTGTTACAGCTCTAGCGGTCGTAAGTTTTGTTAGATTGGTACTAAACTCGATATTTTATCGTTTTATGTAAAAAAGAAAGATCAAGTTCGTTATCGGCTCAAATCGGACCAGTGGAAGGGGGAATTTTGAAAATTCTAAATATCTCTTCTATTATACGTCGGATCGAAAAAGTTTATACGACTAATATTGAAAATATTAAATATTTAATTACCAATAAATGTTATTATTTACGTTTTTTTACCTATCTAGATTAATAACCGGCATATTTGAATTTTTGTATTTTTCATCCTTTAGTAAACCCGCACTTCTAGTAATGTCGTATTAACAATAGGCTTTAACGTTAAGTTCGCTAACTGCTGAAATCAGACCAGTTGGAGGAGGATGTTTAGAGGGAGGAATCTCGAAAATTCAAAATATCACCGTTATTAAAAGTTGCATAGAAATACTGTTTGGAACTAATATTATAGTCATGTTAATGTTCTATATACGTTGTTATATATATAGAAAAAATTTATATAATTATTATTATTATTTATTAAGGTCCACTTTTTGCTACTATGGCTAATAGGAACCGGCTATCTATAGGTAACCACCCTTTTAGCAGATTTCCCTCAAGGGAAATCAGCTATTGAGGCCGTACTCATGACGCGAGTTTCGAAATATTTCTTCAAATGTCCATCGATCCTACCCAGGAGATGACGAAAATGAGGTCCGTTCAAAATTATATATATATATATATATATATATATATATATATATATATATATATATATATATTTGTCTGTTAACGCTCTAGCGTTCGAAATTGTTGTTTGATCTTTACCAAACTCGGAATTTAATCGTTTTATGTAAAAAGGAAGATCAAGTTCGTTAATGGGGGGGATTTTGAAAATTGAAAATATCTCTGTTATTATGCGTCTGATCGAAAAATTGCATAGAATAAATCTTATTGCAAATTAAATTTACTATAAATATTGTTGTATACATTTTTTCTGTATCTTGAATATTAACCGAGATATTTGCATTTGTATTCTTGTGGTCGCCAGTAGGCTATGTTCCGATAGCTCTGGCGGCCGTTTTTATAACTATTCGTCCCCCGTGAATAGGTTTAGAGGTTAGGTTAACTTGTCTTTTAGAAACTACTGGGTTATTACGCCCTAAATAATGTTTTAGGTTTAGTGGTTTCTTACTACTACAGTTGTTATTAGGCAGATTTCTCTATTGTAAAACTTCTCCTGGGAAATCTGCTTAGTTTACGCAGCCCCTACGCGACGGACTTTTTTTAGTCAGGGTGTGACAGTGTGATTATGATGATAGCGACCAAACATCAAACTACAATATATATACGTTTAATATAAAAATAAAGTTCATGTTCATTAATGGCTGAAATTCGACCAGAGAGAGTTGGGAATTCCGAAAATTCCCTATATCTCAGTTATTATACGTTGGATCGAAATATTCTATACATGTTGTTATACGAGTATTTTAACTATTTTAAATATTAACAGTGATATTTGCATTTTTTAGTTTTCGGCCAAACCTCCTCTCCTACTCATGTCATATTAACAATAAACTGCTATATCATGGGGTACATTATTTGAAACTAAACACCGAATATTGTTATCATTGTACTTTTATGTTTTGAAGTAAATACAAATGAGTGGTTCACGTGGGAAGTCTGCTTAGTTAGATCAGCTCCTACGTGACAGACGTTTTTCGTCATCTAGGTAGGATCGATTGAAAAATTATCCATAATCACATGATGAGTACAACCGCATTAAGTGACTTAAGGAAAATCTGCAAAACCAAATACACACCTTCAGGATATGTCCTTGCCGCTGCCGCTTTAGTAAATTGGAAAGGGCTGGGTGAGTCTGGCCTTGAGTCTGGCTATTGGCGGAAATACAGTTGGCAGGAAAGTGTCAGAAATAACACAATCTAGTGTTGAATTCAATACAAAATGGAAATTTATTTTGAGTTTCTTCCCAGGAACCCCTCACACCGCACTCTCGTAGGAAATAAACTGCTTTAGTTGTTTGCATTGGATTTACGCTTCAACCTCATTGGCTCCGAGAAAGGTTTCTATATCTCGTTGGATATTTATATTGGCCTGCATTCGAGGAAGAAGTGTTTCCTGACGACATTCCCTAGGTGGATCCGGGAGGTCCCGCTGACACCCCGGGCAGTATCTATAGGACCTCCAACTGGCACCTTGCCCGCCTTCCTCTTGTCCCATTATTGGTGACACATCCTGTCACACGGCTGTCAAGCGCTATCTTCATTCCGGAACAGGAAGTAGGACTAATGGCTTTAGTTCATAGGCAAAAGCAGGTCCTATTCTGAGTGCATCTTAGCCAATATCGAAAAACGGTCGATAACGTAACAATTGTAGAGCTAGTTAAGAAAAAATGCATAAAATAACAATTGCAGAGCATCAATAGTTTAGTTGTTGATTCTATAACATTTTACGATCCGACTCAAAATAACGGAAATAAAAATTTTCTGTTAAAGGGAGAGAAAGCACTTCTCACGCGTTCACCTAAAAGAATAAGGGTCAAGTTTACATGAGAGTCTTGAGTTGTTGCCAAGACGTGCGTTTCAATGAGCCTCCGTGGCTCATTTAATAGCGCATCTTTTTTGTAACCGGATATCTCGAGATCGAATCTCGACGGGAGTGACCATTTTTTGGGAGGAATTTTTTTTCTTCAATTTTTTGTTTCAAGGGCGTTAATTAAATATTAATAATCAAAATAAGAAGTTTTTTTTTTAATTATTGGCATTTAATTACTCGAACTGAATAACTCGCTTAATACATGAGTTAAGAAAAAAAAAAACATAAAATAACAATTGTAGACCTAGTTATGAAAAAATTCATAAAATAACAATTGCAGAGCATCAAAAGTTTAAAAGGATTGATTCTATAACATTTTACGATCCGACTCAAAATAACGGAAGTGTAAATTTTTGAATTCCCCTCCCCCCCAAGCCCCCTCCATTCCAAGTCCGATTTTGTCTATAAACAAATATTATCTTTAGACTTCACTAAAACAGGACAATATTAAGTATGGTTGAAATCAAATAAAAATTTTCAAGTGAAGAAGGATAAAATCTTAATTGATGACGTCACCATCACATAACATTTGCATGGCTCTCACAAAGTAAAAGTTATCTCAAAAACTATAATTGTTATTTAACTTTAGGAGTGGTGTTTACTGAAGGCTTAAAACGAAAAAATGCAAATATCTTGGGTAATAATGGAGATACTGGAAAAACATATATAACAACATTCATAGAATGTTAAATTTCCAACGAGACTAACTCTATAAACTTTTTTGATCCGGCTTATAATAACGCAGGTATTTTAAATTTTCGAATTTCACCGCTCCCCTCCTACTGGCCCGATTTCAGCAATTGGTCTTTATTTTTACATAAAACGTTTAAATATCGAGTTAGGTAACTATCAAACAAACATTGCGATCGCTAGACCGGTAATAGAGAATTTTGTATACATAGAGTCTTGAACGAATCTCATTTTCGTCATCTCCTAGGTAGGATTGATGGACATTTGGACATTCAAGTGCTTCAATAGCTGATTCCACCCGGGGGAAATGTGTCAAAATCATTCAGCTTTTCAAACAGCTGATATTAGAATTATTTAATGGTTATCTAAAGCGCTTGGCAAAATGTTACGAAGAGAACAACGAGAACCATTTTAAATGTCACCAGTCCTTTATCGTTGACAAATGTAGGTCCCTCATGTAAATGTTTAATCGTTTGAGCGATTAAAAAAAAATTGACATATTGTAAACAGGTGACACACTTTTTTCTGTTAGTTACCTACAACCGTTTGTTAGAAAAACACTAACAATTTGAAAATCGATTGCACATGTCAGACTACGGGGAAATGATCTTTTTACGTTATAAAAAAACATATGTTACGTTTTGTCAATTTGGAGCAATGGATATGTTTCATTTGTAATCCTGTCATTGAGAAAACTAGGGGTAAAATCTGTTTGACTTAAAATGTTATATATCTCCTTCCTTATAAAAAAGTCCGTAACTCATTTTCAGCGTAAACTAAGCAGATTTCCCACGTGATAGTATGACTCTCTTCCCGTCTCATATTCGGACTGAAAAACAGACAGTGGGAATTAGTCACTTAATGTTTGAGTTATGAGAAATCTCGAACCCGAATCCTGCCTCTACCCCACCACCCCCTCTGTTCGTGGTCCAGTTTCTGTCAATAACCAATATAATCTTTAGTGTTGACTAAAACGATTAAACATCTCGAGTATGATATATATGAGTATTTTAGAAAGAAGAAAAACCTTATAATGACTTCATTGCATAACAAATTCGCATGTGTCTCCATAGTATAAGTCGCAAGAAAAGAATATTTGGTATTTAATCATAGATGGTTCATATAACAACAGCTCATTGTTATTATGACAAGAGCAGGAATGGGGGTTTACTGAAGGCTGAAAACTAGGAATTCTAAATATTTCTGTTAATATTCATATTAGAAAAAATATGTGTACAACTACATTTGTAGAAAATTAAAAGTAGTACATATAAGGTTAGTCATGTACAATTTTTCTACCCGGCGTTTATAACAAAGATATTTAGAATTTTCGGAATTTTTCCTCCTCCCTCCCCCTGTCCGATTTTAGCCGTTAACGAACATTATATTTAATTTTGTATGGACCGCTTATATATTGTGTTTAGAACGATAAAAAAAGATTGGGACCAATCAACAAAAGTCCGTCACGCAGGGGCTGCGTAAACTAAGCAGATTTCCCACGTGAAGATTTACAATAGAGAAATATGCCCAATAACAGCTGGCCACGATAGAAAATAAACGGCCACCAGAGTTCTCGGCGGAAAGTCCGGAACATGGCGGAGTCCTGCCGACCACACACACAATACAAATGCAAATATCTCGGTTAATATTCAAGATACAGAATAAATGTATAGAACAATATTTATAGTAAATGTAATTTACAATAAGATTGACTCTATACAATTTTTCGATCCGGCGCATAATAACGGAGATATATTGAATTTTCAAAAATCCCCCCCTCCCACTGGTCCGATTTCAGCCATTAACGAACTTGATCTTCCTTTTGAGATAAAATGATTAAATTCCCAGTTTGGTAACGATCAAACAAAAATTACGACCACGAGAGCTTTAATAGACAAATATATATATATATATATATATATATATATATATATATGTATATATATATATATATAATTTTGAACGGACCTCATTTTTGACATCTCCTGGGTAGGATCGATGGACATTTGAAGAAATTTTTCGAAACCCGCGTCTCAATAGCTGATTTCCCTCATGGGAAATCTGCTAAAAATACAGTAACAGATTCTAATATATATATATATATATATATATATATATATATATATATATATATATATATATATACATATTGTTACGTTTTGTATGTGATATAATTAAGAAAAAATATCAAAACTCATCTTTGTTGGAATTTTATAAGAGTCCTCCACTGACACAATTTGATAATTTGCTAAATTTGCTCGTTGACTGTTTTCTGTTTTTGGTACTACTTATTTGTGTGAGAAGGCCTCCAAAATGAAGTACACAAAAAATGTTTACACATCTAAATCTCATTAGTATTTCATGTGTCATTATGCTTGTTATAAGTTATGTTTTTATTTAAAATGTATAAAATGTTAGTTGGATTCATTTCAATAATTTGTTAGTTATTATATTCTGAAGTTAAATTTTCTGCATATTATACCTGTCTTTACTCATTACATTCTGTTTATCCAACTTATCAGAAAAACAATAACAATAAGCCTACAACAATGTTATGAGTAGTTAGCCCATGACCATATCAATGTAGATGTCATATTAATAATTATTCAACATAAAATTAGAATAATTCAGTAAACTAAATTTAATTTGCTATAAAAAATATGTTCTCTAAAAGGAGTTTTCAAGTATGCTAGCTCTCCGCGGGCCGGACAAAATCTGTCCGCGGGCCGGATGTGGCCCTCGGGCCGTAGTTTGGAGACCCCTGGTCTAGACTATTCGAGGTCTGGCTGGAAGGTACTGGTCGGACCTAGAACATTCTTTCGGCTGCTTTGATCTACGTCACACTTTCCAGATACGCGACTCTCTCTCTCTCTCTCTCTCTCTCTCTCTCTCTCTCTCTCTCTGAAGGATTATTCATCTATTTAATTTTCGCAACAATATATATATATATATATATATATATATATATATATACATATACATATATATGTATATATATGAATCTCTTACTGTATTTGTGTTGATTGGTCCCTCCAATTTCTTTAGAAATTGGTGGGAAGGCTTTCTGTTATTAGGACCTGCTTTCCAGATCTGCGTCCCACATCCAGCAATACACTAATATATATATATATATATATATAATTTCGAGGACCTCATTTTCGCCACCTACTAGATCGATGGACATTTGAAGACATTTTTCACACCAATACCTGATTTCCCTTACGGATAATCTTCTAAAACAATAGTGAAGAGCATAGTCGGAGAATGATTAATAGGTGTTGATAATTTTGCTCCAAATTGGAATTTCGAAAATGACACTCTTGCTATGGCTTGTCTTAATGTCCTCACACACTTATATGCAAGTGTCAATGCATATAATTTGACTTATTTCTATGTTAAATATTGGCGTATATTTAAAGTTTGTTTAGCTATGAGAATATGTTGTTAATGTAGGATCTGGCTTTCGCAAATAGTTCATGTAAGTCATAGGGGAAGTCCTGGTGTTGTCGGCATTCTGTCAGTATATGTCTTATCGTCAAGAGAAAGTTACAAGTTGAGCAAGTACTTCTGTCAGACTTTGTCATAAAGTATGAGTGTGTTAATTTGGTGTGGCCGATTCTAAGTCTCGATACAACTACTTTGCCTCTCCTAGAGTTCCTGAAACTTCCAGTCCAGTCGGTTTGCCGTGCATCTATGATGTGGTGTTTTTCTTAAAATGTCTTTATTTAATACGTCTATTTTTTCATATTCAAATCTCGCTCAGCTTTCACTCATTCCTAAGTTTTGGAGAATCGATGCGATAATATAAAATTCCGTCACGCAGGGGCTGCGTAAACTAAGAAGATTTCCTTCGTGAAGTTAAGTAATAGAAAAATCTACATACTGGAAACACAACATCACCGTGGATATTAAGTGAATAAATACAAACGGAAATAATAAATGTTTCATCCAATTTCAATAACCTGCCGACAGAAAGCAAGAGACAGACTGTCTCTTGAATACAATTTTTGTTATTTAACCTCGATTAATGTGATTTATTATGTAGCAGAGTATTGTTTATGTAACATGAGTAGAAGTGGTTTGCTGGAGGCTGAAAACTGAAAAATGCAAATATCTCGGTTAACATTCAAGATAGCGAATAAATGTATATAACAATAATTATAGTAAATGTAAATTGCAATAAGATTGGTTCCATACAAGTTTTTGATGCGACGTATGGTAACGGAAATATTTCGAGTTTTCCAAAATCCTCTCCTTTAAACCCCCCTCCCACTGTCCCGATTTCAGCAATTGACGAACTTGATCTTTATTTTTACATAAAACGTTTAAATATCGAGTTAGGTAACTATCAAACAAACATTACGATCGCTAGACCGGTAACAGACAAATATATATATATATATATATATATATATATATATATATATATATATAAAATTGTAACCTCTGTCTGTACATTGATTTTTTTCGCGAAATTTCACGATAACTTTTCGTTTCACATGTCATAGACACCATATCTGCATTTTGTTTCTTTCGTGTATGTTTGTTTGTTTGTTTGTTACCTTTTCACGCATAAACGGCTGAACCAAATTTTATGAAACTTGGTATGTATATTACTACTAACCCAACGTAGACTTTAGGCTATATTTATTTTCTCTGAGGCAAACAGGAGTGGGGGTTATAAGGGAAGCCTGAAATTATAAATAACGATATTGCGTTTTCTATTGGGTTTTCGGCAAATATGCACTAATAAAAGTTGTTTATTTCGTTATTTAGAGTAACTTTTGTCGTATACCGAAGTTTAAATGCGTTATACACTAAAAAGTATAGCGGGAGTCAACAATATTATTTGCCAAAAAAGACTCAACCGAACTAAATAAAACTCGGTATGTGTATTAGCAGTGAGGCCTTCATTATAATAAGCCATACCTACATTTCTATTGTTTTTTCCGCAAATATAAACATAACAAAAGTTGTTTATTTTGTTATTTGGAGTAACTTTTGTTATATACACTTTTGTCGTATACCTAAGTATAAATGAGTTATACGTTAAAAGCTCGGTATGTCAATTAGCATTAATTCTTCCATGATTATAAGTTATATTAAAATTTTTAGGTTCGAATGGGAGGGGGGTTATAAGGGAGGCCTGAAATAAATATTCACCATATTTACATGTATAAGAGACGGGAAATAAAAAAAAATATCAAAGACAGTGAAGCCTTATCGAACAAATATTCTATTATTAGCAAATCCACGGCAACGACGGGTATCAATCCTAAACACTGGGACGGGTAAATGTCAAAATATTGTGCAATGTAAAGCCTGCTAAAAAATACTTTCACCATCCAGCCTCAAATGAATTCCCGGGCGAAGCCGGGTATCTGAGCTAGTATATATATATATATATATATATATATATATATATATATATATATATATACAGTTTTGAATGGACCTCATTTTCGCCATCTCCTGGGTAGGATCGATGGACATTTGAAGAAAAATTTCGAAAATTGCGTCATGAGTACGACCTCAATAGCAGATTTCCCTAAAGGGAAATCTGCTCATATAGCTAACCGTACCCCAACAGGCTGTCAATACCTTCCAACAACTCTCTTAGGATACCATTACAACTAAAAGCTCCAAGATACATAGAGCTGCCAATAAACTACAATGGAACATATAATGACGATTGAAGACTTCCGATATGCAATACTCCAATAATAAGAGATATCTTTCAGCAATAGATTGAATGGACTTGGCGTATCCTAGCTCAATGTTGGGGGAGTTGATTGTAATTCGATTACAAATAGGAAACACTCGTGTCGGATTAAAGCTTGCTGATTGATTGCCCCAGGCCTTGGAGCTAACCTTCAATCAATTTACCTCCTATCGTTTCAATCACACCCCCCTCCACCTGACCTCTCAGCGAGCAGGCTCCATTTCCTTCAATCCCAAAAGGTTAGGGGTCGGGGCGCGGGGCGCTTTTCATTAAAGGATCTTCTTTCGCTGAAGGACCTTCGCTCGAGTTACTTCATACTAGACTTCACGTCCTTCAGCTTCTGTTTTGGGTATTCCTGGACTAGACAAATTTTGGAAATTAATTAACATATATGTTTACTCCTCAATTCCACCCCCCTCCCCCTCCCGATTAAAACTTCTTCACTCAGTTCAAAAAATGCAGGTCCTACAAAATTAAGGCAAGAAGAATCTTGATATGAAATTTAGCCTCACATAAGCTGCGAAAACTAAGCAGATTTCCCAATTGAAGTTTTACAATAGAGAAATCTGCCTACTAATAACAGTAGTAGTAACGGATCTCTAAACCAATTCACGAGGGACGAACTGTTACGGAAACGGCCGAACTAGCTTTCGGCGGAAAGTCACGAATATAGAAGACTTTAAAACCCAATTAAAGTGAAGACAAGAAAATTGGCCCGTTAAGAAAGAACTATTATTTTATAAACATAATAATAAACTACAACAGTTTCCTCTAGGGTTACTTCAGGAAGAAAATAAATAAATAAATACACGCACACACACACACACACACACACACACGGACACACACACAAACACACTGTTTTGGATGGATCATATTTTCGTCATCTCCTGACATCGCCGATGGACATTTGAAGAAATTTTTCAAAAATCGCGTCATAAGCCCTACCCCAATAGCTGATTATCCTTAATGGAAATCCGCTAAAAAGCCCTGTGCGTTATATTTCTGCTAGGCCTGGCCTTTTTAATCAATACTTACATTTATATCTGCTATAGCATTAAGTTAGCCAAAGGAGCTGGGCCCATAGCATTACTTTATGAAATGCTAAGGGTTGCTATAGAAAGGCTTTCTCCGAGAAGGGCGATTTATATCTGTATTAGTTACCCCAACGGCAGGCTCACCCTTTCCACCCTTCTTGTCTTCTTATTAAATACTATATTTCTTCCCCGGAAGCCATTTCACTCAATTTTTTTCTTCATTATCTTTCAATTTTATCTCTAATATTATCGTTTTCTTCATTATGAATCCGACTAAATATCCCCCGGAGCTCATAAAGTGAAAGAAATGGAATCTCATAAGGCTTTTAAAATTAAACTCCTTTAGTATTAATGACTGCAATGAGCATTTTCTTTATCAGCAGAGTTTTATTTATCACAGTTTCTCCCGACATTTTCTTGAGGAGTAAAAAGTCCGTCACGCAGGGGCTGCGTAAACTAAGCAGATTTCCCACGTTGGAGTATAACACACTTATGATCTCATCACACCACACATTCCCTATTTCTGTGTAAAACAACAGATGGGAAAAGGAAGCGGGGTGGGGGAGGGTACTGAAGTATGAAAAACAAGAAATCCCGAAAAACTCGTTTAATACTTCGGTTACGAAGGAAAGCATAAAACACCGACTATATATCATCCATAGTTTAATAAGATTGGTTCTATACAATTTTACGATCCAACTCATAATAACGTAAATATTTTGAATTTTCGGATTTCCCCCTCTATACCCCCACTCTTCCATGCCCAATTTCTGCAAATAACAAATGTGAACTTTATTGTTCATTGAAACGTTTAAATGTTTAGTATGGTATAGACCAAATAAATATTTTCGAAACGAGAACGCCATCAAATAACAAATTGGCACCTATCTCGCATAATAAAGGTCTTTTGAAAACAACATTTGGTATTTAAGCTTAGAATAAAGTGTTTCATAATATAAAAGCGTACTGCTATTCTGACATAAGTAGGAGTGAGGGATTACAGTATGCTTAAAACTAATGTCGCGGTTACAATTGAAGATGAAGAATAAATGAGGCATTTGGTTTCAAAACCAGGCACATCCATTTTTTTTTAATTTTTTCATAAGTTTTTAATGCCGGAAATGATGTATTGGACGCGTTTGTTCCAAAACCATCTAGATCCTTCCAAAATCAATACCGGCAGCTAATGAAACAAATGTGTTAAACTGACTTTTTAAAAAAATGAAATCTATTCTGATCAGTCCAATTTTTTGGAAATGGATGTACCTGGTTTTGAAACCAAACGCCTCAAATGTTACTGACAATGTTTACAGGACATTTAATGTGCAATAAGGCAGGGTTTTATACAATTTCTCGATCCGACTTATAGATCCTGATATATTTTCAATTTTCGAAATTCTCCTCTCTTAACCACCCCTTCCCTCCCACAGGTCTGGTTTCAGCCATTAATGGACTCAACCTTTAGTTTTGCTTGAAACGCTTATATATTTAGTAAGGGGATATATAAACAAATATTTGGACCAATATATATATATATATCAGGTGTTCAGATTCCTTCCGTCCTCCTATAGACCCCCTCCTATTCCTGGTCTAAAGCCTGTCAATAAAAAATATGATCTTCAGTGATAACTGAAACGGTTAAATATCAAGTGTGACATAAAGCAAACAAAGAGCGAAAAATCTTAGTATAGTAGATAACATATCACATAACGTATTTGCATGTTCCTCAAAATGTAAAAGTGTAGAAATTAGTTGCTATTAAGACTTCGAATAATGTGGACACAGGATATAACAGTTTATTGTTAATATGACATGAGGAAGAGTTGGGGTTTACTGAAGAGAGAAATTTATGTAACATCAAATTTGCGTTAGAATTGGTTCTATAACAATTTTTCAATACCACATATAATAACGGAGGGCTCAGGTTAGCAGTGAGAGTTAAAGCGTTGACTTTAGTCTCACATGGTGAACCTAGAATGGCGATTCTCGCTTGGGAAATATGAATTTATTTAGGGACGGCATTCATTAAATAAAATCCTTAGCCCCATCCTGGCTAGAAAAGGGTGATATAGCCTGCAGATAACCCGTCCCAATTAGTCTTAATTGCAAACAGTGGACGTTAATAAATAATGTTAATTTTTTATAATAACGGAAATATTTTCGTTGGAATCCCCCCCTCTAAACACCCCCTTCCCATTCAGCATTTAATGAATTTGATCGGAATAACTACCTTGAGCTACTATGGCTTATTAGGTCGGTCGGTTTATCAATGACTCCTGAGATAAGACAGTCGTCTATGTATTTGGTAAAGGCGAAGAAGAAATCATATGGCAATACAAATCAATAATAAGCCGAGTGAAGTAAAAAAGAGATGTGATTATATTTTCTTTGTATTTCTGTGAGGGAACAGGTTTGATCTGAAGAGGGAGCGAAAAGGCTGGTGAAATATTAAGGTGTTGGTTCTGATTTGAAAGGACAGCGACTAACACAAAGGCTGCGAGGTACGGAGAGGTGCCCCCAGGCCTTGGGAGGGGGTTGGCATGGCAACGGCAGCTCTAAGCCCTTACAATATGCCATATATCGCTGGCAACAAACTAGAACCTCTTTGGCAAAAAATATTCCAAGGGATCTTGAAGGATCCGCCATCTTTACAATAGGTTCTAGAAGTTTAAACCGCCTATGGGTATTTTTCGTTTAATACCGGCATCTCTAATTTATTATAAATAATTGATTACTTTTACCATACTATTAGTGTATTAGTAGTTGATTACATTATATTTGGTCCACATAAATTAAAACTTATGAATAAATTTAGTATTTGTATTCCGAATTATATATAGCTTCATTTAAGTTACCCAATGATTATAAAGGTATGGACAAAACAATTAATTTTCTTCAAGAAAAAGACCTGCTCCACAAGGAAAAACAATAAAGGAATGGTCTCATTATGAAATTATATAATAGAGTGAATGGTTATAGATGGAAGGTACGTCGTTCACTGGTTCAAGAATTCCTTTAAATGGAGCAATAACATTCATTTATGCTTGGCAAATAAAAGTATGCAACCACCTTATTTTGCTAAGAAAAATTAAGTATTCCTGCGGAAACTGTTGCTAATTAGAAAAATGATTTAAAGGTTATTAGCCCACATACTGTCACCAGAAATCCAATCTAGATAGGAAGAAATGGGATGGCTGTCGAGATCGATAAATAGTGTTTTACAAAACGAAAATATAATTTAGACCGACTGTATTGGCAACAGTGGGTTTTGCCGGGAAATGAAAGTATGTTCCATCTATGCAGTGCATAACAGGAACGAATCAACACTATTAGAATGCATTAAAGAAAGCATTCATCCTCAAACATTATAATGTCAGATTTATGGAAGGTCTGCACTAAAATAGAAACAATTGGCGGAAAGAGTTTAAACATTTTGCTGTCAACTACACTTTATATTTCGTTGATCTGTCAACTGGAGAGCACAAATCTGTCGGCTTCTTTGATCTATATCGCACTTCCCAAATACGCTACTCTCTGCTAATCCTTCATTTTGACAACAGTATTTATAGTTATTAAACTTGAAATAAGATTCGTTTATACACGCTTTCAATACGACGTACAATAAAGGAGATATTTCGAATTTTCGATTTTAAACATTTTCAGATTCCCTTCTATAAACACATTCCAGTAGTCAATGTTCTCTTATGCATATTTCCTAATAATTCTTTTCCTTTATTTCTTATGCGATATATTGTTTCAGGTGAGAGACACTCATTCGATCTCAAGATTCATCAGTGTGTAAGTAGTTATCATGTATCGATGTATAATAATGAGGAATCGATCTATTTGGAGCAAATATTTATGCTATCAGTAGACAGGTAGCTGCATCAATGATGAGCAAACACGCTCGTCCAGTCATCTCTTATGTGGAACAGCTGATTTCGTAGCTAGTAGCTTTAATTCTAAATATGTAGTCAAGATTTCCATTTTACGTCAATGAAAAATAGTCCTTTGTATTAAGGAATAAAAACGTCCGTCACGCAGGGGCTACGTAAACTAAGCAGATTTCCGTCGTGAAGTTTAACAATAGATAAGTCTACATATTGGTAACAGAACAGCACCGTCAATATCAAGGGAATAAATACAAACGATAATGAGAAACCTCCCGACGGGAAGCATCTGACACAAACAGGGTCCGCCAACCTCCTATTGGAAAGAAAAACAATTACTTAAATGTATAAGAATATAACATATAATTTTATTTCTATATCTAGTTATCTAGTACTGTAATTTATAATGAATCAGAATAATTTTTATCTTATAACAGAGTATAATTTATGTAATATGATTAAAAGTGGGGGTTTGCTGAAGGCTGTAAACTGGAAAATGCAAATATCTCGATTAATATTCAAGATAATGAATACATGTATATAGCAATATTTATAGTACATTTAATTTGTAATAAGATTGATTCTATATAATTTTTCGATCCAATTTATAGTACGGAGATATTTCGAATTTTCGAAAATCCTCCTCTAACACGAGGGGGGTCCCACATTTGTCCGATTTCAGCCATTAACGAACTTGATATTTCTATTTTAAATACAGCAATTAAATATCCAGTTTGGTAACGATCAAACAAACATTGCGACCGCTGGAGCGTTAACAGACAAATATATTTATATAATTTTGAACGGACCTGATTTTCGTCATCTCTAGGATAGGATTGAAAGATATTTTTCAAAAATCGCGTCATGAGTACAACCTCAATAGTAAAAATAAAAAAACTGCTAAAATGCAATTATTGAGTTAAATAGAGTGAATCAGAATTTATAAGATGTGATAGAATTTTATTAGAAATAATTTTCAATGTAATAGGGTTTCTATTTAATTTATTATTGTATTCTTTGTTGTTTATTTGTTTATATAGTTGTTAAATTTTGCTTTTTATTATTCTTTATCCGATCGAACACTCCTTACATCATGTTTTATTTTTCTTTATGTTAGATGTTCGGAATCTTCAACGCTTACTTTTTTTTTTACTCTAGTGAGACGGAAATCCATATTTGCTGTTAACCAGTTCTGAAATGGCAGATTGTTTGTCTCTTCTCAAGATATCTGCTACGAGAATTACTCAGTCAAAGGTTTTCGACAAGAATTGCACCAAATTTACTTCAATGAGTGGTTCGGCCTACCTGTTAAAGGGAAAGTTGTAAAAACTTTTGAGAAAACGTCAAATTCTTGGATGTGTGACAAACAAGGCCTTTCCTCTTCTGAATGGACTGCAGCAATAAAGATGGATAGCAACCTCGTGCCGGTACGCCCTGTCCCAGGAAGGAACTTAGGAACAACCCGCTACCGTCATTGCAGCGAGACCGAAACCCTCCCGCATGTTCTAGGTTCCTGACAATGGGGCGAGACAATGCGCATTTTCCGACATCATAAGGTACGATCAGACATTTCACAGCTTTTGAGAATGTACCACCCAGAGTGGGAAATATATGAAGAATTCGCCTGTAGTTCATCAGATGGGTCCATTTTGAAGAGCCGA
Source organism: Riptortus pedestris (assembly GCA_019009955.1). NCBI lineage: Eukaryota > Metazoa > Arthropoda > Insecta > Hemiptera > Alydidae > Riptortus > Riptortus pedestris. The sequence continues at coordinate 16,466,357 of CM032232.1, forward strand.
TATTGTTGCCATTTTAAGAAAAAAATACAAGGGTATAATTATTGATCCATTTGTCCAACAAAATAAAAAAACATCAGAAGAAGTAGATTCAGAAAAAAATAGACATTTACACCCAATGCTGTCCATATTTTAAAGGAGAATATACAATGTACAAAACTTGGACAGTTAAAGAGTTACTTTTTGGATCAAGAGGAGTTATACCCAAGTCGACTGCACAATATCTACAAGACCTTAACATGAAGGCTGAAGAAATAAGAAAAATGTCAACCAATATTCCAAAGGTTCCATCAGAATAGTGAATTTCAATTTATACCATAATAGAGTATAACATAATCTGCTCCCTTAGCAACTTCCCCACAGAATGGATATGCATATAATATTAAGTAAAATGGAAATAATTCCCTTAAATAAGGCAGATAAGGGGGCTGAATTTGGTAGGTACCCCCCAAAATTGGGCAGCATAGTTTGTTGGTCTTTTTTTTATGCATTCATTAATTACTAATTTATTTTCAAACTAACCTTATAATTAACAAATATTATATAAGCTGAACTGCTTTGATGAGGGGAAATCCTGTTAAGTAAATAATATATCTGTTTAGAGGGGGATTCCCAGAGTTTCCGGAAAAACCTCATTTGGGGGGAAATCCAACCGATTTGAAGTAAGTTCATGTTTTCAATGTGGAACCATTTGTCTTTATCATATTAGCAGATTTCCCTGACCCAATTAACTAAAATTTCTTCAAATGTCCATCGGTCCTACAAAGGAGATGACAAAAGTCCGTTCAAAGCTGTATATAAGGTGCTATTTTTGTTTTATCATTACCAAACTGGACATTTAAACGTTTTATGCAAAAATTAAGATCAAGTTCGTTAATACTTGAAATTCGACCAGTGGGAGAGGGCGTTTTGAGGGAGGGGAATTTCGAAAATTCTTAATATCTCCGTTATTATCCATCAGATCAAGCCAACTTTTTAAACTATATAAACAACAAAGAATACAATAATAAATTAAATAGAAACCCTTCTATATTGAAAATTATTTCTAATGAAATTCAATCCCTTCCAAAATCAATAAGACTTTATAAAGCAATAACAAAAAAGTAAAAATAAAATACGTTAAAAATAAAATGTAATGCACAATTATTCATTAAGGGTTAAATGAACGACACTTCAATATGTTCATCAGATTCATATGTATATAACATTGTTAATTTATGTTTGTTATTGCTGCTGAGTAGTTTGAGAAAATTACTTTCTTTGTTTTCTTTAGAGAGCCATACCTATTCCACATTAATAATAAATAATGATTCACTCTATTTAACGCAGTAATTGCATTTTAGCAGATTTCTCGTCCTCATGACGAGACTTACGAAACATTTCTTCAAATGTCCATCGATTCTACACAGGAGATGACGAAAATGAGGTCCGTTCAAAATTATATATATAGACACACACACACACACACACACACACACTCATTATATATAATATATATATATATATATATATATATATATATATAGTTCTTTAATAGCTGAATTCGGACCAGTGTGAGAACGCGTTTAGAGGGAGGGGAATTTCGAAATATTTCCGTTATTATCCATCGGATCGAAAAATTGTAAAGAACCAATCTTATTGCAAATGTAATGGTTAATAAATGGTCATATGTATGTTTTTTCACTATCTTGATTATTAACCGAGATATTTACATTTTTTAGTTTTCGGCCATCAGTAAATAACCACTCCTACTCATGGCATATTAATAATAAGCTATTTTATTATAAAGCATATTATTTGAAGCCTAAATAAGAAACATAGTTCTCATTGAGCTTCTAAGTTTTGACAAATACGTGACGCACTTGAGAAATCTGCTTAGATAACGCAGCCCTTGCGTGACGGACTTTTATTTTTACGCTGAAGAACAAATATTCGTATTTTCTTTAGATTTATGGAATAATTTTTTTAGAATGTTTTCTATTGGGTTGTAACACATGAAGTGTCCGATTTTTTAAACCCTAATCTTTATAAAGGATTAAAACGTTGTGTGTTGATTCCAAGCAAAATATTTACCATCTATAATAAACATTTGTTAATCCTCTAGTCGCAAGCTATGTTTGTTTTTGTCCCAAGTAGGCTTACATATTTTAGTTTAATATCAATCGCGGGAACATGGGGAAACACTGCTCACGATTTCCGGATAATTTTTCTTTTACGATTATAAACTTGGGTCATTCCGCGGCCCAGTCAGCAAGGAATATATATCGTTTGGCGAAGGAAGTGCTAATGAAGAACTATTCTTCGTTGGTTTTCAAAATTTTTCTTCAGGAGATACGACAGGAAAATCAGCCCCGTGGACGACCTCACTCATCAGTGGAGGACGAAGATCTTAAAAAAAGCTGTTGAAGAAGGCCCCCATAAAACAGTCCAGAGAACTTGCGTCAGAGCTAGGTACAAAGTCATATGACGGTCTCCAGGCATTTAGAAACGATTGGAAAGGTGAAAAAGCTCGATTCCTGGGTCCCGCACGAGCTCAACGAACGTCAGCAGTTAAAACGCCAAGAGACGTGTGTTTCTTTGCTTGCTCGTAAACGCCCGACCACATGTTTCAATACAGACAGTGAACAAATTAAAGGAGTTGGGCTATGACGTCCTACCACACCCCCATATCCCCCTGATCTATCTCCTACAGACTACCACTTTTTTCGGAGTTTGGACAACTTTTTGCGAGGAAAATTTTTTACAGATGATTTAGACATTAAAAATGCATTTTCTGAATTTCTTTCAACACGTGACACAAACTTTTTCAAAAGTGGGATAGAAAACTTGGTACTTCGTTGGCAGAAGTGTATTGAAAATGATGGTAAATACTTTGAATGAATAATATTTCAGATTCGATCTCAATTTTTCATTTTTTTTTCTGATTCTACAAACGGTCATTTCATATGTTACAACCCAATATATTTGGCATTGATAAAATCGGAAGTCAATGATGAAAATATTTGCTTTGATGTGAAACAAAGCAAGGTCAGATATCATTACTTAATCTCTACACAGTTTGGCATTCCTCATTCCTAATAATATCCCTCAATTATTGTAGATATACTGAAAGTATAATGACTACTGAAGCAATAAAACGGCATGAAATTTATGAGCTATGCAGGTATTATGACGCCAATTAAAATGCATTTAACTGCCAGGTCCGGACAGCTCGGCTTTATAACTCAAGCAGCGGGAACGAAACTCTAAAACTAACTTTAAGAAGCCGAGCTGAGTTATGCGTCAGCTGAGCCGTGCATAATTGGTCTGTGACTAACATTGAATCAGAAAATATCTTCTGGGAACGCTTTATCACGTTGGCAGCCCTTCAAAAGCAGGTGCATCTCGTGCAGGATTCACCTAATTCTGGATTCCGAGTGTATTTCGATCCCAAAGGCCGCAAGGGGGACGCAGAAAGAAAGAATCATTCTTAACACTGTTCTGCAGAAGAGAGAAAAAAAAAATGTTCCACTCCCTCCAGCGATTCAAATCAGCTATTGAGCTCCTATTTATGGCGCAATTTTTGAATGATTTCTTTAAATATCCATCGAACCTACACAGGAAATGACAAAAATGAGGTTTGTTCAAAATTATAAATATATTTGCCTGTTAGCGCTCTAACGGTAGCAATTTTTGTTTGATAGCTAACAAAGTCCATGTTTAAACGTTTCATGTAAAAAAAAGATCAATCTCTTTAATGGCTGAAATAAAACGAGTGGGAGGGGTTGGGGTAGAGGGAGGAATTTGGAAAATTCAAAATATCTCCGTTGCTATACGTAGGATCGAAAAATTGTACAGAGTCAATCTTAATGAAAATTAAACAATTTATGAAATGTTGCTTTATGCTTATTTTCTGAATCATGAATATTAACCGAGATATTTGGATTTTATAGTTTTCGGCTTTCAGTGAACATCCACTTCTCCTGATGCAATATTTCCAATATGCTGTTATATTATGAACCACTTTATTCCAAGTATAAATATCAATTATTTTTTTCATTTATCATTTACTTCGTGAGATATATACAAATACATTCTGTTGATCCCCCACCCCTCCTTTTTTTATTGGATTACTAAATTTGAGTGATTGAGATCAAAATTATTCTAATTCATTATAAACTACAATAATCTATTAAAAGACTTTCAATAAATTTAATGTTATAATCAGATATACTTCGGTAATAGTTTTCTTCTGTCTAAAACGTTTTTAACTATCTATTGAGAATTGAGTTTGGCTGACCTGTATGTATACAATTCAAAAGTTTTTGGATGTAGAGGTTATTAACATGTAAACTGGCCGAAAGATTTCTCATTATAGTTTTTACTTATTGGCGTAATATTAATGGTGGTGTTACCAGTGTGTAGATTTATCTATTGTAACCCTTCGTGTGAGAAATATGCTTAGTTCATACAGCCCCTGACTTTTTATATTTTCATGAGTGCTGCTGAGTTAGAATATGAAGTCCAAGAAAGCAGGTGCCATATTATTCAAGGTTTTCATCAGTGAAGATTATTAATTGTTTTTCTTACTATATTTATTTGGAAACTGCTCCCAAATTGGGAGGGAAGAAGCAAAAATTGGGAGTGCAAAAAATTACTTTTTAATGATATGTTGAAATTTCCGATGAATGCCATGCCCTTAAATAAAGACCGGATTTGTGACTCCACAAACATCCCCTGCTTTGCTTAATTTCTGGAACTTCTGATTCAATTCTTGTTCATTACATATTTTTTGTAACCGACGTTTAAAGCGAATTTTCTTGGTTTCTTCCTTCAGTAACCCCCACACACCCCCTACCTCTCATCAGTTGGTAATATAAATATAGACAATAGAGGGTAAGGGTACACCACAAGTGTGTTATAGAAGCATTTGAGAAATCTGTTTAGTTTACGCAGCCTCTACGTGGCAGAAAATTTTTTTTTTTTTTTTTTTTTTTTTTTTTTTTTTTTTTACCAGACCCATATGTTCAGCAAACTGATTTTATTATTATTTCGTATTAGGTAACAATTCTCCATTTTCATTTATTTATTAACGTCCACTTTATGAAACTGTGGCTAATTGGGACGGGCTATCTACAGGTTACCACTCTGTACCAGCCAGGATGGGACTAAGGATTTTATTTAACGGGTTTGTCACTAAATAAATTCCTAATTGCCCATGCGTGAATCGAACTCGCCACTCAAGGTTTACCAAGTGAGATTAATGGTCAACGCTTTAACTGACATGGCTTACCTGAGCCCCTCCTAATAACAGCACTGTTTCAGCGAAATTATAATACATGGAATATGAAGATTTTCCGCCTGTTGAAAAGATATATTAAAAATAATATGTCTACAGGATGCGCCCAATGATTTCTCTCCCCCCCCAATACAAACAAAGTGCATTTCATGCATCTCAAAATTTTATCGTTTGACGAGTCCTATTACATTATCAAACTTTATTGTTAATAAATGGAATATAATGCAATATAGCAAGTTCCTTTATGAACAAGTTCAATATTAACTAAGTTGTGCAATAATCTTAAGCATGTATTCCTCAATTATGAAACGGTATTTCAGATCGATATGATCCGGAATAGCTTTATTAATAAGAAATTACACCATCAGCAAGGTCGAACGAGAGAAAAAAGGTTAAAGACTAATGAAAAAACTTTGTAGGTAATTTATTGTAAATGGACGCCTCTAAATTTTTCAGATATTTCTACACAAATTACATCGGTTGGTGATATCTTTAGCAGCAACAGGTAATAACATGATTTTTGGAAGTTTCAAATGTCCATTGATCATTCATAGTATATGACGAAAATGAGGTCTGTTCAAAATTATATATATATTTCGCTCTAGATGTCGCAATTCTAGTTTGATCGTTACCAAACTCGATATTTAAAGGTTTTTTTGTAAAATTAAAGATGAAATTAATGGATGAAATCTGACAGTAAGAGGGAGGCATAGACGAGGAATATTGAAAATTCTTAATACCTCGGTCATTATCCGTTGGAACGAGAAATGGAAAAGAACCAATCTTATGACGAATTTAATTATCTGTAAATGAATATTATACGAGGGGGCGTATTGAAAAGTAAGGTATCCTATTTTTTTTTCATAGAAAATTTAATTTATTTACAACTTTGATTACATCGTTGGAAGGGTTTGAATATTTTACCTATATTTTTCTACATATTGTCCTTGACGATCAATAACTTTTTTGCATTTCGTTTTACCCAGCTTTTTAATGCCGGTGCCGTACCGCTCCTCACGCTCTCCCCCCGCGTCACGAAGCCAACTGACGACTGCTTCTTGAAACTTCTTCCTCATCTGACTTGAATTTCTGTCTCCCCCCAAGGTGTTTCTCTTGAGAGCGGGAAAACAAGTGGTAGTCGCTGGGGCAAGGTCGCGCCCGGGCTGTAAGGAGGGTGGTCGATGATATTCTCCAGCAACCGAATCCATTGAGTAGGGTGGTCGTTTGATATGACACATGTGGACGCGCTTATTGTCATGAAGCAAACACACTCCTTTGGAGCCTACCCCTTCACATCAACAACAACTGCTCTACAATTGTTGCTCTATTGTATTTTTTAGTAACTCAAATTTTAAGCGAGTTATTAATAATTTCACGTAGGTAGCATGAAAAAATTGGCTAAGCTTCCATTATAACAATTTATTAAAACGGCAGAGCGCTTTCGATGCTGTGCATCATCGTCAGCACCCGAAGGTCTTGGATGTTGACTAGACAGCTCTTGGAGCTAGAGTCTTGGAGTTGGAACATCGGATACCTTCGGGCACTGAAGATGATACACAGCATCGAAAGCGCTATGCCGTTTTAATAAATTGCTACAGTGGAAAAGTAGCCAACTCTTTCATCTTAACTATATCATAAGTCACTTCCACCTGCCGAATACCAACTCTGAATAATAGTTTCATGTTTTCAGTCTTCAGCAAACCTCCATTTCTGCCCATCGGATTTTTGTTTAGAAATAGAGAATATGTGGGAAGTAGAGGAGATAAGTATTGTTCTTCTGGCGAATGGGAAATCTGCTTAGTTTAAGCAGCCCCTGCGTGATGTACTGTTAATAATAATATAGCTGCTTGTTGATAAAATATGGACTCGTTAAACATGTGTTTATTAGTCTCATTTCACATGAAAGAATAGTATTGTAACTATTTTTTATAAGTAGTTTTCACTATGATGAATCACTGAAATTTAATTAGTCTATAACTATTTTAAATATTATTCGTTAAATTATATTTTAATTAAATAGTTCTGAAAGGTTTATTAGGTTTCATAAAGAACAAAAGTTCTTGGTAGCCTTGACCCAACATAATCATTAGGAACACAAAAACTTCAGTTGGGTCCATTAGCAAGTCTGAATTGTTAATAAGGTCGAGCTAAAATATTACTTTACTCAAGGAAGGGTCATTTTGGAAATTGCTTGAAGTTTTCTTGTTGTTTCTCACTGTCAATGTCTATCTCAAATCCTTTAAGTCGTTCCGGAAAATCAGATCAATAGTTTTAGCAGATTTTCTTAAAGCGGGTTTTATATATATATATATATATTTGTGAGTGTGTGTATTAGCAGATTTCTCTTAACGAAAATCAGCTACTGAGGTCGTATTGATAACGCGATTTTTGAAACATTTCTTCAAATGTCCATGGATCCTACCCAGGTCCGTTCAATATATATATATATCTGTTAAGGCTGTCTTTGTGTTTGATCGTGTTCGATGGGGGATTTTCGATGATTCGACTTATCTCCGTTACTATACGTCGGATCGAAAAAGTATATAGAACCAATATTATATTGCACGTTAAATTCGCTATAAATATTGTTATATTGTTTTATTCTCTATCTCTATCGGATATTAACCGAGATATTTGCATTTTTTTTTAAGTGTGCATGGATAACGGACGACATGAGATTGAGTATTGTCGTAGGTTTCCGTAACTGTTCGGCTCTCGTGTAAACTTCTTCTAACCGTTCTTGTCGTGTAAGCTTTTACTTTGTGAGTTACATGCAAATATGTTCTGTTCATCCCCCCCCCCTTCTTTAGTTCTTGGACTACTAAAATTTGAGTTAATAAAATTAAGAGTTCTTTTTAAAAAAACTAATCTGATTTATTATAAATTACAGTACTAGATACAAATAATGTTAATACTACTATTGCTAGATATTGCAATAAAGTTTATATATTATATTCAGATATATATCAGTAATTGGTTTTCTTTCCCCTGAATAATATGCCTATCTATCTGTTCAGCTCTGAGTGGCTGGCAGACCTATTTGTTTACAATTAAGAAGCCGTTTCCGTTGGGAGTTTATTATAATTGCCTGAAAGATTTCTCATTACTGTTTGTATTTATACACGGTGGTGTTAAGTGTTACCAGTAAGCAGATTTTCTATTGTAAAACTTTACGTAGGAAATCTGCTTAGTTTACGAAGCCCCTGCGTGATGGACTATTTTTTAGTTTGGACTTATAGACATTAAAGATCCTTAGCCGTACCAAAACGAGATTTGAAGAAGAAAATACACTCATCAGGAATTCGTGATCACGATTTTTACACAGCGATCAACTCGACATATAATCTCCGTTATCCAAGGAGGACCTGGACTAAATTGTCTCTAGACTGATGGGCCCCAAACGTTTTCCAGTTTACGTTGTCAGCTTCGTGTGGACAAGATCTAAGAGAGTCATAATCGTTAGTCATCCCTAGGGGCTATCCGACCAATGTACTCTTTCGACTGTAGCGAGCTTGTGGACTAATGTTTTTCCTTGGCGGGGATCGAACCTTCATCTTTAGTAGAATTCTCTTAAGGGAAATCAGCTATTGAGGTCGTACTCACGACGGGACTTTAGAAACATTTCTTCAAATGTTCATCAATACAACCCAGAGGATGACGACAATGAGGAATCACACACACACACACACACACACACACATATATATATATATATATATGTATATAAAATCTTCTACCCATGTTACATAAACATTACAATGTTATATAAAAAAAACACATTATTTGAAGCTTGAATGCCAAATATTGGTTTCAAAAGACATTTATTATACGTGAAACATGTAAATATATTCTGGTAACCCCTCCCCTCCCCCGTCTTAAGTTCTCGAACTATTACAATTTCATTGATTAAGATAAAAATTATACTCATTCATTACAAATTACAGTTCTAGCTGTAGTAAATTGTTTTCAATAAAATTAATATATTATATTCTGATATATTTCAGTCATTGTTTTACTTTCCGTTGAGCAGACCAGTTTATTTACATTTCAGTAGCATTCCGTCGGGAGTGGTAAGATTTCTTATTACCACTTGTGTTTATTCACGGTTGTGTTGTGATACCAGTTCGTTGATTTATCTATTAATAAACTTCACGAGGGAAATGTGCTTAGTTTACTCCGCCCCTGCGTGACGGACTTTTATATATAAAAATGAATGCTTGTGTGTATGTCCTTTATAGAATCGCAAACGGCTGAACCGAATTTTATGAAACTTGGTATGTATATTACTATTAAAACAGGTTAGGTTTCTGGCTGTATTAATATTCTCTGAGACGAACAGGAGTGGGGGTTAGAAGGGAGGCCTGAAATTAAAAATAGCGATATTTCGTCTCCTATTGGTTTTTTTTTTTGGCAAATATACAATTAACAAATTTGTTAATTTTGTTATTTAGAGTATCTTTTATAATATACTCTTTCGTCGTATACCGAAGTATAAATGAGTTACACGCAAAAAACTATAGTGGGAGTCAAGTCAACTATTTTATATGGCACAAAAGACTCGACCGAACTAAACGAAACTCCGTGTGTGATTTGGCATTAACACGTCCCTGATTATAAGCTATATTAACATTTGGGGGTACGAACAGGAGTGGGGTTGTAGGGGAGGCCTGAAATTAAAAATCGCCATATTTCGTTTCCTATTGGTTTTTCGGTTATATAGCAAAAGTTGTTTATTTTGTTATTTAAAGTAACTTTTGATATATGCACTTTTTCCGTATAACGAAGTATAAATGATGTATACACAAAAAACTATAGAAGGGGTTAACAATGTTATGGGACTCGAAAGACTAAATCGAAATCAACGAAACTCCGTATTTTTTACAATAAGCACTATTATTATTTTTAGGAACGAACAGGAGTGGGGGTTTTTAGGGAGGCATGAAATGAAAAATTGTCATATTTCGTTTCCTATTTTTTTGGGGGGGGGAACGTGCAAATGACAAAAGACGGTTAATTTGATATTTAAAGTGACTTTTGTTATTTACGTCATAATTTAGTATTTTAATTGGTGACGTAGCAAAGCACGCAAGGTACAGCTGGTATTGTATAATTCTAAGTAAATGTAATCATGATACGTCGACATAATACTGAACTTCATTCAATGATGCGTCGGAGAAAACTGGAAGTCAATGTAAGTTAATTATTAAAGTCCACTTTATGGCTGATTAAAATCAGTTATTTAAGTAGTAATCATGACGCGATTTTCAAAATATTTCCTCAAATGCCCTGCGTGACGGACTTTTAGCAGATTACCCTTGAGGGAAATCAGATATTGAGGTCGTACTCATGGTACGATTTTTGAAATTTTTCTTCAAATGTCCATCGATTCTACCCAGGAGATGAGGTCTGTTCAAAACTGTGCATATATACCTGATATATATATATATATATATATATGTGGACGCAGGTGGCCGAGTTAAGGAATGAGTACATATACCATGACCGCAAGCTAAAGATAAAAAAAGTCTGGCACGCAGGGGCTGCGTTAACTAAGCAGTTTTCCTACGTGCGTCAGGTATTTGCATTTGTCTCAAAACTTAAAAGACCATTGAGAACAATATTTGGTATTTAGGCTTCGAATAAAGTGCTTCGTAACATAATGGAACATTGTTTATATGAGATGAGTAGGAGTGGGGGTTTACTGAAGACCGAAAACTAAAAAATGCAAATATCTCTGTTAATAATGAAGATAGTGAAGAAATGTACATATCAGCATTAATAGAATATCATATTTGCAATAATATTGAATCTATACAATTTTTCGATCGGACATATAGTTAACCGTCGGTCGGGCGCGTCAAGAATATTCCGCCTTCGGGCGCGTGTATCTCAGAGATACAACCTCAACCGTTTTTACGGAAATACAGTTTTTTTAATATATATTTTGCACTAAAATGTTCAGTGTGTAATTAGAAATCATATCTGAGGAAGTATTTGTTTGAAAGAAGTAAATAATTTTCAAAATTGACACGTACTATAATAAAAAAAAATCATGGTAGACAATATAACCAAGTTGGTTATAGATTAATTGTCATTAAAACCGTGGACGATAATTTTTAAAATATTATAAAACATACAAATACCAAAAGAAATAGTTTAAATGCACATGTCTTAATTATTCATAATTCATTTCAGTTTGTGAGCAATATAAACAAAATATATAAATATAACTTCATTCAAAAATAAGTAGCTCGAAATCACTTATAGATAAGACTTATTAAAAATCATCAAAATTTTAATGTACCAATTCTTTTTAAAAATACCAGTTTAATTATTATCTCTTTTGCAGAGCTGCATTACAATTAGGACAAGGCGTGGAACTATGTTGTAAACAATTTTTTCTTTAGCAAATCTCACAAAAATAATGAATAAACCTACATTTCTTTTCAGTTTTGCTTGGTTCACATCATTTGCTTTTGTTCGTTGTAGTGGAGGGACTTTTTTTATGCTGTTCTGTACTTGAGTTCAATGTATTGCCCGATGAGTCTCCGTACTCGTTAAGTTTCGTCCCTAGTTCGGTTGGTAAACGTCTACTGTTGTCACTGAATATTTTCTTGAATAAGTTCTTGTGAAAGCTCATGTATGAGCAAAATAATAGAAAAATTGGTTTATATAATTCCATTCAATAAAGATATTTATGAAAAACTGATTTCAAAAAACCTTACGAGATCGGGCGCGTGGTATCTAGGAGATTAAACTGAATGACAGGAGAAACACATGACTCCATCAAACACAGTGACACTACTGACCTTGAGGGGGGGTCCTACAAAGCATATAACTCGAAGCACTACACCACCACTCTCTGCTAGGAGGAGTGGCAAATATTTTTCTAAAAACCGTGTATCTGAGAGATCACGCGCCCGATGGATGGTTAAGAAGATATTTCGAACATTCAATAACCACCCCTCTGTACCCCCTCCCACTGCTCCGATTTCAGCAGTTAAAGAACTTGATATTTCTTTTTACATAAAACGATTAAATATCAATTTTGGTAACGATCAAACAAAAATTGCGACCGCTAGAGCGTTGACATATATATATATATATATATATATATATATATATATATATAATGATAATGACATCATGATTTCAAACCCAATGGCTTGTTTCCTCTAAGGGAATTCTGCTAAAAAATGTACAAGTCAGAGAGCACAGCTGTGTTTACCGTTGCCCCTTCAAAAGCTGCGATGCTATAGCCGCAGAACAGAGCGGGCTTGCGTGACGTGCGCCCCGCCTCATAATTAGCCCGCCGCAAATCTCTGATAACAGCCTTATATCATTAGGCGGCAACCCAACACAAACACGCCAGCTCAAATCCTATCACGACACGCTGAAACACAGTTCCTCCCATTAGCTGCGGAATATCATCTGGCTTACAGCTGGGTTTAACTTAATGCTAATACTATTTCAGGTCGTAGATAATGAGATTTTGGAAAATTTTCATCAAATTTGTCCATTCCTATATAGTAGTTGACGAAGCGCTATATATATATTCCGTGTTAACCGTCAAGAGCTTACCAGTCTAGATGATGACCCAAAAAAAAAAAAAAAAAAAAACAGTTAAAAATACTTGAACATGAACAAATAGAGGTACTACATGAAGATATTTCCAGGCAAAGAAATGTCTTCATCTTAGATGCATGATAAACAGGCTGGACTAACACAAGTACTGGCAACAAACTACGAAATATTAAAAACACTATTCGCATGTGGCCATCAGATTTCAGAATCTCTAGAAGAGAAGAAGAAATTCTCTCTCACACTCAAACTTGATGACAAAGACAGACCGACCTATTTGCTCAACTTGCAACATTCTCTTGACGATAAGACATATACTGACCCCAAACCGTAAAGTGCAACACTAGGACTTCCCCTACGACTGGCTAGAACTCTTGATGGAAGGTAGCCCATACATTGACTACATTCTCATAACTACACAAAATTCAAATATACCACAAAATTTAACACACAAATTAAGTCCGTGGTGTACAACGATATTTCAAATTATATCCACTAATTGTATTATACGCATTTGTGCACATATGCTGTAATACCTTTATACGTGTGTGTGTGTGTGTGTGTGTGTGTGTGTGTGTGTGTACTTATGTTTACATACACAAAACCTACGCTGAACGAAGAAATTAGGAAAATCATTAGCAATAGCACCATTTTCAGCCATTCATATCCCATTAATCACTAAATGCTCATCACCAATTTTTTTTTCTAATATTCTGATAAACGCAATTACTTGAATTTCATCTATAAAATGTTTATTTATTTTACTTTTCTCTTTTGTTATAGATAGTTGTTATATCTTGTTTCTTTTACTTTTGTTATTTCAGTTTGAACCTTTGGTTCTCGTTCCATCCAACCTCTTGCTAGTTATTATTTCATCAGTTTAGAATATGGCTGCCCTTTGTTTGCTTCTAAGTTTAAAAAAATTGATTATTTTTTTTACTAAGGCTAATTGGGACGGGTTATCTACAGGTTATCACTTTTTCTAGCAAGGGCGGGATTTTAGGACGTTATTTAATGAATTTCGTCACTAAATAATTTCCTTTGCCCAGGCGAGAATCGAAATCACCATTCTAGGTTTACCATGTGAGATAAAGGTCAACGCTATAAAAATTGATTAGGACAACCAATTAATTAGGTATATATAGTACTAATTTTCTCTTATAAAGGAAGGAACGGTTCGGACTATCCCAGAAACTAGGATCTTAATAAAGTACATTTGTAGATTTCAAATTCATTTTTAGAGACAGTATTTATGTAAATTGCTCATTAAGTAAACATTCATAAACACTTTTATTTTATCTTGGGACAGTTAAATTCTTCAGTACTACCGTAAATCCCAACTAAATTTTCAAAAATGAACTGGAATGTTTCTAAATTTTATTTTGGCAGAATTAAAAAGTGCTATCATAACCCGTGAAGTCGAATGAAAGCTCAAGTATTTCAGGGTCTTTGGTCTGTGTGTGAGTGTGTGTGTGTGTGTGTGTGAGTGTGTGTGTGTGAGAGAGAGAGAGAGAGAGAGAGTGAGTGAGAGAGAGAGAGAGAGAGAGAGAGAGAGAGAGAGAGAGAGAGAGATCAGGCAAGGTTCGCGAGCCTTGGGAAGGCTATATTAGATTCTTCTTCGTCAAAGAAGATATTCTTTTAAGAGGCCGACACAAAATGAAATTAGTATCCTCAACTTGCATTCAAAAGAATATCCGGGGAACCCTTATCGGATAGTACCGCCAGCAACAGGCCGGGCCTAAGAAATGTGCTTTGAAACTGAGCCAATGAACTAACTAACTTCATAATTTACTAGTTGAAGTTGGTCACTAGATGAACCTTCGGTTCTGCAACCGATATATTAACTCCAGCATTCTCAGATTAAAGACTCTCGCAAGTCCTTCTCGGAAGCTCTGCTATTCCACAAATATTTTGATTTTACAAATATTCCACAGATTTGATGAAGCATGTCATTACATGACACGAAAGAACATGAGTTCGTCCAAATTTATACGCGTGTATGTATATATATATATATATATATATATATATATATATATATATATATATATTTGTCTATTAAAAGTCTAGGGGTCGCAATTTTTGTTTAATCGTCACCAAACTTGGTATTTAATCGTTTCATGTAAAAAGGAAGATCAAGCTCGTAAACGGCTGAAATCGGACAAGTGGGAGGGGGGGGGCTTGAGAGGGGTGATTTTCGATAATTCGAAATACCTCCGTTACCATACGTCGGATCGAAATATTGTATAAAACCAATCTCATTGAAAATTAACTTATAAATATTGCTATATACATTTATTCACTATCTTGAATATTAACCGAGATATTTGCATTTTTATTAAGTGTAATAGACGAGCTATGGTTCCCGCCGAAAGCTAGTTCGGCCGTTTCCGTAACTGTTCAGCACTCGTATGGAGATTTCTCTATTGTATAACTTTACGTGGGAAATCTGTTTAGTTTACCCAGCCCCAGCGTGACGGACTTCCGGTGAGATTTTGGCCGAACAGTATTTGTACATTTCAGTAGCATTCCGTCGGGAGTGGAAAGATTTCTTATTACCGTTTGTATTTATTCACGGTTGTGTTATGATACCAGTTTGTAGATTTATCTATTATTACATTACACGAGAGAATTGGGCTTTGTTTACGCAGCCCCTGCGTGACGGACTCTATATAGTATAATTCTAATTAAATGTAATCATTATACGTCGACGTAATACTGAACTTCATTCAACCCGTTAGCGATGAGGAAAACCGGAAGTAAATTATTAAAGTCCACTTTATGGCTAATTTGAAATTGGATGAAACATTTCTTATTTCCGTTTGTATTTATTCACGATGTTGTTGTGTTACCAGTATGTAGCTTTATCTCTTACTAAACTTCACGAGGGAAATCTGCTTAGTTCACGCAGCCCCTGCGTGGCGGACTTTTTTTGTTGGAAATAGAGAAATGAGATGTGCCATGCCAATTTATGAGAAATACGCTTAGTTTAAGCTGCGTTTTGTGATAATCCCGGATTGTTTTTGTCCTTTCAAAAGCTTCCTGAATCTCCAAAGAAGAGAAGAAAGTTCCAATTCCAAAGACCGATATTCAGTGACACGAACTGAGAAGGAGAGGGGACCACTGAAGAGAAGACATGAGTATTCCTTTTAAATATTTTCTTTCGTAGTACATGCATTATTTTCGAACTATTTAATAATGAGTAGTTTGGAAAATATAAAAAAGAAACGGCAAATATATACATTCGCATATGTAACTTGGGTACCAATTCATAGTGATGATACACTGCTCAGGTGTAGCCAAAAATTCTATTGGGTCAAAAGGACATTCATAAATATTTCATTGGATATATTAAGAGTCATTTTAAGAAGCAACAGAGTATTATTAAAAGTCCGCCAGGCAGGGGCTGCGTATACTAAGCATATTTCTTAAGTTTTGCAATAGATAAATCTACATACTTGAAATATTTCAATGAATTTATATGTTAATAACCCCTACAACGGAAATCTTCTGAATTGTAAACAAATAGGTCAGAAAACTTCTCAGTGCAGAAATATAGAAATATTCTTGATGTGAATAAAAAACAATTAATGTATTATACCCCAATATCTAATGTATAAAATTTCCATGTCACAATGTTAGTTATCGTACTCCTCCGAAATGGCTTTACCGATTTTTACCAAATTTTATATGCGTATTCAGTAGGTCTGAGAATCGGCTAATATCTATTTTTCATACCCCTAATTGATAAGGGTTGTTCACCCTTAACATTTTTTTTTTAATTTTTGGACGAAATTTTCTGTTTTTATTTTTTTATAATGTGGCATTAAAAAATACAACCCTAAATTTTTACATTTTATCACCAACCCCTATTTTTTTTATAGACATTTTAGTAATTTAATCATTATCATCCCGCTCGACAACTGATAGTTTGATTATAGTATTTTTAACTGTACTTCGATTAAAATTTCAATTTGCAATGACAATCAACAAATCCCAAGGCCAAACGATGTCTATTTGTGGCTTAGATTTGAGTACACCATGTTTTTCACGCGGGCAATTGTACGTAGCATGCTCTCGAGTGGGTAAACCATCCAGTTTGTTTGTGCTCGCTAAAGATGGGCTAACAAAAAATATTGTTCGCGCTATAGCATTAAAAGATTGATGTTGTTTGTTAGTGTTACTGTCGTAATGTTAAGAAATAAACTATAATAACTTATTTATATTCCCTTATCGTTCATAGCGCTCCATGCCTATCTCAAGCATATACCACATACACACTTATAATAAGTAAGTTACTTTTTGTCAACACTAGAATTTATCTAGAAACTAGAAATAAGTTATATGGCAAATTTGCCGGGTTATCTAGTAACATATAAATTTCATTGAAAACTATTTACTGTATTCATACATACTGCAATTTATAATAAACAATTTTTAACCAAATCTCGGTAGTTTTAGTAATCCATGAACTTTAGAACTAGGGGGGGGGTATCACAACGTAATTGAATGTATCCCATCCAGAAAAGATTTGTTGAACACAATATTTAGGATTTCAGCATGAAATAAGACGGTTCATGATTTGTTGGCCTATTCATAACGTGTGATGACAAATAAAGGGGGTTTATTAGAAGCTGTAAATGACAAAAGTCCGTCACGCAGGGGCTGCGTAAACTAAGTATATTTCCCACGTGAAGGTTTAAAATAGAGAAATTTCACGAGAGGCGAACAGTTAGAGATATGCCGAACTAGCTTTTGGAGGAATCTCACGAGTAGAACCGAAGTTAGCCGAACTCATCTCGTTCGTTAGCCCCACACACTTAATAAGAATGCAGATATCTCGGTTAATATTCAAGATAGAGAATAAATATATATATAACAATATTTATAATAAATGTAATTTGCAATACGATTTATTTTATACTAATTTTCAATCCGACCTGTAGTAACAGAGATATTTAGAATTTTCGAAACTCTTCAGGTCTGTCTTCTGTCATTATTGAATTTGATCTTCCTTTTTACATAATACGATTAATAATCGAGTAACGAAAAAACAAAAATTCCAACCGCTAGAACGTTAACAGACAAATATACACGTACTTTAGATTGTTAAAGTAATAAGCATAATAACAGGGATACAGACAATCTCGTTTTAATAAATTTAGTTTAAGTTTGAAGGCATCATCGAGTTGAATATTTACACGCGAAGAGTGTTTTAAAGAATTATGGAGTTGCAGATACAACGTAATCCATTTTGGCGTATAAAGGAAAGTATCAATTAAAAGTTACCCTCATGAATTGGAAAGGGAGATGGAATTCGTAGAGTTTGTGGGATAATTTGCACCTCAATATGAGGCAAACTTGCTTAATTATATGCATTAACTTTTTGCTTATACAGCCTTTGAAACTTATGGCTAGCTTACACAGCAATTAAACTTTGCCCTGAGCAGGCCAATTACTGGCTTGAAACCAATACGAAATTAATTATAGCACTGCACGGCACAATTATACGATTCAAACTGTGTAACTACCTTTACCTTCGTTAATGCTGTGTATGAAATGTGTAGCAACAGGGAACACCTGTCGGCAACGAGTAAAACCTGGAATAGATTATTATGTAAATCAGAACACAGAACTTAAATAAGTACATGTGACTCGCTTAAAACATGAGTTACATAAAACATGTCTAAGCTTACAGTTGTATATAACATCAATAGCTTTTAAAAACATTAGGCCATATAACATTTTATTTTGGGGCTTTTAGCCATGTGAGTTAAAGCGTTGACCTTAATCTCACATGGTAAACCTAGAGTGGCGAGTTCGATCTTGCCTGGTCAAAGGAAATTATTTAGTGACGAAATTCATTAAATAATATCCTAAGTCCCACCCTGGCTAGAATAAGGTGGTAACTTGTAGATAACCCGTCCCAATTAGCCTTAGTTTCAAAATGTGGACGTTAATAAATAATAATAATATAACATTTCACGAAACGACTCATAATAACGGAGACCTTTTGAATTTTCAAAATTCCCGCCCTCTAAAGTCCGTTCTAAAGCACCTCCGGTTTTATCAAATAGCTAATATGACCATTAGTGTAGAACGAAATAGGTAAATATTGATTATGGTACAGAAGAAATAAATATGATGAATTTCGATTTACGACCTCAAAATTCTAATTGATGGTGTCATGAAACTCATATGTCAGCTCATTGCAGATGTGTGAGTCAAATTGGAGGTTTGCAGAAGGCTGAAAACTAAAAAAAGGAAATATCTCCATTAATAATCAAGATACTGAAAAAAAAAATCCTTCACGCAGGGGCTGCGTAAACTAAGAACATTTCCCAAGTAAAGTCATAAAATAGAGAAATCTTCATACGAGTGGCGAACAGTGATGGAAACGGCCTACTAGCTTAAGGCGGGAACGAATAAAGCGACCATAGCTCGTCCGTTACACTTTACAAAAATCCAAATATCTCGGTGAATAATCAAGAAGAGGAGAATAAATGTATAACAATATGTATAGTACATTTAATTTGCAATAAGATTATTTCTATACAGTTTTTCAATCCGACGTATAGTAACCTCCGTTACTTTAGGAGGGAATTTCAAAATATCTCCATATTTTGAAATTCCCTCCTAAACACAGTTAACACTGTAGTGGTCGCAATTTTTTTAAACGTTACTAAACTCGGTATTTAATCGTTTTATTTAAAAAGGAAGATCAAGTTCGTTAACGGATGAAATCGGATAAGTGGGCGGGGGCCTTCATGATTTTTGTCTCATCGCCACCCATTTCGACATGTAAACGTTCTATGTAAAAATAAAGATCACGTTCGTTAATAGTTAAAAGTGGGCAGAGGGGGGGGGGAACTTCATAAATTGGATCAATCAATCTTATTGCAAATATTATATATATATGTTGCTATTTATATTTTAGCAGATCAGCTATTGAAAATAGGAAATCAGCTATTGAGGTCGTATCGATCATACTCAGGAGATGACGAAAATGAGGCCCGTTCAGAATTATATATGTATATATTTGTCTGTTAACACTCTAGCGGTCGCAATTTTTTTAACCGTCGCCAAACTCGGTATTTAATCGTTTTATTTGAAAGTTGAAATCGTTTTTAAGTTCTTTGAAATCGGACAAGTGGGCAGCCCCACCCCCCGCCCACTTGTCTGATTTCAGCCGTTAACGAACTTGATCTTCCTTTTTAAATAAAACGATTAAATACCGAGTTTGGTGACGATTAAAACAATTGCGACCGCTAGAGTGTAAACAGACAAATATATATATATATATATATATATATATAATTAGGAACGGACCCCATTTTCGTCATCTCCTGAGTATGATCGATACGACCTCAATAGCTGATTTCCCCTAAGGGAAACCTGCTAAAATATAAATAGCAACATATATAGAACATTTGCAATAAGATTGATCGATTCAATTTTTGAAATTCCCCCCTCGCCACACTTTTAACCATCAAGAAACGTGATCTTTATTTTTGCATAGAACGTTTAAATGTCGAATTGGGTGGCGATGAGACAAAAATTTCGACCGACAGAGCCATAACAGACAAATACATATATATAATTTTGAATAAAAACCTGATTTTCGTTATCTCCTGGGTAGGATTGATGGTCATTTGAAGATTTATTTCGAAAATGCCATTATGAGTACAACCCCAATAGCTGAATTCCCCTAAGGGAATTAATATTAATGATAGAGCATAAATATATCTAACAATTTTATTTGCTATTAGATTGATTCTATACTTTTTTTTGGTCCAACGTAAAATAACTGATATATTTAGAATTTTCGGAATTTCGTAACGATCAAATAAGAATTCAAACCGTTAGGGCATTAACTGGCAAACATTTATATCTAGATATCAAAGGAAATGTTTCGGAAACCACGTCATGAGCACCTCTATAGCTGGTTGAATATGCTAAAAAATGAGTAATAAAAAATCAACTACTGAAACACTTTTAGCTAAAAAACAAGTTGTCGGATATGATAAAATAAGTAAAGTAGACGAATAAAGTGTTTCTGCAAACACCTAAGCTCTTTTCCATTAAGCGTTCTAGACAAAATAAGCTTACATCATCTTCTTCTTTACTTTTTTCCTCTCGAACATTTTCCTTGTTACTTTCGTATTGTTTTTCTTTTAAAAACATTTAGCACAAGAATCTTTTGGTGAAAAAAGTTCTCGGATATTCCTGATAACAGATGTCTTATCAATTAAGCTTCGTGGCTCAAACCCGTAGACAGCAAAGACTTGGTCTTCGGTGGACTGAAAATTCTATTGTCTATGATAATACCAAATTTGACCCAAATAAACAAACAAGACAAGCATAATAAATTGCCGGTTAGTAAAAAGCAACAAAACCAAGTTTCAACCATATTAAGTCCGCCACGCAGGCGCTGCGTAAACTAAGCAGATTTCCCAAGTGACGGAATGACATACTTCTGACCTCATCTCACAACATACTCTAGATTTCGATGTAAAAAACCGAGGAGTAGAATGGGCGTTACTGACGCACTAAAACCAAGAAAGTGCGAATTATTCGCTTAATATTTGAGTTACGGTAGAATGCATTGAACAAAAATTGTAGAGAATCAATAGTTTATTAAGATTGGTAGCAACAATTTACGATCATTAACCATAATACATATTCAAAAAAAGGGGGGGGGGCTCAGGTTAGCCATGTGAGTTAAAGCATTGACCTTTGTCTCACATGCCAAACCTAGAGTGGCGAGTTCGATTCTCGCCTGGGTAAAGGAAATTATTTAGTGACGAAACTCATTAAATAACAACCCAAAATCCCACCCTGGCTAGAAAAGGGTGGTAACCTGTAGATAACCTGTCCCAATTAGCCTTAGTTAATAAAAAAGTGGACGTTAATAAATAATAATAATAATATTCTAAAAGAGGACTTATTTTTTTTTTTACAATAAGCCATTATATCAATAAAAGTATCCCAATTAGCCTTAGTTGCAAAAAGTGGACGGTAATAAATAAAAAAAATCAATAAAACTAATTTTTTAGCTGATTTTCCTTGAGGGAAAATTGCTATTGTGGCAGTACTCATGACGCGATTTTTGAAAAATTTCTTCATATGTCCATTGATCCTACCCAGGAGATGACGAAAATGAGGTCCCTTCAAAAAAAAAAAATAATAATAAATTATATATATATATATATATATATATATATATAGCTATTTAAGCAATTTTTGTTGCATGGTTACCAAACTTGATATTTAATCGTTTTATGTAGAAGAAAGATCGAATTCGTTAATGGCTGAAATTGGAACAGTGGGAGTGGGGCTCTAGAGTGGGGACATTTTGGAAATTCGAAATATATCAGCTAGTATACGTCGGATCGAACACTTCCATGAAACCAATGTTATTGCAAATTCAATCAACAATAATTGTTGTTCTATACGTAAGTTCCGTATCTTGAATATTAGCCGAGATATTTTGATTTTATAGTTTTCCGCTTTTAGTAAACCCCCCTACTGACACACTTACTGATATTCATATTCATAATATCCTGTTATATCATGAACCGCTTCATTCCGAGTGGATGAAATACCAAATATTGTTTTGATTGAACTTTTACTTCATATTTACAATTACGTTCTTTTGACCCCCCCCCCCTCTTTACTAATATTTGAGTGATTGAGATAAAAATATTCTGATTCATTATAAATCACAGCACTAGCACTAGTAAATAGTTTTCATTGAAATAAATATGTTATATTCAGATATATTTCAGTAATTGTTTCTATTTCTGGTCTAGAATATTTCTATCTATTCAGTTAGGTGAGGTTTGCGCTGGCCTGTTTGTTTACAATTCAGACACTTTCCGTTGTAGTGGTTATTGTAAATGTACTAATTCACTTAATGAGATCAGTATAGTGTCATTTCAATATGTGGGAAATGTTCTTAGTTTACATCGCCATTGTAGTGGCATCTCAAGTAAATAATAATTTAGAGGATCTGCTTAAATAAAAGTCCGTCACGCAGGGGCTGCGTAAACTAAGCAGATTTCCCACGTGAAGTTTTACAATAGAGAAATCTGCCTAGTAACAACTGTAGTAGTAAGAAACCTCTAAACCTAAAACATTTTTTAGGGCGTAATAACCCATTAGTTTCTAGCCCCAACAGTTAAACTAACCTCTAAACCTATTCACGAGGGACGATAGTTATGGAAACGACCGCCAGAGCTCTCGGAGGAAACTCCGAACATAGCCTACTGGTGACACACGCAGAATACAAATGCAAATATCTCGGTTAATATTCAAGATACAGTATTAATGTATGGAACAATATTTATAGTAAATTTAATTTGCAATAAGATTGGTTCTATACAAGTTTTTGATCCGACGTATAGTAACGGAGATATTTCGAATTTTCGAAAATCCTCCCCTCTAAACCCCCCCCTCCCACTGGTCCGATTTCAGCCGTTAACGAACTTGATCTTTCTTTTTACATAAAACGCTTAAATATGAAGTTTGGTAAGGATCAAACAAAAATTGCGACCGCTAAAGCGGTAACAGACAAATATATATATATATATATATATATATATATATATATATATATATATATATATACAGTTTTGAACGGACCTCATTTTCGTCATCTACTAGGTAGGATCGATGGACATTTGAAGAAAAATGTCGAAAATTCCGTCATGAGTACAACCTCAATAGCTGATTTCCCTTAAGGGAAATCTGCTAAAACAGTCGTAAATTTATGCCAAAAGGTTAAAGTATCTTTTGTTGCAGGATTCTAATATTTTAAAAAGCATGCCCGCATTGCAGTATATCCACTTCGGACTGCATTGGAGTCTAGCATAAGAAAACTAGCAGCAACATTGCTAATTGAAAGAGAAATTATTATAAGGGGTTTATCTGAGAAAAGTGTAGATGGTTGCCAAGTGCTGGCTGTATCCGCAGCATCGCCTGCATTGCATCAATGCTGACTTCATCATATTTTTATCTCTTATAAGCTTTTATCGAAAAAAGAAAGAAAAAAAAGTTCGCTAAGCTGGAACTAGTAAAACTAATCAGATATTCCACTTGGTAGAGCGGAGCACAGATGACGACCATGTCACATTTTATTTTTTATTGCCACTTAGTATTCTACAAAATATAAGTTTAAAAAAAAATAAGTTAACTCAGCGGATCTCCCAAGTGCGCCACGTATTTGAATTTATCACAAAACGTAAAAGATCAATGAGAACAATATTTGGTATTTAGACTTCGAATAAAGTGCTTCATAATATAACAGCTAATTGTAAAATATGACATGAGTAGGAGTGGGGGTTTACTGAAGTGCGAAAACTAAAAAATGCAAATATCTCAGTTAATAATCAAGATAGTGAAAAAAGCGCATAACAACATTTATAGAACATTACATTTGCAATAAAATTGGTTCTATACAATTTTTCGATCAAACAGAGTTATTAAGAATTTTCGAAATACACCCTTTTTAACCCCCCCCCCCTCCACCCCACCTTCTGTTGGGATTTCAGCTGTTAAAGAACTTGATATTTAGTTTTACATAAAAGGTTTAAATATCGAGTTTGGTAACTATCAAACAAAATTGCGACCTCTAGAGCGTTAACAGACATATATATATATATATATATATATATATATATATATATATATATATATATATATATATATGTTACCGTGAAAGACCGAAATCAGAGAATGTTGACATTTACCGGTGAATGTCAACAAACACCGAAACAAAAAAGATCGAATATTTCACTACATTTTTGTACATTCGGACCCTCACCGTTGTATGTCGTCATTCACCGGTGAAAGTCAGAAATAAGGGTATTTAGCAAATATTTCGGACATACACCAAGCGACTATGTTGACATTCACCGGTGACATTCTCCAGATTTTGGTGTTTCACCGTAACATATATATACATACATATACATACGATTTAAAACAGACCTCAATTTCTTCATCTCCTGGATAGGAGCGGTGAACCTTTGAAGATATATTTCGACTTCAATTGCTGATTTCCCCAAAGGGAAACCTCCTGAAAATAACTTTCCTTTACTTTAACCGCCTTCACTGGTTAACGAGCTTCGATATAGACAGTCTGGAAAGTGAACATCGTGTTTTGTGACGTGTGATTTGACACAAGGATATATAAGTGAAGTGAAAAGCATAGGTGTTGCCTGTAATTGGCGGGAAGAGTGAGGTAAACAAGGGATCAATAACCTGCTCGAGATAACCTAGATGGAGGTGACATCAGCTGTCTAATCAAGGTGCCAAACACCTATCCACCTTATCTGACAACAACCTCCTCTCCCAAGCACGATTAAATCTGAAACCTCTAATATTATCAAACTCAAAGTATGCCTTGTTTCATTTACACCGCAATTTTATTACCCAACTAGCTAAGGTACCTGGCTTCTACCGGAAAATCATTTGAGGCTGAATGATGATAGTATTTTTTTGTGGCTTTACTTTGTACAATATTTTTACATTTTCCGGTATCAACGCTTAGGATTTACACCCGAGTCCGGCGTGCTGGGAATATTTAAATAATCAAAGTATTTGTTATGTACTTAATTCTAAACTATACACAATATTTTTATATTACCCGTTTCCTTTGGATGTATCTATTTTTATATATAGCATAATCATACATCATACTATAATAGTCAAAAATAGAGAGCTTCGTTGATTTCGATTTGGACTTCCGCGTAGTATAACACTGATGACCCGTTCTATAGTGTGTCTTGTATACCTCATTCAATTTTCGTTATACGGCAAAAGTGCATATAACAAAGTTGCTTTAAATAACAAAACAAACAACTTTTGTTATATGCACGTTTGCTGACAAATGAATAGGTTACGGAATATCACGTATATCTTATTCTTATAATTCAGAAGCCGTTTCAGTTGGGAATTTATTTTAATTAACTGAAAGATTTCTCATTACGGTTTATATTTTATCACGGGGGTATTGTGCTACCAGTATGCAGATTTCTCTATTGTAAAACTTCACATGGGAAATCTGCTTAGTTTACGCCAGCCCCTGCGAGACGGACTTTTTTTAATATAGCTTATAACCAGGGGGGGTGTTAATACCAAATCACATACGGACATTCATTTAATTCGGTTCAGTCTTTTGTGCCATATAAAATTGTTGACTCCGACTATTGTTTTTAGCGTATAACTCATTTATACTTCCGTATACGACACAAGAATAAATAACAAAAGTTACTCTAAATAGCAAAATAAACAACTTTTGCTAAGTGAATATTTGCCGAAAAACCAATAGGAGACGAAATATCACTATTTTTAATTTCAGACTTCCCTTATACACCCACTCCTGTTCGTCTCAGAGAATATTAATATAGCCAGAAACCAAGCCTGTTTTAGTAGTAATATTCATACCAAGTTTCATAAAATTCGGTTCAGGCGTTTACGATTCTATAAAGAAAATACAGACTAACATTCATTTTTATAAATATGGATATAATGGAATGTTAACTTAGGTTATTATGCATTGGTGTAACTGAAATAACTTTATTTTGATATTTAAATAGCGGAAGATAGAAATTAAGTTTATATTCAACAGATAGTCGAGAAACTCCTGTCACTCTTTAGGCAGTCAACAATAATGACTTTTCTTTCAAAATATATGCACCAAACTGTACTGTTTGTGAAACAAAAATGTCAGTCACGCAGAGGCTGAGTTAACTAAGCGGATTTCGTTAAGTGCTGTTATGACACATTTCTGATCTTCTCTCACCACATATTCTCTATTTATATGTGAAATAAAATCGATGAGTTGAAGGGGGGGGGCACTCGATGTAGAAGACAAGAAGGTACGAATAACTCGCTTAATACTTGAGTTACGACAAAAATTCAAAGAACAACAATTGTAGAATATCAATATTTTAACATGGTTGGTTATATAACATTTTACGATCCGATTCATAGTAGCGGATATATTAGCAGATTTCCCTTAAGGGAAATCAGCTATTGAGGTCGTACTCATGACGCGAGTTTCGAAAAATTTCTTCAAATGTCCATCGATCCTACCCAGGAGATGACGAAAAAGAGGTCCGTTCAAAATTATATATATATATATATATATATATATATATATATATATATATATATTTATTTGTCTGTTAACGCTCTAGCGGTCGCAATTTTTGTTTGATCGTTACCAAACTCGGAATTTAATTGTTTTATGTAAAAAGAAAGATCAAGTTCGTTAACGGCTGAAATCGGCCCAGTGGGAGGGCTGTTTCGAGGAGGGGATTTTCAAAAATTCGAAATATCTCCGTTATCATACGTCGGATCAAATATTTGTATAGGACCAATGTTTTTGCAACTTAAATTTACTATAAATATTGCTCTATACATTTATTCTTTATCTTTAATATTGACCTAGATATTTGCATTTGTATTGTGAGTGTGGTCGGCTATGTTCGGGAGTTTCCGCCGAGCGCTAGTGCGGCCGTTTCACTAACTATTCGTCCTCGTGAGAATAGGTTACTACTACTGGTATTATTAGGCAGATTTCTCTATTATAAAACTTCACGTGGGAAATCTGCTTAGTTTACGCAGCCCCTACGTGACGGACTTTTTTTAATTTTCTAATACCTCCCCCTCTACACCTCCACTATTTCATAAGCAATTCCGCCAATATCAGATATGATCTTTATTGTTGACTGAACCTGTTTAATACCGAGTATGTTATAGATCAAATAAAGATTTTTTAAGAGAAACGAAAAATATTAATTGATTGCCATCACATTATGTATTTTCATGAATCTCACAAAGTAAGAGTTCAATGAAAACAATATTTGGTATTTATCCTTGTAATGTAGTGATTCATGACATAATAGCCTAATATTAATATGACATTAGTAGAAATGGGGGCTTACCGAAAGTTGAAAACTAAAAAATTGCTAATATCTTGGTTAATATTCATTATGAAGAAAATACGTATATGAAAACATTGATAGACAATTTGCAATAAGACAGGTTCTATTCATTTTTTCGATCCGACGAATATAAACTAAGATATTTTGAGTCCCTTCCCCCTTAACCCCCTTACTCCCGGTTCAATGTCATCTATTTACGAACTTAATCTTGATTTTTACACGAGACATTTAAATGGAGTTTGGTAGCGACCAAACCAAAATTGCAACCGCTAGAGCGGAAACATGCATGTATATATATATTGTTACGTTTTTATTACAAAACCAGGATTGCAAAATTAAACACACACAGGCTTCACAGTTTTTATCACTGCACAATTTATTTACAATATACTACACATTTGGTTAATTGTTCTTAATTACTACTCACAGAATGCGCTGATAGCGTCACTGTTCTTGTTATTACACAGTCCAATAATTCACTCACGGTCACCGAAGTACGGAAAAAGACGCCACTCCACTGTCCTTTGTCACGGCACAACACTGTTCTTCACATAAAAACTCTTTACCGCACTGCACTAAGTCGCACTGTAGCACTGAACGCACATATGAGCACTTGAGAACAAAACTTAACTTACTAGGGTCGGCCAGGGTGTCTTATATAGATTGGCGGAAAAACATCAAAGGGGGCGGGGCAGACCCTTCCAGAACAGGGCTCGAACGAACTCGATCCTCTATGTGGTGGACTATGATCCACCTCGCACTTCCTAAATACGTGACTATCTCTGTTTAATTTTTCATGTACCTAATTTTCGTAACTATATATATTTGTTTATATATTTGTATAATTTTGAACGGACCTTATTTCATTCGGCAACAACCTCAATGCTGAAGTAGGGGTTTCCCATAAAATTATATGATTTTTTTTATTACTATATGGATTTTTGTTCGCTGTGCGCCATTTAGAAAGAGGCCCCGGATTTGAGTGAGTAAGTAAATAAAATCCATAGCTCCTTGGAGATTGAGTTAAAAGAAGCAGAAGATAGAAGTTTGTCGAGAATCCACTTCTGTATATTTTCTTTCGAAGGTAATAGTATTCATGGCCAACTCTGCCTCCAAAGCTTTTCCAAACATTGACTGATACTCCCACATTTTGCCCGGGCTCTGTGTCTTTCTTCTGCCGCTAAAAATAACATTCTCGCCGAAAGGAAAAGCTATTGGAATTTTTTCTTTTGGTTGCTATACTTTTTTGTCCAGGGCCTCTAGGACTTATTTACCGAAACCAATTCGCTGTTCTTCCATATTTTTTATACAGTAAGCCAAAGCACTTATTTGTCCTAATGAATTCCCTATTGACATACTTTTATATAGTCTCCTTATTCTGTTTGTTTCTTAAGGTTTTAGGGTGAAAAACTACTAGGTTATCATCGCTCTGTAATAACTATACCTCTCGTTTTGTTTATGGTCTTGCATTTTGAGAGTAAACTGTGCTTATGTAAATTGTCAATATTGTAATTTTAGCAAATTCCCATTAAGGGAAATCAACAATTGAGGTCGTATTCATGTCGCGATTTTCGAAAAATTTCTTCAAATGTCCATCGATCCTACCCAGGTGATGACGAAAATGAGGTCCGTTCAAAATTATATATATATATATATATATATATATATATATATATATATCAATTTATTCCAAATTGTCAAATACAATTTAAACAAAATAACACTATTACCAATAAATTGGCAGATTAGGAGGCTGACCATATAGGTACCCTCAGAAAGAGGGTAGCTTATTTTGTTTGTTTTACGTATGTATATTTCTCTGTTAACGCTCTAGCGTTAATTGTTACCAAACTCCATATTTAAACGTTTCATGCTAAAAGTTGGCAGAACTGTTTGTTTACATTTCATTTGCTTTCCGTCGGGAGGTTCCTTATTATCATTTGTATTTATTCACTTAATATTCACGGTGGTGTTGTGTTACCGGTATGTTGATTTATATATTGTTAAACTTCACGCGGGAAATCTGCTTAGTTTACGCAGCCCCTGCTTGGCGGTTTTATTGTAAATCTGTATTGTAATTATATCCTCACCCATATCGCCATTTTAAATTTAAGAGTATAAATGAGTTTACGAAAACCTTGTAATTTAAATTTCTTTATACAAATTTGTAATTTGCACAGAATTAAACATTTTATCTATCTCTTTGGGGACATATCCAAGGGCCACTACTATACTATTGGAAATATTTTATTCGTTTCGAATATTTGTATACACAGGCATATTTATTACACATGTATATGTATATTTTTTTGTATACGCATGTTGTATTCTGGAACAAATATTTTTATGTTCTTCATAGTTTAATGGCAGGGTCACCATTAAAAAACATTTTTTCAGCCCAAAATTTCTTCATATTGTCCATTCAACTTTATTCATATTATGTTTCGTGTCTTAAGTACCACTTCTTCGGGAGTCATCCATTTCTGAAGTGGTTGTTCCCTTTTACCTTCATTGATACTGCGATTCCTGAAGCAGGTTAAGTCAGCAGACTACAGATCCATTGAACTAGAATATTTCACGCCTTTACTGACGCGATTTAAAATTATGACGCGAAATAATCTAGTTCAACGTTGACGTGTAAATAATGGATTTGCAGTGATCTGACTTAACGTGCTTCGGGAGTCGCGGTATCAACGACCTCCCAAGTCAGGAAGGGACTGTGGCAATGAACATAAGAGGGCACAGAATGGATGGCCCCTGAAAAGATGGTATTTAAGCCAAGAAACGTGCAGGACAGTATGAATATAGTTTGCGTGGAAAATTTTTTTTTTGTTGTGACCCTTGCCATGAAACTAAGAAGGTCGCTCATAGAGTCTCGAGTGTTCATGAAATTAATAGTGTTATCGGTCTTAGGAGGGGACTCTAAAAGCCCTTCATTTCACAAATTAATTATTTATGAAATAACTAGCTTAGATACCCGGCTTCGCCCGGGAATTCATTTGAGGCTGAATGGTGATATTATTTTTTAGCAGGCTTTACATTGCACAATATTTCGACATTTACCCGTCCCACTGTTTAGGATTGATACCCGTCGTTGCCGTGGATTTGCTAATCTTCGATATTTTTATATTTCCCGTCTCTTATACATGTAAATATGGTGAATTTTTATTTCAGACCTCCCTTATAACCCCCCTCCCGTTCGAACCTAAAAATTTTAATATTACTTATAATTATGGAAGAATTAATGCTAATTGACATACCGAGCTTTGTTAAGTTCGGTTCAGCCGTTAGTGCCTAATAACATTGTTGGCTCCCGCTAAAATTTTAACGTATAACTCATTTATACTTAGGTATACGACAAAAGTGTATATTACAAAAGTTACTCCAAATAACCAAATAAACAACTTTTGTTATGTTTATATTTGCGGAAAAACCAATAGGAAACGAAATATCGCTATTTTTAATTTCAGGCTTCCCTTATAACCCCTACTCATGCCCGTCCATAGAAATGTTGGTATGGCTTATTATAATGAAAGCCTCACTGCTAATACACATACCGAGTTTTATTTAGTTCGGTTGAGTCTTTTTTGGCAAATAATATTGTTGACTCCCGCTATAATGTTTAGCGTATAACGCTTTTAAACTTCGGTATACGACAAAAGTGTATATAACAAAAATTACTCTAAATAACAAAATAAATAACTTTTGTTATGTGCATATTTGCCGAAAAACCAATAGAAAACGAAATAACGAAATATCGCTATTTTTAATTTCAGGCTTCTCTTATAACCCCCACTCCTGTTCGCCTCAGAGAAAATTAATATAGCCTAAAGTCTAAGTTGGGTTAGTAGTAATATACATACCAAGTTTCATAAAATTCGGTTCAGCCGTTTATGCGTGAAAAGGTAACAAACAAACAAACATACACGAAAGAAACAAAATGCAGATATGGTGTCTATGACATGTGAAACGAAAAGTTATCGTGAAATTTCGCGAAAAAAATCAATGTACAGACAGAGGTTACAATTTTATATATATATATATATATATATATATATATATATATATATATATATATAGATAGATCTTTTTTAAATGTAGAAATCTATTATTATTACAATGTATTTGTTTTGTAGCTTGTTAACTTATAGCACTACATATATAGCACCCAACTCAAATAGTCCACCCAACAAGGGCTGCGTAAACTGAGCAAATTTGCCTCCATCTCACCATATATTCTCTATTCCAAAAAACAATCCAACAAAAATCTGATGAGTAGGAGAGGCCGGTCAATGAAATCTTAATTGATGACATCATCAGACATGCATGCATCTCACATAATAAAGATCCGTTTGAAAACAATATTTGATATTTATGCTAAGAATAAGGCATTTCATGGCATATTCACTTATTTTAATTGCCAGATGACTACAAGTGTAATAAACATGTAATAACGGAAATATTTCGAATTTTCCAAATTCCAACCCCCCCCCCCCCTTAACCTGCTCCCCCTCCCATTGGTCCAATTTCTGCCATTAACGAACATGATCTTCCTTTTTCATAAAAGGATTAGATATCGAGTTTGGTAATGATCAAACAAATATTGCGGCCATTAGAGCGTTTATATATATATATATATATATATATATATATATATATATATATATATTTATTTATTTCCTTCCTGAAGTAACCCTACAGGAAGGGAGTTTATTAGCCACACGTCCCGTACAATAATTAGTACATAACGTGTGCTTGATACATTATTTTTTTTTTTAACTATAATAACATAAAATATTGGTACAATAAAATTATTTACAACAAAGAAAAAAAAAAAAAAGAAAAGAAAAACAAAAACAAATTTAGGATTCAATGCTGAATAATTAATTAATTTAACTGTATTTCAGTTTCAAATAATACAGGAAGTCATCCATTTCTTGAGCAAACTGTTTTAATGGTTTATTATGTTTATAAAATAATAGTTTCTCCTCAACAGGCCAATTTTTTTGTCGGCATTTTAGTTAGATTTTAAAGTTTCTCTCTCTCTCTCTCTCTCTCTCTCTCTATATATATATATATATATATATATATATATATATATATATATATATATACACACTATCAGAAATAAAACTGATACATCTTTTAACGGGATAATTTCTCAGAAATAATTTAGAAAGGCATATATTACCTTTATGGTAGAGGCGCATTCATGCCATTTACTGCATAATCTTGCACACACAATGTGACACTTAAGATTTATTGTGAAGATTAAATTAAGATAGTAATAATTGCATTAGCAATGAGATGTGATAAACTATATTTGTTTAGGATTTCCACGTTATCATTAGTGTACCGAGAAAGTGATTGTGAGGAGGTGGAAGGGGCGCAAATTAAGCGTTACAAATTACTCCTATTAGTAGACCAGAAGATTCATTATGGCCTTTTGTTTAGAATAAATTGATCTAATTTTTTTTTTATCATTATCATTTCCTGTCTTCATTCAATTTAATTATATTTTCCCTACATTTGTATGGTTTATACGATTGAGGCAATTGTTGAACTCAACTAACAAATAAATACAATTTTCTGCAACTGGAGATGTCAGTCTTCAGTCATTTTTTGCATGTACTCTGATATTGTGTAGAATTGTATGTACAGAAATTACTGAACATCTTATTTCTTGAAACTTTCTAATCTAAACTGAATGCAAAGGCGATTCATTTCATTCACGACTTTGAGTCCACCCTTTAACACCGATATGAGAAACTGCAACCCACATAATGGCAGGCTCTTGAACCAAACTACATATGGGAGTTTCGTGCTAGATACGAACAGTGGAAACCTGTAGGTCCATCCATCTATATGAAAGAAAATGTCCGTCATGCGGCGGCTGCGTAAACTAAGCAGATTTCCCAAGTGAAGTTTTACAATAGAGAAATTTCACGAGAGTCAAGCAGTTAAGGAAACGGCCGAACTAGCTTTTGGCGGGAAAGTCACCCGTCCGTTAGCCGCCCAGATTTAATAAAAATGCAAATATCTCGGTTAATATTCAAGATAGAGAATAAATGTATATGACAATATTTATAGTAAATTTCATTTGCAATAAGATTGATACTGTACAATATTTCGATCCGACGTATAGTAACGGAGATATTTCGAATTTTCGAAAATCATTCCCTTTAAACCCCCCCTCCCACTGGTCCGATTTCAGCCGTTAACGAACTTGATCTTTCTTTTTACATAAAACGACTAAATATCGAGTTTGGTAACGATCAAACAAAAATTGCGACCGCTAGAGCGGTAACAGACAAATATATATATATATATATATATATATATATATATATATATATATATATATATATACAGTTTTAAACGGACCTCAATTTCATCATCTACTAGGTAGGATCGATGGACATTTGAAGAAAAATTTCGAAAATTCCGTCATGAGTACAACCTCAATAGCTGATTTCCCTCAAGGGAAATCTACTAAAAATACCAATATTTCGGTGACTATTGACGTCAGAGAACATCTGTATACAACAACTTTTATACAACATTAAATTTTCAAAATGTTGGATCTATAAAATCTTTCGATACGGCTTAGAAATATTATGTGCCTATAAATAACTTGCCCTTTCTTATTGAATAAGACGATTAAATATGGAGTTTTGTTACGCTCAAACAAAAATTGCGACTACTAGAGTGTTAACAAATATATATATATATATATATATATATATATATATATATATATATATATAAACACAAATACATATATATTATTTTGAATGAACCTCATTTTCGTCGTCTCCTGGGTAGGATGGATGGACATTCGACGACATTTTTCGGAAATCGCATCTCAATAAAACATAATTAATTGATATTATATATATCAAACCTACAGCATGCTTTGTCTCACATCAGAATTATGTTTAACATACTAATGTAAAGCAATTGAGTTGTCATAGTGGATTGTCAAACTGGGTTTGAGAGATCTTTAGTTGTGGGGGATCAAACGCCTTGTCTACCTGACATTGGGAAAGGTTATGAGAACAGTTTACCTTACGAACAGGCTAGAACTCCTCTCTCTCTCTCCCTTCCGTTTCATGCATAATTAATTAACCCGTTGAGTCCAAGTAGAAGGAGTGGGGGGGGGATCAGCTGAGGATTAGGCGAATCAATCAACTGGCCCTATATTGCTTCGGGCTTCTCATAAATAATTTCCTCATTTAAGAGGCAGCTGCTAATATCATCCAATTAGCCCAGATGATCAAATATTTGCATATGTTAATTAAAGAGTAATGGCTCAATTTACCAAGAAAATGGAGCCACTGTTAGATCCAAGTAATATTAGTCTACCAGCCATTCCGTTTTGGGTTGTACTCATGACGCGATTTTCAAAAATGTCCAACAATCCCGCCTAGTATATGACGGAAATGAGATCCGATCAGAACTATATAATATATATATATATATATATATATATATATATATATATATATATATATATAAATATATATACACATAAACATAGTGCCAATAATTATATTTTGGTATTTAACTTAATTAGCAGATTTGCATTTAGATAAATCAGATATTGAGATTGTACATATTAGCGATTTTTGAAACATTTCATCCAACGTCAGTCCATTCTACCCAAGACATGACGAAAATTAGGCTCATTCAAAATTATATATATATATACTAGCGAACCTAACAGGCGTTGTCCTGCACGATATTTCAAGCGATTAGGACATTGAATTTAATAATATTATGTTTAAAAGAAAAGTTACTTTTGATAACACAAAAAACCACTTTTGTGATGTGCACGTTTGAAAAAAAAAAAAAAAAAAAATAGAAAATGAAATATCGCGAATCTTTTTTAAGGCCTCCCTTATAACCCCCACTCCCGTTCAAACCTCAAAAATTTAATATAGCTCTTAATCATTGAAGAATCAATGATTGTTTACATGTAGAGTTTTGTTAAGTTCGGTTCAATCGTCAGTGCCCAATATAATTTTGTAGGCTCCCAGTTTAATTTTATTTTTTAGCGTAAAAGTTACTCTAAATAACAAAATAAACAACTTTTATACTGTGCATATTTGCCGAAATAACAAAATAAACAACTTTTATACTGTGCATATCTGCCGGGATGATTTGTGAATCTAAACCATCCTGGGCGATACCTAAACGCATTAAAAAAAGTCCGTCTATCAGGGGCTGCGTAAACTAAGCAGATTTCCCACGTGAAGTTATACAATAGGAAAATGTCCATACGAAAGCCGAAAAGTTACGGTAAAGGGCCGAACAAAATGCAAATATCTCGGTTGGTTCTATACAATGTTTTGATCCGACGTATAGTAACGGAGATATTTCGAATTTTCGAAAATCCCCCCCTCTAAACCCCCCCCCTCCCACTGGTCCGATTTCAGCCATTAACAAACTTTATCTCTGTCTGTCTGTCTTTTTGCATATATATATATATATATATATATATATATATATATATATATATATATATATATATATATATTTGTGTGTGTGTGTGTGTGAAATCCGACATGCAAATACGTTCTGTTCTGATGATCCCTCCCCATCTTTTGTTCTGGTATTACTAAAAATAGAGAGATTGAGATTATTCTGATTCATTATAAATTATAGTACTAGTTATAATAAATAGATTTCAATAAAATTAGTATAAATTATTCAGATATATTTCATAATTGTTTTTCTTTCCAATCAAGAATGTATCTCTCTATCTATGCAGCTCTGAGGGTTGGCTGGCCTCTTTGTTTACAATTCAGACGCTTCCTGTTGTGTAGGTTATAAGAATGTAAATTGACTGAATCATTTCTCATTATAATTTTTATTTATTCACTTAATATTCACGGTGGTGTTATGTGTTAATATACAGTTGGAAAACGTCACTTGGCAAATGTGCTTATTTTACGCAGCCCCTGCGTGACGGACTATTTAGTTATGTTTACTTTATGTTACTATGGTTAAGTAGGCGGGCTGTCTACAGGTTATCATCGTTTTCTAGTCAGAGGAAATTAAATATTTTTTAATTAATGCCTACTTTATGGAACTTAGGTTATTTGGAACTAGACTTGGAAATTTCGTCAATTTTTTAATTTAATTTAATTTTGCAGCTCATGTCGGGCAATAAAAAAACGACTTAATTAACGAATATTCATAAGAGTAATAATTTGATTTATCACATAGAGAATTCCATACTTAAAAACGTCTGTACTGCTTACAAAAAATTATGAAAACCACTGTACTGACGAATAGTACGCCATCTAAAGTTTAACACTTAATAACATATCTTAACTTTATGCCTGGATCTTGGTGCTCAAACGTTAGTTTCGGAATTACTACTTAAAACAAGCATCAATATTTAAAATCCTGACCCACTCGGCGTCGTTCTGTAGCTTAATGATCACGAATGTGGAACATAAATATTTATTGTACTTTTTAATCCACGTTAACTAGTCAAATCAAATAACCTCCCTGCTGGCTTATGCATGTGAGGTTTTCAATAATGTAACCCATATAATTCCTGTGAATATTGAATTATTAAGCAAGACATACTTAAGCGTATTCTTCAGAAGAACTGTGTATGATTATTGATTAGGAACAAATCAAAAGCACTGGATGTGATTCGTAACTAATAATGTTGACTCTCCAATCAATGGAAGACGTTCGCCGTGATTATTTTATTTACTCAAATTATAACCACGACAGACTGGTATATCACCTAAGGAAGGTAAAAAAAAAAAAACAAAAAAATAATTTACAGGTGAAAGAGTTTTTTATTGGAGGTTTTCTATTTTCTTGTTCGCCTATCAATAAATGATAACGTATCGAATGTCCTTCATATTTTGACTCGGGGATGTTTAAATAACGAAGGACGTGGTTCAATGAAGCATTCGAAAACATAATGTAAAACCTATCTGCGAATGGCGTCATTACTGGCTGATCGCACAGTACTCTTATGACACGAGGGCACTATCTTCAAGCTTGTCAAAATTTGTACGTAGAGTTCCTGTTTTAGCAGAATTCCCTGAAGGGAAGTCAGCTATTATTGTTGCTGTTGTTGTATAGGGTTTAAGGGCGAAAAACTACCAGGTTATCATCGCCCTGTAATATTTATAATTCACATTTTGGTATCCTCATCCATATCGCCATTTTAACAATATAAACAAGGATGCAAACAATTGCACTTTAACTTTCTTTATATAAACTCGTGTTTTTTACAAAATTAAACAATTTATGGAGTTCTTTCGGGTCATCTCCAAGGGCCACTTCTATACTATTGGAGATATTGTATTTGTTTCTAATATATGTATACTTATGGCATTCCATTAATATGTGATATATAGTCAGTTCTGTGTTACATTTCTCACAAATCGGGGGTCGATCTTTTGTCATAAGATAGCCATGCGTAAGTCGTGTGTGCCCAATTCGGAGTCTTCCTAATACAACTTCATCTCTTCTGTTGTCTCTTGTCGAATATTTCCATGGACGGATGGTGGTTTTAATAGTTTTTAGTTTATTGTTCTGGGTTTCATTCCACATGTGTTGCCAGTTTTTATTAATTTCTTCTTTGAGTGGTTGGTAGAGTTCTGCAGATGTAATTGTTGTTGGGGTGATAGAGTCGAGTTGATGGGCTTCTCTGGCTGCTAAATCTGCTTTTTCGTTTCCATCTATTCCCACGTGGCTTGGAATCCACATGAAGTAGACGGCTCTTTTTAGCTCTCGGAGCATTTGTATTTGATTTTGTATTTTTTTTACTATTGGGTTGTTTGTGAATACATCTTTGATACTCAATAGGGCACTCAACGAGTCAGTCCAAATCAGGAATTTTTC
Organism: Riptortus pedestris; assembly: GCA_019009955.1. Classification (NCBI taxonomy): domain Eukaryota; kingdom Metazoa; phylum Arthropoda; class Insecta; order Hemiptera; family Alydidae; genus Riptortus; species Riptortus pedestris. Next base: position 16,505,045 of record CM032232.1, read on the forward strand.
TTGAGTCGAGTGTTTGCAAATGCAGTGATATAAAGCAAATTTAATTGCGAACTGTTCGGCGGAATACATGTTGGTTAATTTGTTGAGTTTGAATTTTTGACAGGCATTTTCTTCGTAGTAGGCGCAGGAGGAAGACTCGGTAATTTTCGAACCATCAGTGTATATTATCTTTGGGTGTTGATATTTTTCTATTTTATTAATGAAAGCTTACTTTATTTTCCAATAGTTGATCTCTTGGGACGATTTGTTTATGAGTTTGGTGATTCCTGTATCTATAGATATTTCTTGAATTGTCCAAGGTGGAGTTGGGTCGAATTCAGCTATTATTGAAATGGCTATGTATTATCAACTATTAAACGTTACTTGGTAATGTAATTATAACAAAAGACAATATGCCTTGAAACTCAATATGATTCCAGTTTGCAGGGAGGGTTACGATCTCTTTCCCTCGTCTCGCTTCTAGATAATAAATAAAATAATTTTTAGGATACCACTGTTATTTATTTACACCAGGTATAATTACTAGAAAATTCTTTTTTTTTATGTTTTGAATAAATAAATAAAAAAAAACAAAATAATTTAAAAATAAATAAATAGTTTAAATAATTTAAGTAATACAATGTTTATAACACTCAAGCGGGAGCGGAATTTGTCGGTAGGCTAACAAAGTTTATTGGGTTAACTTATTTATATTGTAACTTATTGAGAAATGTTGTATTTGCTTTCTACTCTCATTTACAGTTATGTATATAAATGTGCTGCACATTGTGTACTCGGATTGGTTTTTGATTTGAACTCCAATTTATTAGAGATGATATTTACTTATTACTAATGCTGTCCATGATTTTGATTTGAATTATTCATGTTGCGGCTAACAATGGAGAGGGATTGATTTGGCACTTATTTTCATTTATTTTACAAAACTAAAATTTCTATTTCATGAGTCCCTTGCCTTTAAAAACAAACACCAAGACGGGGAGTATATAATTGTAGACATGAAGTCTTGCCAAAAATAAAAAAAAATAAAAAAAATACCGTCATCATTCTGCCTCAAATGATTTCCCGAGCGAAGCCAGGTATCTTAGATATGTAAGTTTGTATATACAAGTGCAAATCCACAGTGGCATATTAACTTGAACGGATGGTGTTTATGTCATTTAGGGTAGCCATTGCGATCTGGTTTCTCTATCCTCGTTTTTAGGTTTTACAATGATACTGAAGGTAATATTTTCCAGTAATAGAAAATTCGCTAGAGGTTCAAGTATTGTGCGTACATTATAGGAAACAATGTTGCGAAAGAAGTCTGTACAGAAATATAATATAGTAAATATGAAAAGTATTTGTCCTAATTCTTTTCTCTGCTCTGGGACTGGGGTAATATATCGTATGTATGACAGAACTCTGCTTGGATCCGGTCCAATTGCTGTCAGGAATCTGTCATCCGGACGTCTTACTCCCCAAACTACTGCCAGAATTTGTGACTGCGATAAATAATGCTTAATGGATTGTATCTCGCTTCTGGCGTTTTAATATCGGGCCGTTTACATTTGGCCACTTACGATGGTAGCCTGAAGTATAGTAAACTGTATATTAGCAGATTTCCCTTAAGGGAAATAGGCTATTGACGCCGTAATTATGATGTGATTTCTGAACAATTTTCACAAATGTACCTATGAAATGAAGAAAATGAGGTCCGTTCAAAATGATATATACATATATATATGCCTGCTTCAGAACGACGCCGAGTGGGTCAGGATTTTTAATATTAATGCTTGTTTTAAGCAGTAATTCCGAAACTAACGTTTGAGCATTTCAAGATCCTGGCACAATGGTAAGATGTGTTATTAAATGTTAATGTTTAGATGGGGGTACTTTTCTTCAATAGTGGTTTTCACAATTGTTTGTAAGCAGTACAGATGTTTTTAATTATGAAATTCTCTATGTGATAAATCAAATTGTTACTCTTATGAATATTCGTTAATTCAGTCGTTTTGTTAATGTGGTCCAAATGTGCTGCAAAATAAAATGAAATTAAAAAATTAAAGAAATTTTCAAACCCAGTGCCAATTAAGCTAAGTTGCATAAAGTGGGCGTTAATTAAAAAAATAATTATTTTCCTCTGGCTAGAAAAGGGTGATAACCTGTAGACAGCCAGCCTCACTTAGCCATAGTAACATAAAGTAGACACTACTAAATAGTCCGTCACAGGGCCGTCGTAGGGGCTTTGTAAACTAAGCACATTTATATATATATATATATATATATATATATATATACATACATATACATATATATTTATATATACGGGCTACTAAACTCGATATTTAATCGTTTTATGTAAAAAGGAAGAACACTTTCATTAATGGCAGAAATCGCACCAGTGAGAGAGATGGAGGAATTTCGAACATTTTAACTATCTTACTATACTTCAAGTTGGATCGAAAAATTGCGCATAATCAATCTTATTGTAAATTAAATTACTTATAAATATTATTATATACATTCTTTCTCTATCGAATAATATCAAGATATTTGCATTCATTAATTTTCAGAGATCAATAAACCCGCTTCGTTGTCATCCCATGTTATGAATAACCCAAGATATGAACCGTCTTATTTCAAACTAAATACTTTATCGAAGAAATCGTTTATTGATGAGATACATACGAATATGTTCTAATGACCCCCCCCCCTTTTAGCAGAATTCCCTTAAGGGAGCCATGAGGTCGTACTCATGACGGAATTTTCGAATTTTTTTTTCATACGTCCATCGATCCTACCTAGTAGATGATATATATATTTTATATATATATATATATATATATATATATATATATATATATATAATATACTAGCGGATCAGACAGTTGTCCTACATGATATTCCAAGCGATTAGGATATTAAATTTAATAATATTATGTTTAAAAAAAACATCTTCTTTTAATAACACAAAAAATAACATTTGTTATGTGCACGTTTGCCTAAAAACAAATAGTAAATAAAATACCGCAAAATCTCGGTACGCAAAAAGAAAAGGAAAAATGAGAGAAGAAAAAGAAGACGTTTTAGTTCTATGATTATCTGGTAGAATGCACGCTACACGTTCATAAAAACAAACAGTTGTAGACCAATAACTGAAATAAATCAAAACACCTAACAATAATAATGCAAATACATAAATATAAATAAAGAAAATAAAATAATAGCAACATTCAAATCAAATTAATATAAATTTGGACAATAGATAACAATGTCTGAAAGCGAAAACCTCTCGCAGCTGCCATCAGCTTTATTTAGATGACATACTTAAACTCTAAGACCATACATTAGACAAACATATTAACATTTCATTACATTTCCAATAACCTCGCCCTTCGCCCTTCGACCAGAGACCATCTGCCGGGCCGATCTGCGGCGCTAAACAATCCGGGGAGTCACCCGAACGCGTATTTATAAATTCAATCAAATCCGTCCATCCCTCTAGGAGGAGTTCAGTGACATACACACGTACGCTAGAATTATATATATAAAGATATATATATATATATATATATATATATATATATATATATATATATAGCGGTCGCAATTTTTGTTTGATCGTAACCAAACTCGATTTTTAATCGTTTTATGTAAAAAGAAAGATCAAGTTTGTTAACGGCTGAAATCGGACCAGTGGGAGGGGGGGGGGTTAGAGGGGAGTATTTTCGAAAATTCAAAATATCTCCGTTATTATACGTCGGATCGAAAAATTGTACAGAATTAATCTTATTGCAAATTAAATTTAATATAAATATTGTTATACATTTATTCTCTATCTTGAACATTAACCGAGATATATGCATTTTTATTAAATCTGGCCGGCTAACAGACGAGAGTGACTTTGCCGCCAAAAGCTTCGGCCGTTTCTTTGACTGCTCGGCTCTCCTGAAATTTCTCTATTGTAAAACTTCACGTGGGAAATCTGCTTAGTTTACGCAGCCCCTGCGTGACGGACTTTTGTTCTTAGATTACTAAAATTAGAGCGATTGAGAATATTCTGATTCATTATAAATTACAGTACTAAATATAATATATAGTTTTCTATAAAATTAATGTATTATATTCAGATATATTTCGGTGATTTCTTCTCTTTCCGATAAAGAATATTTCTATCAATCTGTTTAGATCTGAGTGGTTGCGTTTTTTTTTACAATTCAGACGCTTTCCGTTGGGAGGTTATTAAAATCTAGTTAGATTTTAAAAATAATTGAGCAGGTGGCTCAGGTTAGCCGTGCGAATTAAGGTGTTGAATTTTAATATCTCACTTGGTAAACCTATTGTTTTGAGTTCCATTCCCATCTGTACAATGGGAATTTAATTAGTGTACAACTCATTAAATAAAATCCTTTGTCCCTCTCTTGCTAAGAAGAGAGTGGTAACCTGTAGATAGCCCAATTAACCTTTGTAGCACAAAGTAAACACGTTAATAAATAACAACTTGCTGAAGTGTTAATTAAAGAACGATCAATAGAACGAGTTGTTAGGTGTTCTCATGATATCATTAAATCGTCAGGTTGTTTGGCATATAGACGACGAATAATTCCAGGCTGTGGATGGCTTCACTGACAAGGAAGATGACACTTTAAGTGAATGTAACATGTCTAGCTAAATTATTTATTATTACTATTAATTTATTCTTATTTTATTTGCTTTTCGTGACTAGGATGATTGCGGGGCTTATCAGGGATTAGTATGGTACATATTTTTAGCAGATTTCCCTTAAGGGAAATCAGCTATTGAGGTCGTACTCATGACGCGAGTTTTGACAAATTTCCTCAAATGTCCATCGATCCTACCCAGGAGATGACGAAAATGAGGTCCGTTCAAAATTATATATATCTATATATCTATCTATATATAAACTAAGCACATATATATATATATATATATATATATATATATATATATATCTATTTGTCGGTTAACGGTCTAGCAGCCACAATTTTTGTTTAATCGCTACCAAAGTCATTATTTAAACGTTTTATGCACAAAGACAGATCAAGTTCGTTAATGGCTGAAATCGGAACAGTGGGAGGGGGGTTTAGAGGGGGAATTTTCGAAAATTCGAAATATCTTGTATAGTCAATCTTATTGCAAATTAAATTTACTATAAATAATGTTATATACATTTATTCTCTATCTTGAGTATTAACCGAGATATTTGCATTTTTCTGTTTTCAGCTTCTGAGATGAGATCGGCTAACTTCGGGTCTAGTCGTGAGTTTCCGTCAAGAGCTAGGTCGGGCCGTTCCCGTAACTGTTTGATTCTCTATTCTGAAATTTCTCTACTGTAAAACTTCACGTGGGAAATCTGCTTAGCTTACGTAGCCCCTGCGTGACGGACTTTTTTTAAGTATGCTCATTTCTGCACTTATTTTCAGTATGGTCCTACATTATAATTTTTTGAAAATGTGGCCTTGATTCAACTTGTGAAATGCGAGGTTTATGTACGGCCATGTAGTAGTTCAGTCAAGTGACTCACTCAATGTGAGTCTTTAGGTAGCAGTCAGTCAGTGTATGTATGTTGTAGCGGTTATTTTAAAAACATACGTTCTATTACTACACTCAACAGTGCTTGTGATAGCCATTCAAACAATGTGTATGTGCGAGTGCCTCTCTCTAAGAACATTTAAAAAAATGGTTTTCGCGCCCTCTTAGACCTATAAACAAAAGTCCGTCACGCAGGGGCTGCGTAAACTAAGCAGATTTCCCTCGTGAAGTTTAGTAATAGATAAATCTACTTACTGGTAACACAACACCACCGTGAATAAGTACAAACGGAAATAAGAAATGTTTCATCCAATTTCAATAACCTGCCGACAGGAAGCGTTAGGTTAGAAATGTAAACAAACGGGTCTGCCCGCCTCACACCGGAAATAAAAACAATTACTGAAATATATCAGAATATAACATATTAATTTTATTGACAACTACTTACTATATCTAGTACTGTAATTAATAATAAGTCAGTACAATTGCTATCTCAATCAACCAAATTTTAGCAGTCCAAAACCTTAAGATGGGGGGGGGGGTCACCGGGACATATTTGCATGTATCTCGTATAATAAAGGTCTCTTGAATACAATTTTTGGTATTTAAACTTCCAGTAATGTGATTTATTATGTAGCAGAGTATTGTTTACGTAACATGAGTAGAAGTGGCGGTTTGCTGAAAACTGAAAAATGCAAATATCTCGGTTAATATTCAAGATAGAGAATAAACGTATATAACAATATTTACAGTAAATTTAATTTTCAATAAGATTGGTTATATACAATTTTTCGATCCGATGCATAATAACGGAGATATTTTGAATTTTCAAAAATCCCCCCTCTAAACCCCCCCTCCCTCTGGTCCGATTTCAGCCATTAACGAACTTGATCTGTCTTTTTACATAAAACGGTTAAATTTCGAGTTTCGTAACGATCAAACAAAAATTGCGACCGCTAGAGCGTTAACAGTCATATATATATATATATCCCCCAAAATTTTATATATATATATATATATATATATATATATATATGAACGGACCTCATTTTCGTCATCTCCTGGGTAGGATCGAAGGACATTTGAAGAAATTTTTCGAAAATCGCGTCATGAGTATGACCTCAATAGCTGATTTCCCTTAAGGGAAATCTGCTAAATGTGAACGGGAGTGAAATAATTACAGTGGACGCAGGACTCTAACAGCCACAGTCAGGCCCTAAAAGAGTGAATTATATTTTATAATTCAACACATCACCCTGGGCAACGTTATTGCCCGACAAAAGGCTACGATGTACGTTACCATGTGCTCATGTTGTTATTTTTTCAAATATAAATGTTTACATTATTGGTTAAGTTTATTCAAACGTAATAACTTAACAATGTTTTATAGTAAGTCTACAGTTACAGTGTTGGTAATAGGGTTCGTCTTCTCCAGTAAATAAGTGTGAGACAGTCGTGAATGGACGATACTTAACCTCGTTAAGACTACTTCTTCTCTTCTGTATAGCCTTTTTGAGGATGACCATTTATAAAGTATAAGTTTAAGTTCCCGAAGTTTTTTTTCAGTAGTGGCAAACCAAGATTTCTGCCACGAATTGAGAATCATGTTTTGCTAGTGTTTGAACATCTTGGCGTGTAGAATGTGTGGTGTCATAAGTTCTTTTTAGGGTAGCTGATTTAAATCATTTGCTAAGTAAAAAAACCAAGTTTCAGAAATACAATGTTCTTCTAACCATCTATTCAGCTCTCAGATGTTGGACGAGATTTTTAGCAGATTTCCCTTAAGAGAAATCAGCTCTTGAGGGCGTACTCATGACGCAATTTTCGAAATTTTTCTTGAAATGTCCATTAATCCTACCTAGTAGATGACGAATATGAGGTCCGTCCTATACATTTATTCTCTCTTGAATGTTAAGCCTTTTTCAGTTTTCAGCCTTCAGTAAACCCCCAATTCTACTCGTTTTAAATAGACAATACTCTCTTATATAATAATCTACATTATTCGAAGATTAAATACCAAATATTGTTTTCAAGAGACCTCTATTACACGAGATACATGCAAATATATTCTAGTGCCCCCCCCGTCTTAAATTCTTGTATTTATACAATTTGATTGATTGAGATAAAAATTATTCTAGTTCCTTATAAATTACACTACTAGATATTGCACATAGTTTTCAATTAAATTAATCCGTTATTTTCTGATATGTTTCAGTTATTGTTTTTCTTTTCGGTGAGCCGTTAACAGTCTAGATTGTTTACATTTGAGAAGCTTCCCGCCGGCAGGGGAAAGATTTCTTACTTCCATTTGTATTTATTCACTTAATATGCAAGGTGGTGTTGTGTTAGCAGTATGTAGGTTTATCTATTACTAAACTTCACGAGGGAAATCTGCTTATCTGACGCAGCCTCCAACGTGACGGACTTGTTTCTACAATTCTGACGCTTCCTGTTGTGGAGTTTATTAAAATGTAAATTGATTGAATAATTTCTCATTATCACTTGTATTTATTCACTCAATATTCCTGGTGGTATTAAGCTTTACCAGTATGTAGATGTATCTATTGTAAAAAAGTGTTTTTAGTTTACGCAGCCCCTGCGCGACGGGCTTTTTATAATGGACTTGCTGAAACGCAAAACATTTCTCAAAGAAGAAAAACAACAAGATGCTTTTCATTTAAATTTCTAAAAGCCTTAAGAAATGCTGGCAACACTGTACCTCAGAGGAAAATCGTTCTCGAGGAAAGTGCTTGTGAAACTCATGACATCGCCGAGGCAGATGTGGAGCCGCGCCATATTCAGATAACGTTAGCTAAACTTTACTCAGCTAGAGATAACTTTCATGAATTCACAACTTATTCAATGAAAGTTAAACTGACTGTATACACACTGTGTGTTCATTTGCATTACATAAAGCTCTGATTAAATGCGACTTCTACAATGTGAATATCATTGTCACATTTGTCCTTGTGCTATTCCGTTCGAGTCTCCTCATCCACCATTCTCTCAGATAGAACAACTTGAGAACATTCTTCGGTTTATAAATGAATTCTAACTTGAAGACAAGAATCCTTGAATTTAATACTAATTAATATGTAAACTCTTGACGTTGAATGTTTTGACAGTATTAGTAGTGTAGCAATATCTTACGAGAGTCGAATGACAAACAAAACTTAGTTTGTATTCGTGACGTGATTTTTGAAAATATCTTCAGAAGGCCATCGATACTTTATAAGAGACGACAAAATGAGTTTCGTACAACTAAATATATTTCCTTGTTAAAGCTTTCATTTTGAAAATAAAAATGTTTACTTCAAAGACCATCAACACAAAAATAATCGTTTTTTAGAATTAATTTATTTTAAACTAATTAGGTTGTAATCATTTTTGAAAGGAATTTATTTTCACACCTGCATTGTTTCATGCATGTAAACATTTTTTGATTCATTCAAGAATACTTTTGAGTTATTTCATTTAAAATACAATTTGTTTTTTTTGTTTTTTTTTAATTTTAGATGCATTCATTTTTACGTAAACTTGTTTCCAAGATAATTTTGTTGTTTACACCTTTTGTGTCGCAGCATTTTTCAATAAAATGTGTCGTTGTTGTAATAATGATTTGTGCATTTTCGGCTAATGGATGCGTAAAATCGAAAAATTCGCCGATATGAACTAGTTTTAGAACTCGATTGCCTACAAGAATCCGTCATAAATAGTATGGAATTCATTGGAAATAGCAAAGTTATGGTTTGCTGGAGAAGTACTAGAGAAGGTTAAGAGGTTGAATATGAACTGAAACGATTCTTGGGGAGTCACAATTATGTCACACCAAGTCTCAGCCTTGCATTAATACAATTGGCGATTTTAGGGATGACACGGGAACTTGGGACACCCTGTATAACATTGAACGGACCTCATTTTAGTTTTCTCCTGAGTAGGATCGGTTGACATTTGAAGACATTTTTAGAAAATACCATCACGAGTACAACCTCAATAGCTGATTTCGCCCGGATCCTGATTTCGGAAAATCTGCTAAAATACTCCAGAGCATGCTAAGAGATTGAAGAATAATACTGGCTGCCCATAGCTCAATCCATTATATAGGATTCGTCAGAAATAATGGACCTTCTTATTTATATATACGTTATTTTAAAAATATTATTGATTTTATTTGATGTATACATTTACTTGTAGATATTTAAAACAAAATTATTTTATTTATCTTTTTTGTTTTCAGTTTTCTTTATATTTTTATTTTATATTAGTATTATATTTATTATTTTCGTCGCAAACGTATTACTTTTATATTAACTCAACTTTTATGTCATTAACATTTATTTTTTTTTCAATGTCATATGTTTGATGAGTTAGCTGCGTAGTCAGAAACTCACCATCGTTCAGCAGCCACACTTAATTCTTTAATATAAAATGTTTTTCTTCTTGTTCTAACACATATGTTTACTTTGTCTGTTGCAGGGGCTTTACGAGCTGGAGCTTGCAGGTTGCAACGAGATAACTGAAGCAGGCCTTTGGTCCTGCCTCGCTCCAAGGATAGTATCTCTCACCCTATCAGATTGCATCAATGTAGCCGATGAAGCTATTGGTCAGTCTGTGTTCTTCATTAGAATATGTATTTATTTATTATACTTTTATCTATGTTGTTTGACGCAGAAAGGATGAATTGATATAATACTAATAATCCTTTATTTGCTCATCTATAAATTTTAAACTTAATATTTACATATTATAAAGACAGAAAATAAACATTGAAAATACAGTTACAATATCTTCAAACATTATTGATTGGTTGAGTAAAATCAGCGTTAGATGAGGATTTTTGAGTTGGAGTATGTCCTTATTTTTTTGCTTTATACATATATTATTTTACCAGTTCCTGGATCGATTGCTGACAGTGTGCATTCCCGAGACGCTTCCATTCCTTTCTGTAGTAAGCCACTCTTGTCCATGCTGCTCCGTCACAAGTGCGGTGCATCTCTTCGTCCCAATGTTTCATTGGCCTGCATCTGCTTCTTTTATATTCTAGGTGACCAATCTATCATCTTCCTGCTCCAACTATCTTCATGTCTCCTTATCATATGAATTGATAGAGCGGTGAAAAAATGGCTGGCTCATAATAATAAACCCCTTGTCCATGGCTTTGGTAAAGATATGTTAGATACTGAACTGCTTCAATGATATTTCTTATAAGGTATCTCAATACACAATGTTCTAGCAGATTTCCCTTAGGGGATTTTCCAAAAATTTCTTTTAATTTCCATCAATCCTACCTAGGGAGTTGACGAAAATTCCAAATACAATATATATACGGGTATACATATTTATATATTTGTCTATTAACGCTCTGGCGGTCGCATTTTTTGTCTGATCGTTACCAAACTCGATACTTCTATGAAAAAACGAAGACGAACGAAGTTCGTTAACGACTAAAATTCGACCAGTGGGGAAAATCGAAAATTCTTAATATCTCCGTTATTATTTGTTGCATGGAATAATTGCATAGAACCAATCTTATTGCAATGTATTGTCCTATAAATGTTGTCAAGTGGATTTCTTCGTTATCTTGATTATGAACCCAGATTTCCGTAAAAATAACGTAGGTATTCCCCCCTCCAAACGGTTCATGTGTAGAACTTCTGCTAGCTGATTTCCCTGATGGGAAATCTGCTAAAACGATATCATTAAATGATCATCATAATTATTGTCAAACGACCGCATAATACAATATGTTATTCCTTAAAAACCATAAAACCGTATGAATAATTCACGCCCTAAAATACGAACATCTTTTAAAAATCACTGAAAAAGGGCTTTAAGCCCATGAGCATTCATTGAGTTCCTTCGAAATGAACTACGTTGCGTCAAAGTTCCTTTTCATCCGACCACAGAATATTACGAACGGAGGAAAAAAAAGCAGGCAAATTGGATGGTTAAGCTTTCAAAGGGGCTCGCGGATCCAATAAAGCAGATCAAATAGAACAGCAGACCAAGCAAATATAATTTTGATACGGCATCAGTTTTTTTTTTATTAGTGCGTGAAAACGCACGATATTTTTAAAAAAAAAGTCCGTCACGCAGGAGCTTCGTAAACTAAATAGATTTCTCACGTGTGTCACGTATTTGTATGTATTTCGAAACAAAAATTCAATAAAAACAATATTTGGCATTTAGGCTTAAATTAATGTTCTTCATAATATAACAGCTTATTGTTATTATGAGCAGAAATGGGAGTTTACTGATGGCCGAAAACTAAGAAATACAAATGTACCGGTTATAATCAAGCGAACAAAAAGTGTACATAACAACATTTGTAGAACAATTAGGAGACTTTTCCAAAACCCCTCTCCCCTCACTGGTTGGATTACAGCATTTAACGAACTTGGTCTTCAATTTTACATAAAACGTTTAAATATCAAGTTTAGTAACGGTCAAACAAAAATTACGACCGCTAGAACGTTAACATACACGCACACACACACACACACACACACACACACACACACACACACACACACACACACACACACACACACATATATATATATATATATATATATATATATATATATATATATATATATATAATTCTACTGTACATGTGTATGTTACTGAACTTCCCCTAAACGACTGGACCGATTTGAATGGATTTTTTTTGTACGCGTTTGGGTAACGCCCTGGATGGTTTAGATCAGCCTTGCAGATGAGGCAGGAGTGGGGGTCGTGAGGGAGGCCTAAAATTACAAATAGCGATATCCTATTGGTTTTTCGGCAAATATGAACAGGATAAAATTTGATTATTTTATTATTTATAGTAACGTTTCTTATATTCACTTTTATCGTATAACAAAGTATAAACGAGATATACACTAAAACATAAAGTGGGAGCTAACAATTCTATGTGCACTAACCGAACTTAGCAAAACTCTATTCGTGAATTAGCATAAATTCTTCCATGATTATAACCGATATTAAATTGTTTAGGTTCAAACGGAAATGGGGGTTATAAGGGAGGCCAGAAAAAAAAATTGCGATATTTCATTTTCTATTTGTTTTTAGGCAAACTTGCACTTAAAAAAAAGTTGTTTTCTGTGTTATTAAAAGTCGTTTTTGTTTTAAGAATAATATTAAATTTAATATCCTAATTACTTGAAATATCATGACGGACAACGTCTGTCGGGTCCGCTAGTATATATATATAATTATGAAGGGACACCATTTACGTCATCTCCTAGGTAGTATTGATGGACATTTATGAAATCTTTAGAAAATCGCATCATTTTTCATTCTCATTATCGCATTTCCCTTAAGAAAAATCTGCGGAACTGGTCGCTTATCGTTAGGCCACCTATTTAAGGAAGATTACTAAATCATAATTAAAAGAAAAACACTTTATTATTTAAAATGACACTTCTAGAATTCATAAATGACAAAATGGTTGGCGGGAGACCACTTATTTTTCACTGGTAAAATATTTACCAGTTCAAAACCGCTAATTGCTATTAGATGGTTGTGCATACTTGACTATGTTATCTTAGTCATTCTGAAAATGATTGATGGTTTATTATCACCATTTGGTAATCGATTATTATTATCACCACATGGACAGCTGCCTAGCAGTTCATGTGGCAGACGACGGCCGGGGACGACCGCTTTATCCAGCTACTCCGCGACTTTGTCCAGTTTTGGGCTAACTCTAATTTATAATTACATTTTCTTATTCAAATAAATTCTAGAAGTGTTATTTCAAATAATAAAGTGTTTTTCTTTTAATATGATTTAATAATCGTCTTTAAATGGTTTGTCTCTCGATTTGGGAAAAGTACCAAATCTGCTAAAAGGAAGTTTGCAAATATTTTTCGTAAATACTCGAGCGATATATTTCAGAAGGAAATGTTTACACATAACATTACATGTTTAGTCTAGAGACTCTTTGATCAGGTGACAGCATGTTACAGTTCAGCTCCGAGTGTTTAAGTGTTACAAATTCTGTGCTGCCATTTTCCTGGGGTTGTGTTTCAAGATTTAAAGTCTGTGCCAGATTAACTACAGGGAATTTCGTTGGGTAGTTAAATTCCTTATCTCCCTTGAGACGGTATTCCTCTTTTACTGCCAATGAAACAACCATTACTTTTTTTTTTGTGTGGCTAAATGACTAATTTGTTTGGCGCCATTAAAGAGTAAACTTTCCGAATTTTACGCCCCAACATTAAAGGATAATCTTTCCCATTAACGTCTACTAACCTTATATTGACTCTCAGCTCGTTGTTTTCTCATTTCTCAGCAAATTTATATTTAGAATATTTTGACCTCGTTAAAAGCGTAGGTCAGCCCTGAATAATGCAACTTTATGTTATAAAACCCGAGCGCCTTAAGTGCACTTTAGAAAATTATTTAAATCAATAAAAGCCGTTCCAGTAATAAATGAGATCATGGGCGAAGTAACTTTTCCTTTAAATAAAGTTTAATACCACTTAAGGAAAGGTTTTAAACCAATAAAAAGGGAGGGGGGAAAATTCCCAATCCACTTTCCTAATATTGCCGATACTATTTAGGTAAGATAATGACAATACTTATAATTTATTGATAATTTGTATATACCAAAGAGTGACAAAACAGAAACAAACAAATATCTATTTTATTTATTTAATTAAATGAGTTCCGAAACTAGCGGGATTTTTTTATCCATTATCCTTCAAGAAAGGAAAAAGTACGTCGCGTAGGGGCTGCATCAACTAAGCAGATTCCTCAAGGAAAGGTTTAATAGTCAATAGATAAATCTACATTCTAGTAACACCACCGTGAATGTGAAGAGAATAAATACAAACGGTAATAAGAAATCATTCAGTCAATTTACGAGTCAATAATATCTGCAACGGAAAGCGTCTGAATTGTGAACAAACAGAGCAGCCAATTTCGCAGCGCTGAATAGATAGAATTATTATAGACCGGAAAGATGAACAATTAATGAAATATATCTGGATATAACATATTAATTGTATTGACAACTATTTACTGTAGCTTGTGGAGTAATTTGAAATAAATAAGAATAATTTCTATCTCAACGACTTGAAACTGAACATATTTGCTTGAATGTCCTATAATAAAGGTTTCTTGAAAACAACATTTGGTATTTAAGCTTGTAATGAAGTGATATAACAACTTATTATTAATATGGATATTGCGTGTGCTAATGGAAACGCGGTGCACACAGCATAACATTTTAAGCACATAAAAAGTATATTTCTCAAAATTGGAAGTCTGTTGTTGAAGACTAGTCACCTTGCTCGAGTTAAAGCGTTGATACTCGTATACCAAGAGCCTTGTGCAATAGATATTTATTTATGAACGAACTCACTTAATACATTTCTTAGTCCCAACATGGTTCGATAAGAGTGATAACCTGTATAATGTCCTTTTTGATTATTTGATGAGAACCTTTTTACATGGTTAGAATGTCCGCAAGTCTTGCCTGAATAGTGCACAAAACATGGGCAAAAGTCCATTGTTCCTACAGGAAGTCTGGACACAGAACAGTTGTAGCAGAAAGAGGCTTGGCAAAAGAGGATCGTTGTGGACAAAAAATGACCTTATAACTTAAACTAAATCTGCAACAATATTTATAGTAAATGTAATTTGCAATAAGGCACTAGAACATATTTGCATGAATTTTGTATAATAAAGGTTTCTTGAAATCAATATTTGGTATTTATGCTTCCAATAATGTGGTTTATTATATAAAAGAGAATTGTTTATGTAGGAGTGGACATTAGTAGAAGTGGGGGTTTGCCGAAGACTGAAAACTGAAAAATGCAAATATCTTGATTAATATTCAAGATAGAGCATAAATGTATATAAGAATATTTATAGTAAATCTAATTTTCAAAAAGACTGTTCCTATACAATATTTCTCTCCGACGTATAGTAACGGAGATATTTCGAATTTTCGAAATTCCTTCTCTCTAACCCCCCCCTCCCCTTTCTCCGATTTTAGCCGCTAACGAACTTGATCTTTTTTTTACATAAAGAATTATTAAACAATACTTGCGACCGCTAGAGTGGTAACAGACACAGACACACTCACTCACTCACTCACACACACACACACACACACACACACACACACACACACACACACACACACACACACACACACACACACACATATTTGAACGGATCTCATTTTTGCCATCTCCTAGGTAGGTTCGATGGATGAGTACGACCTCAATAACTGATTTTCCTTAACACTCAAATACACGCGCGTCATCTCACAGAGGACCAGTTATGTTTTTTCGCCATAAGTTTGATGGAGGGAGGAGAGCCTGGTCCCCCGTCCTAGTATTCCTCAAGCTCGCCTAGCTCGACAGTTCAGTTGAACTCATCAGAGATCAGTTGATTATGCGAGTGCAGTTCAGCTATTTGCCATGCACCATGACCTCACGTCTTCGAGAACTCCTTCCCAATGATCAAATACAACCACGAGCTTCAAGCAACTCAGCAGCTACTGATGCTGGTGGACGCCAGCGCTGCGGATTTTGCTTGGAAAATAAAACAAACTATTCTTGCATGGAATGTGGCCAATATTTATGTCAACACTGTACCTTTTCTTGTGCTGATGGATGTAACGTGGGTGTGGGTAATGAAAGTGATTCAGAGTGAAATTTAATTTTAATTTTTTAAAAGCAAAGGTTCTTGGTTTTTTTTAGTATTTTTTATTAATTGGTAATTTCCATTTGTTTCCAAGTTCTAGAAATGAGGCTCAATTGTCAATGTGTTCATACATTTTACATTATTATTGTGTTCTCTGAAACTATCTTACAAGACTGATAAGAGTTGTGTTCCTAGGTTTACTAGTTGATTTACCTTTTGCAAGCCAGTAATAAGGAATAAAATTGAAACTAAGCTACCGTGGCAAATGTGTTACAAAAATTTAACATTTTTGAAGATTTATATACAGATAGTTTTTTCAAATACAAGTTTATGAACATTTATGAACTTTTTCATTTATCTATGCACCATTATTCCTGCAAAATGGCGAAAAAACAATTATATTATTCACTTATGACAAATAAGTGAACAGTCATCTGACAGATGACACGCGTGTATTTATGTCTCACTAGGGGACGCGTGTATTGGAGTGTTAAGGGAAATCTGCTAAAATGGAATGTCTACCTCAATTTGGAAAGCATAGGATACATCATCATTGATCACAACCAGCAATCATCAGCTGATCAATTGATCAGCTGAGCCAATGTTAGCAAACTGTCACTAATTGAGCATCTAATAATGCAAACTGTAAGTAAGAAAATGAGAGGCGATTGTAATGATTCATTAGGATGGGCGGCTTCTTTTGAAAGTAGATTGAAGCAACAGGTCGCCAGCATAATGCGGTCTCACCGGCTACATCAAAGGGCCCGCTCCTCTACAGACTGAAATTTGCTTAAGCGATTAGCTCTTATAAAGGGATTGCAATTTTCCTCTTGGAAAAAAAAAATTGAGCAAAAAGAAAGGAAACGACTGAAGGAGTTCCTTAAGCGTTGAAATCATGGTCTTTAGCAGATTTCCCCTAAGATATATCTTAGCTTTTGAGGTTAGTTTTCACGAGGCAGTTTTTAAAAAACTTATGAAAATGAAAAAAAGAACAAAAACAAATTAAATAAATCACGGTCAATAAAAAGAGAGAGGCCTTGTCCTCTACTATTATTTTTAATTTTATGCAAAGTGCACTTTAGGACTTTTCGACCGAGATATTTGGATTTTAGCAGATTTCCCTTAAGGGAAATCAGCTATTGAGGTCGTACTCATGACGCGAGTTTCGAAAAATTTCTTCAAATGTCCATCGATCCTACCCAGGAGATGACGAAAATGAGGTCCGTTCAAAATTATATATATATATATATATATATATATATATATATATATATATATATATATATATATGTGTGTTAAAGCTCTAGCGGTCGCAATTTTCGTTTGATCGTTACCAAACTCGATATTTAAACGTTTTATGCAAAAAGACAGATCAAGCTCGTTAATGGCTGAAATCGGACCAGTGGGAGAGGGGGTTTAGAGGGGGGATTTTTGAAAATTCAAAATATCTCCGTTATTATGCGTCGGATCGAAAAATTGTATAGAATAAATCTTATTGCAAATTACATTTCCTATAAATATTGTTCTATACATTTATTCTGTATCTTGAATATTAACCGAGATATTTGTATTCTTTGTGTGGTCACCAGTAGGCTATGTTCGGACTTTCCGCCGAGAGCTCTAGCGGCCGTTTCCATAACTCGTCCCTCGTGAATAGGTTTAGAGGTTAGGTTAACTGTTTTTTTGGGGCTAGAAACTACTGGGTTATTACGCCCTAAATAATGTTTTAGGTTTAGAGGTTTCTTACTACTACAGCTGTTATTAGGCAGATTTCTCTATTTTAAAACTTCAAGTGGGAAATCTGCTTAGTTTACGCAGCCCCTGCGTGACGGACTTTTTCAGTTTTCAGCCTTCAGCAAAACCCCACTTCTACTCACATTCTGCTATGCAATAAACCAGACTATTCGAAGCTTAAATACGATAAATTGTTTTCAAGAGACCTTTATTGTACGAGGTAAATGCAAATGGGTAATCGAGGCCCAGTATGTAGATTTATCTTTTGATAAACATCACGAGGGAAATCTGCTCAGTTCACGCAGCCCCTGCGTGACGGACTTTTCTCTTCCTTAATTTGCCAGTCTATGTAAGGCAAATATATTGAATAATAATTATAATGGGTAGGCTTCCAGTCCAATACCTCCGTGACATGGACCACTCTGATAGCCAAATGGTGTAAAAAGTCCGCGATCACCTATTCAAGTGCGAGTCATCGAAATCTGACGCTCTACCATGAACCAATGGGTGGCCACTTATTGGTTAAATATATTTTTACGACTACTCCTTAGGCCCAACTTGGCTAGAAATGGGTGGTAACCTGTAGATAACCCGTCCCGATTAGCCATAGTAGCATAAAGTGGACGAAAATAATAAATAATAAAATAAATATTTTTACGACTCGTATTTTAAATTCCTAGATGATTTCAAGTGCAATAATAAAGTAATAACAATTGGAAAAGGTAATTATAATTAATTCATCTAACGGCTTTTACCAAAAAAATAATTTATTTTCACCATACTACGATGTAATCACCTGTTTTACACACCTAATTTGCGGTCCGAAAGCTACACTTAGGGCCGAAGATGAATATTTCGCCCTAGGGCCGCAAAATCAGCTGTTTATTATTTTAATTCATTCATCTCATTATATACATTATATTAGTTTGTTTTGCTCGTATTATTGCTAACTTTTTTTAGCATTTTGAAATATGTCAGTTGTATTAAATGAAACACACATATGTTCATCTCTCTTTATTAACTTACATAATAACATAACGTAAAACAATCCATACATTAAACATTCATAATGTCCCCATAACCACAAGATAACCTTCTAACAAAGAGGTACACTTAACCAAAAGAAAATCTAGTTTTTGATTAATGTTATATCGTATTAATATTTATTGTAGTGTGGTGAAAAATAGCGTTAGTGCCTCGGGCCAAAGTGCTTTTGCCGGCCCTCGAACTTTTCATGACCTCGACTACGTCTCGGTCAAAAAATATCTCGGGCCGGCAAACGCCCACTTTCGGCCCTTGCTACGAAATATACTATTCTAATATACGTAATTGTATGTAGCAGATTTCACTTAGAAGAAATCAGCTATTGATTTTAGGCTGTACTCATGGCGGGATTTTCGACATATTTCCTCAAATGTACATCGATCCTACCAACGAAAATTATGTCCGTTCAAAACATTTGTCTGCTAACCCTCTACCGGTCTCAATTTTTGTTTGATATTTACCAAACTACATATTTAAATGTTTTATGTAAAAATAAGAATCAAGTTCGTAATCAGCTGAAAGCGGACCAGTTGGGAGTGGAGGTTTACAGGGCGAATTTCGAAATTCAGAAGGTCACCGTTAAATATAAGCCTGTTTGAAAAAGTGATTAGTACCAATCTTATTGTAAATTTATTGGTGTATAAATGTTATCATAGAATATAAGTTGTTTTCAGTATCTCATCTTAAACAAAGCCATGCTAATGTCAAGAATTTTCTTCGAGTAGGCTACGTTGACAATATGACAATATTTAATATTTATTACCTCAGGACTATTTTGAACATTATTTTATTTCATTACATGATTATTTGCCTTTAGCTTAATAGTAATAACTTTTATTTCAATAAATAATAAAGGAAATTATACAGCTTCAAACAAGTTATAACGAATATTGAGAAGAACTTTTGGGGAAAAATTTTCCCTCTCGACTTTCCTCGTTAAAAAGTTGCTGACGAAGTACAGAAAAG
Source organism: Riptortus pedestris (assembly GCA_019009955.1). Lineage (NCBI taxonomy): Eukaryota > Metazoa > Arthropoda > Insecta > Hemiptera > Alydidae > Riptortus > Riptortus pedestris. The sequence continues at coordinate 16,524,986 of CM032232.1, forward strand.
GTCAAGCCCATTAGAACTAGGTTGAAATTGTGTTTCAGGGAAAGGATATGTTTGAAGCCTACTTCTTTAGAAACATGGAAAACGTTTCACAAACAGCTGTAAATCAAAATTTATCTCTGAAATATTAGGTTTATCTTGGAGAAACAAACTGCGTGTAACGACGATTCCCCTTATTTATGGGCCGGAGATATTATAGGGTCATTATGCTATAGGTAGAACTTTTAACGTGTTGGATATAAACATCATAAATCACAACATAAACTGTCGTTCAATTCCATCCGAACGCCAGGCATTCAAACGTGATTTCTCCAAATTTATTTTTAGCAGATTTACTTCAAGGAAATCACAGGATTGAAGTCGCGATTTCCAAAAAATTTCCTCTAAAGTCCATTGGTCCTGCATAGTACATGACGAAAATGAGGTCCATTCAAAACTATATATATGTCTATCTATATGTATATATCTATATCTATATATAATATATAATTTTTAAAGGACCTAATTTTAGTCATCTCCTTTTTAGATATATATATCTATATATATATATATATATATATATATATATATATATATATATATACATATATTTGTCTGTTAACGCTCTAGCGGTCGCAATTTTTGTTTGATCGTTACCAAACTCTGAATTTAATCGTTTTATGTAAAAAGGAAGATCAAGTTCGTTAATGGCTGAAATCGGACCAGTGGGAGGGGGGGTTTAGAGGGGGGATTTTTGAAAGTTCAAAATATCTCCCTTATTATGCGTCGGATCGAAAAATTGTATAGAATAAATCTTATTGCAAATTAAATTTACTATAAATTTTGTTCTATACATTTATTCTGTATCTTGAATATTGACCGATATATTTGCATTTGTATTCTGCGTGTGGTCGCCAGTAGGCTATGTTCGGACTTTCCGCCGAGAGCTCTGGCGGCCATTTCCATAACTATTCGTCCCTCGTGAATAGTTTTAGAGGTTAGGTTAACCGTTTATTGATGCTAGAAACTACTGGGTTATTACGCCCTAAATAATGTTTTAGGTTTAGAGGTTTCTTACTACTACAGTTGTTATTAGGCAGATTTCTCTATTGTAAAACTTCACGTGGGAAATCTGCTTAGTTTACGCTGCCCCTGCGTGACGGACTTTTAGTTTTAGCAGATTTCCCTCAAGGGAAATCAGCTATTGAGGTCGTACTCATGGCATGAATTTTGAAAAATTTCGTTAAATGTCCATCTATTCTACTCAGGAGATGACGACAATAAGGTCCGTTCAAAATTATATATATATATATATATATATATATATATTTATTTATTTGTCTGTTAACGCTCTAGTGGTCGCAATTTTTTGTTTAATCGGTACCATACTCGATATTTAATCGTTTTATGTAAAAAGAAAGATCAAGTTTGTTAATGGCTGAAATCGGACCAGTGCATATGAGTCGTATCACAAAATGTTATATTGTGAACCACATTATTCTAAGCCTAAATACCAAATATTGTTTTCAAGAGAACTTTATTGTTCATGAGGCATACTTCCAGTTTCGATGTTCGATAGCAACATCCATCTAGATTTTACCTTCTTGTTTTGAAAAATACGTCTTTGGCGTATATCATACTCGATATTTAACTGTTTCACCCAACAGCAAGTTTTCCGAGAAAAATGCGCATAGAACACATATCATTACATAGAACACGTATCCTCTATCTTCAATAAAAAAGGAGATATTGACATTTTTTTTATTTCAGTATTCAGTACCCCAATTTTCAGTCATCGCACCTTAAGAATAATCTAATTTATCAGTAACCGTCTTATTTCAAGCCAAAATTCCAAATATTGTGTTCAACAGATTTTTGCTAGATGAGGTGCAAATACGTTCTATTGCCCTCCCCCCCCCCCCCGCCCCCGTCCATTTTTCTGGGAATACTAAAATTGGAGTGATGGAGATAACAATTATTTTAATTATTATATATTACAGTAGTTTTCAATAAAACTAGCTCACCCCAGCAAGGGGGCTACGCTCCCTTGACCCCCGAAATAAAGCCATGCCTTCGGCATCGCCACAAGTGGTAAAGCGATCCCTACGAGATCGCCGTAAATTAACTCGGTCTTGGTTCTCGCGATTTCTAATTTTTAATTATATACGTATTTTCCAGGTTCGTAATTCTGACCGTTACATCTGTAATGTTTATCCGAAAAAACTAAAAATGTTCCCCATTACGTTGGGAAATAATTCGTATATTGTACCATTCAAGAAGAAATGATGAAATAAATTGCACTATTTGCCTGACGAAAAATGAATGACCAAATTGATGTACAGTACCTTGAAAAATTATACATTATAATAAGCCGTTTTATTTACGTTTGTAAATAGGGGAAGTAGGAAAATACTATTTAATTGCCAACAATCGCAATATGTAAAATTATAATGTAAGTCAAAATAAAGAATTAAGTAGTTTTGCAAATAAAAACATTGAGAGTATTGAATAGAAAAAGAATAATGAGAGAAGGAAAAGAAGGCGTTTTAGTTCTATGATTGTCTGATAGAATGCGCACTACACGGCTTTACAAAACTAACAATTCTAGAACAATAATTGATATAAGTCGAAACCCGCAACAATAATAATGCAAATACATAAGTATAAATAAAGAGAAGTAAACATTTTAGACATTCAATCATTTTAAAAAAACAATTGGATAATAAATAACAGTGTCGGAAAATGAAAACCTCTCACTGCTACAAACAGCTTTATTTAGATGACATTCTTAAACTCTAAGGACATGCATTAGAAAAACATATTAACATTTCTTTACATATCCATTAACTTTGCCCTTCGACCGGAGACTGAGGTGGTCTTTGGGCGTCCGTAGCGGAGCGATAGCCGGAGAAGGGGCCGAAATCGGCGTGGGCTTAGGGCCAACGGGAGAGGAGGAAGGGCGGCGGAAAGAGAGGAATTTTGGGAGAGTCGATTTTGGGGGGTCCGTACAGGAGGGCGGTGTGCTGTACGGGAAATAGCCTCGGTAGCTACCTAGACCGTACGCTCGAGCTGAATAATGACGCTTCGAAAAGAGAAAATGAGGCGATAGAACGGGAGGTTTGGCGAGTCGCAAGAAAAAGTATACATTTGAGTTCGATCGTCATTTGTCCGGATGGCAGTTGGCGGTTAGTCGTGTTTGAGGCGTCGAACGAAAGGGTATGTATCCGAGAGTTTTCCCCCCGATCGGTAAAGGGATACTCGGAACGGGCAGAGAAATTTAAAGCGCCGCGGGGGAGGTTTGGAATAAAACATTTCGGAAGGGCTTATCTCGCCGGGAGTGGGAGGTAACTCGAATCCGACAATTTTTCAAAGCAAAGAGCGACCATGACGAACAAAACGGTACCTGGATCTCGAAAATCCACTGAACGGTTCTGGACAAATAATTCAGGAAGAAAACGGGCATGTGGCTTTAAATTATAGAATTAATATATTATATTCAGATATATTTCAGTAATTGTTTTTCTTTCCAGTCAAGAGTATTCTATCTATTTAGCTCTGAGAGGTCGGATAGCCTTTTTGTTACCAGTAGAATATTTATCTATTGCAGAACTTTACCTGGGAAATCTGCTTATTTTACTCAGCCCCTGCGTGATTGTTGATCCAGATTGAATGTTTGTGTTCTGGTTTCAGGTGCAGTGGCGCAGCTTCTGCCGTCACTCTACGAGTTTTCCTTGCAGGCCTACCACGTCACCGATGCAGCTCTAGGTTTCTTCTCGCCCAAGCAGAGCCAGTCTCTCACCATTCTCAGGCTGAGGTCATGCTGGGAAATAACCAATCATGGAGTAGTTAATATAGGTAAGCACCTTATATCAGTTATCTACTTATTTATCTATAAAAAAAATAACATCAAAAAATGTTGCAACTAAGGTATAAACATTTATAAGGTAAGTTCCATCAATCGGAGGGAAAGTTGGGATCTCTGGCAGCCCTTGCCCGTTCCAGCCCTCGGCATCTCAGTTACATCTTACCCAGCGTGCGTGAATTATCTCTTTTGATAATTCAAATAAAGGGTTAGAACCGCCAATATGAATGATACTGTTGCCATACCTGTCGGTGGAGACCGTCGTCACTGGCTGATGGTCGAGTACAGCTGGCAAACGCTTTCGATGCAATGGCACCATCTCAATCCACCATCAAAACGTAAACAACCCATCACACGATAACAATTTACCTGGACACCATCTAACACCCTTCACTTGACAGATCTGAGGTAAGTAAACAGACTTGGACTAAACGTAAACAACTACACGTAAACAAACTAATACGGTGACCAGACGCAAAAAACCTACTGACCAACAGACATCTAACTCAGTACAACTTTTTGTCGGGCTTGAAGATGGTGCCATTGCATCTACAGCACAATGCAATGACACCATCTTCAATGCCAGCTCTACTCGACCATCAGCCAGTGACGACGGTCTCCACCGACAGGTATGACAACAGTATCTATTTTGAATTTATTCGGTCAACTAAAAGGTTTTTTCTTCTTTTTTTTTAAATATTTTTTCTTTTATTTGAAACAATATGTATAAATACTAGCGGACCCGGCAGACGTTGTCCTGCATGATATATCAAGCGATTAGGATATTAAATTTAATAATGTTATGTTTTAAAAAAATCTTCTTTTAATAACGCAAAAAATAACATTTATTATGTGCACGTTTGCCTTAACACAAATAGTAAACAAAATATCACGAAAACTTGGTACGCAAAAAGAAAAGGAAAATATGAGAGAAGGAAAAGAAGACGTTTTAGTTCTATGGTTATCTGGTAGAATGCGCACTACACGTCCTTAAAAACAAACAGTTGTAGGCCAATAATTGAAATAAATCAAAACCCTCAACAATAATAATGCAAATACATAAATATAAATAAAGAAAAGAAAATAATTGCAACATTCAAAACAAATTAAAACTAATTTGGACAATAAATAACAATGTCTGAAAGTGAAAACCTCTCGCAGCTGAAAACATCTTTATTTAGATGACATAATTAAACTCTAAGGACATACATTAGACAAACATATTAACAATTCATTACATATCCAATAACTTCGCCTTTCGCCCTTCGACCGGAGAACTGCTCCATCTGCCTGGCCGATCTGCGGCGCTAAACCATCCGGTGCGTCACCCGAACGCGTATTTAAAAATCCAATCAAATCGGTCCATCCGTCTAGGAGGAGTTCAGTGACATACACACGTACGCTAGAATTATATATATATAGATTACAAGTAAATTATATGAATGATATAACTATTGGCTTGATTATTGATTTGAGGTGGGAAGTTGTCCATTGACAATACCCACATTGGAGGGAACATTGGGTTGTACTATATGGAATTATACTGTGCACTACACTAGAAGATTTCTTGGCCACGTCGTCTTGGCTTTTCTGGAATATGGCTAAAAGAAAGTGATTAGACTAAAGGATTAGGATGTGCAGGTAGGAGAGAGTGGAATTTCTGATATCGGGATTTCGCGAATATTTAGACAAAAGGAATGATGAGGTCATTATGGAGAGTTAAATTGGATTAAATTAGATCTGTAATTTGGCAGAGAGTCCGTATGAACAGACAGATCTAAACTATCACTACGTAACAAACGATTGATTTATACGACAGTACTCAGACCAATATGGACATACGAACTTGAATTTTGGTGTTCCAACTAAAAGGTCAAAGGCTAATAATTATTTATTAAGTAGACAATAGACTTACAGTAAAACATATACTAACTGACTGCTATCTAAGGACACACATAGACCTACCATGCACTTTTCGCAGTATTACTACCGTAGCCAGTACATAGTCCTCTTGTTTCACTACTTAAAACATATCCACATTTTCGACAAATTATAATGCAGGACCATAAGGAAAATACATGCAGAAATGACCATACGTAAATATGTACCATACTAAGACAAAAACTGTATGTCGCTCAAGCATCCCTGTCGCGAAATGCAAAGAAAATAAGAATAATTAAATGACAATAATAAATAATTTAGCAAAACATGTTACAGACACTTAAAATGTCATCTTCCTACTCAGTGAATCCATTCACAGCCTGGAATTATTCGTAGACCACATGTTATCCATGCTTTGGATTTAATGATATCATGAGAATACCTAACAACTCGTTCTATCGATCGTTCTTTAATTAACACTTCAGCAAGTTGTTATTTATTAACGTGTTTACTTTGTGCTGCAAAGGTTAATTGGACTATCTACAGGTTACCACTCTCTTCTAGCAACAGAAGGACTAAGGATTTTATTTAATGAGTTGTACACTAATTAAATTCCCATTGTACAGGTGGGAATGGAACTCAAAACATTAGGTTTACCAAGTGAGATATTAAAATTCAACACCTTAATTCGCACGGCTAACCCGTTTTAAATCTAAATAGAGTAAATTTACTCTGATATTAACCAGAGATTAATCATATGAATTTTGTGACTTCATAAAAATGAATAATAATAAAAAGTCCGTCACGCAGGGGCTGCGTAAACTAAGCAGATTTCCCACGTGAAGTTTTACAATAGACAAATCTGCCTAATAACAACTGTAGTAGTAAAAAACCTCTAAACCTAAAACATTATTTAGGTCGTAATAACCCAGTAGTTTCTAGCCCCAAAAAACAGTTAACCTAACCTCTAAACCTATTCACGAGGGACGAATAGTTATGGAAACGGCCACCAGAGCTCTCGGCGGAAAGTCCGAACATAGCCTACTGGTGACCACACGCAGAATACAAATGCAAATATCTCAGTTAATATTCAAGATAGAGAAAAAATGTATATAACAATATTTATAGAAAATTTAATTTGCAATAAGATTGATTCTGTACAATTTTTCGGTCCGACGTATAGTAACGGAGATATTTCGAATTTTCGAAAATCCTCCCCTCTAAACCCCCCCCCTCCCACTGGTCCGATTTCAGCCGTTAACGAACTTGATCTTTCTTTTTACATAAAACGACTAAATATCGGGTTTGGTAACGATCAAACAAAAATTGCGACCGCTAGAGCGGTAACAGACAAATATATATATATATATATATATATATATATATATATATATACAGTTTTGAACGGACCTTATTTCTAATGCCTGAAATAATATCGCGGTATTTTGTTTCTTACTGTTTTTTTGGCAAACATAGAAACGTAAGTTGTTTATTTTGTTATTAAGAGTGGCATTTATTATATGCACTTCTGTCGTCTAACGAAGTATAAATGAGAAATACGCTAAACACTATAGAGGTAGTCATGAATTTTATCACGCACAAAAGACCGAACCGAACTAATTATTTTAGCATTAAATTCTCCACGATTATAAGCTGGATCAACATCTCTGGGACAAACAGGAGTGGAGTTATGACGGAAGCCTCAAGTGAAAAATCGCAATTTTTCGTTTCCTATTGGTTTGTCATTTAGATTACCTTTGTCACATACACTTTTGTCCTGTAACAAAGTATAAACGACTTGCTATAGCTATAGAGAGAGGGAAGAATTATATTAAAACTCATTTACGTTTATTTGATAGAGGACTATTGTTATTTATTTTAGCAGATTTCCCTTAAGGGAAATCAGCGATTGAGGTCGTGCTCATGAGTCCTTCGAGTGTGCTCTGGAGATGACGAAAATGAGGCCCGTTCAAAATTATGTGTGTGTGTGTGTGTATTTTTTTCTGTTACCGCTCTAGCGGACGCACCAAACTCCTGCATATATGAGCGTTTCATTTAATAATAAAGATTATCGTTAACGGCAGAAATAATCAGGTATGGCGGAGGGGTGGGTGGGTTAGGGGGAGGGGTCCAATATCTTCATTATTATTAGTCCGAGCGTAGCATTGTATCTTTTTAATGGTATTGAAAATCAAATGTCCTGTAAATTTTGATATACTCATAGTTTCTCTATCATGAATATTAACTGAGGCAATAGGATTTGGTACTTGTGTATTATATCCACCACATTTTAGTTCCACTAGCTCCACGCTAGAGTGCGCTACTGTTTTAAGTAGTACGATTCATTGCCCGTAAGGGAGGTTATACTTACCTTATAAACTTCTACGGGATTATAATGATAAATAAAAGGAAACACAATTTTTAAAAATAAAACATTTTATTCACATTTAGGCGGGAAATGTGTGGAAATACTGTTCTTCATATCTAAGGACACAACTCCCTCATGTAACTGTTCCAAATAATCTCTTATTGGAAATTTTGAGTTGTTTTTTTGCAAAAATTGACAGATGTCAATTCTTCGCACTAGCAGTAAATGAACTTCAATGCATTACAAAATGGAATTTTACTTCCTTCGAACCAAGTGTCAATCCGAACGCCGACTTGCTCACCACACTTTCTTACATTACACTTCCAAAAAAGACTTTTTTTTCCACTATGAAGTTTCATACAATGTGATTAAGAACACTTGAGGGCTCTCGGATAACCAAAATATTCCTCTCGTGTAAATATTTAACAGCGTCTTCTTCAGTCGTTGCAAATCCCAAAGAGGCATTTTTAAAGGACTAAGAGACTCTAAACAGCAAACAAAAATAAACAGCAAACGCAACTATGACAAAAGATAACCTCATTAGCCTGGGAGAGGTAGCGTCGCACTTCAGTAACGCACTCTAGCGTGGAACTAGAGGAACTAAAATGTGGTGGATATAATACACAAGTACCTAGGATTTTTTAGTTTTTAGCCTTCAGTAAACCCACTCCGACTCATATCATATCAGCAATAAGCTGTTATGCCAATAACCACTTTATTACAAGCTTAAATATTGTTTTCATAAAGCCTTTACTGTGTGAGATTGATGCAAACGTGTCGTGCGAAGACGTCAGATTTAGTGGTCGTGAAAAGAAAATATTTATTTATTCCATAACATAAACACAAGTACTCAATGACTGGGCAACCGACTGGCTGCAAACTGACAACAAGCTCCGAGAAATCCTAGACGACCCAAACATAGGAAAACCTCTGGAAAATCTTATCAGACGAGACCAAGTGGTGTTGACTAGGCTTAGAATCGGGCATTCACTACTTACACATTCATAGCTCATTAGCCGACCTACATGCACTCACTGTAGCACAGTACTGACCATCAAACATCTCCTAACTGACTGCAGACTACGTGAACATCTCAACTTACCGCACGACTTACACGAACTATTGACAGAAGGTAGCCCACATATAAACAAACTCTTAAATCACTTGAAGACAATTAACATTTACAACAAACTTTAAACCACACCTACTCCACTACTCACTCTACGCTTTTATTAGCAGATTTCCCTTAAGGGAAATCAGCTATTGAGGTCGTACTCATGACGCGAGTTTCGAAAAATTTCTTCAAATGTCCATCGATCCTACCCAGGAGATGACTAAAATGAGGTCCGTTCAAAATTATATATATATATATATATATATATATATATATATATATATATATATATATATATTTGTCTGTTAACGCTCTAGCGGTCGCAATTTTTGTTTGATCGTTACCAAACTCGGAATTTAATCGTTTTTTGTAAAAAGGAAGATGAAGTTCGTTAGTGGCTGAAATCGGTCAAGTTGGATTGTGTGTTTAGGTGGGGATTTTCGGAAAATTCGAAATATCTCCATTATTATGCGTCGGATCGAAAAATTGTATAGGATTAATCTTATTGCAAATTAAATTTACTATAAATATTGTTCTATACATTTATTCCCTATCTTGAATATTAACCGAGATATTTGCATTTTTATTAAATTTGGGCCGATACCGGATTTTTGAATTTCCCGCCAAAACCTAGTTCGGCCCTTTGCCGTAACTGTTTGGCTCTCGTATGGAGATTTCTCTATTGTATAACTTCACGTGGGAAATCTGCTTAGTTTACGCAGCCCCTGCGTGACGGACTTTTTTAAATTATGCCACTAATTTGCATTTGAGTTTTTTGTGAACAAGGCTGTGTAATACATTTTTAAACTTGTGCCTTAGACTTTCATCATCCTCAAGCCAGGATTTGTCTCAAAAATTATAGTTTTACATAGTTTTATTTTAACGGTTCCTTAGCTTTATTTTATTCCTTAGGTTTATATATAGCTATACTTTATATTGTCTTAATAATTTTAAAAACGTTTTTCTTTATTTTTACATTTTAACTTAAGGAATAGAAAATAAATGATACTGAGCGACATCGCATAGTTGTCAAATAAATAAAAATATTTTATAACCATACTAAACATTTACCTGATTTATTCCGCACTAAAGAATGTATTAGTTAATTTTGAAATCTGGGGTGGAATAGGGGGGGGGGGGTCAAAATTAGGACAGGATCGTAAAATGATATAGAACCAATCTTGTTAAAGTGTTAGTCTCAATTGATGTCCTGATTGTGTTTAGTAACTTTACTACTTTTACTTTTATAGTAACTTTAATACTAATCGATTTAATGGTACTTTATTCAGCCTCTGTACCCCCCCCACTCTTTTATTTGTTACATAAAAATAATATTTAGAGAGATGACGTGTGTCATTCCAGCACTTGGGGAAACCTGCTTAGTTTACACAGCCACTGTGTGACGGACTTTTCTCTCTCCTGATATTTAATTTTACGTTTACCTCAAAGAGATATTCAGCCGTGATATCGGTTTTAATGAGCCGGTTGTTAGAAAGCGACTAACATGCCATATAGGTAGGTTGAATTGGAGAAGCGTGTTTGGAACAGTTCACATATTGGATCTGTTATCGGTGTAACAGTTACTGGGAGTGATTGTGCTTCACCCTGAACCATTAGCTATCAGAGCCTCTTGTGCCTCCCTCCCTTCATGTAATATGCATGAGGCACACATACATGATACCCCAGCCCATATCACTGTAGCTACCGTATCATCTGGTGTATTAGCCCTTAGAGAGTTCTAGATGGCAGCCAACCATCTTAGCCCAATAATAGGTTGTGTAGACAAGTATATAATATCATATGAAGGACTCATCCCTTCATTTCCAAGCCACAAATGTTCCAAGGGAAGGCCTAAAAACGTATCACACGCAGGGGCTGCGTAAACTAAAAACATTTTCATCAAAAACGAGTGCTGTTAGAGCACACTACTGATCTTCTCAAATATTCTCTATTTCTATAATCCGTAAATAGAAGTGGTGGTTTGCTAAAAGCTGATAAAAAATGTGAATAACCATTTTTAGAGGTGCTGGATGGTGAAGGAATTATTATCTTAGGTAAGAAAAAAGTCCGTCACGCAGGGGCTGCGTAAACTAAGCAGATTTCCCACGTGACGTTTTACAATAGAGAAATCCGCCTAATAACAGCTGTAGTAGGAAGGGATCTCTAAACCTATTCACGAGGGACGAATAGTTCTGGAAACGGCCACCAGAGCTCTCGTCGGAGAGTCCGGAACATGGCGGGGTTCCGTCGACCACACACACAATACAAATGCAAATATCTCGGTTAATATTCAAGATACAGAATACATGTATAGAACAATATTTATAGTAAATTTAATTTACAATAAGATTGAATCTATTCAATTTTTCGATCCGACTCATAATAACGGAGATATTTTGAATTTTCAAAATTCCCCCCTCTAAACCCCCCCTCCCACTGGTCCGATTTCAGCCATTAACGAACTTGATCTCTCTTTTTACGTAAAACGCTTAAATATGAAGTTTGGTAACGATCAAACAAAAATTGCGACCGCTAGAGCGTTAACAGACAAATATATATATATATATATATATATATATATATATATATATATATATATATATATATAATTTTGAACGGACCTCATTTTCGTCATCTCCTGAGTAGGATCGATGGACATTTGAGGAAATTTTTCAAAACTCGCGTCATGAGTACGACCTCAATAGCTGATTTCCCTTAAGGGAAATCTGCTAAAAACCGTCTCGTTCCTTCACTGTTCTTTATTCGTTGCGACAGAGCGCTTTCAGAGCATACGCTCCATCATCATTGTATATACTATATCTACGTTATATATACCTATACTACGACTTACAACATATTCTCTGACTTAACGCTAATTACATTACAACACACATACCGCTGGGGGCCAAGGCAAGCAGACAGAGCTGTAGCACTAGCATATCACAAAAAATGCCCACTTTCTGAAAGCTAGCAATACAGCAGTCTGCTTTGCTATTCCCCCGCTCGCTCTCTCTCATTACATCACACTGTTTTATTTCTAAACAGAAATCACTACTCCACAAAGATCATATTTATTACTGGGAGGAATCGGACATGGAATAGTAGGGGTTCCGAAGGAGAGCAATTTAAAATATTTCTGTCATTATGCGTGGGATCGTAAAATTTTATAGGGTTAGTGGTGTTAAACTATTGATGATTTTCAATTGTGACTGGTTTTTTTTCGTAACTCAAGTATTAATCATCATTCATAAACTCTTGTTTTAAGAACACAGCATCCCCTCTCCCGGCATCTAACCGTCCTTTTTTGTTTACAATATATGTAAGTACATAAGTAGAGAAAATGTGGTGAGAAGAGACTATAAGTGTGTTATAGCAGCACTTGGAAAATCTATATAAACCCTTATTTCCGCTTAAATAATTCTGCTAAAATGACCAAGGACTTAACTTGACCGATTTCCACGGAGCTTGCTAGGCCTGTCAGGCGGAACATTCATGAACAGTGAATGTTTCTCCCTGTGTCCACACTCTCCCAGAACATATTGCACTTCCTGAATGGATTCCCTAAGCCCAGCTGGATTGTTTGGTCTTTAAATAAGAGATCAGCTGTTGGCTCGCAGAGGACAAAGTACGCCCTTGCAGTGCTTGATGAAGCCTTGAATATTTGAGAAGATTGCTTCAGTCATGAGTGGCTTTAGTTGCAAGCCCCTTTAGTTACAGCTCTCTGCCTTTTTAAAACACTTTCAATAAAATATGAACGCTGAGGGGCTTAAGAGACTTTTCCCTGAGCCACTTTCCTTTGGGGATGGAGGCCATTAGACAACATTGGCTGAATTGTTAAGTGTCTCTGACAGGAGTCGATCCGAACTTTTTCCTATCAAGTCTGTTTAAGTGGCTACCAGAGATTGTAGTGATAGTCTGTCGCGCGTGGGCTTCGTAAACTAAGTAGACTTCCCAATTGACACACTTTTGATGTCATCTGACAACATATTCTCTATTTCTATGTAAAAGTCCTTCAAGCAAGAGCCTCAAGCAAATTTTTCACGCGCGTCACGCATTTGCATTTACCTCAAAACGTTAAAGTTCAATGAGAACAATATTTGGCTTTTAGGCTTCATATAAAGTGCTTCATAATGTAACTGCTTATTGTTAATATGACATGAATAGGAGTGTTGTACGACTTCAATAGCTGATTTTCCTTGAAGGAAATCTGCTAAAAACCGATGAATAAAAGAGTTTTTGGGGGATTGAGTTGAAAGTTCCATCGATCCTTCCTAGCAGATGACGAAAATGAGGTCTTTTGAAAACTATGTATTAACAAGAGTCCTAAGAAGTCCGTCACGCAGGGGCTGCGTAAGCTAAGCAGATTTCCCAAGTACTGCTATGATATTTCCACATATTCTGACCGAAAACCAGAATGTACGAATTACTAGGTTAATACTTGAGTTACGAAAAAATGTACAGGACAACAATTGAAGAGCATCAACAGGTTAATAAGATAGCTGCTATAATATTTTGTGGGGCTCAGGTTAGCCGTGTGTGTTAAGGCGTAGGTCTTAATCACAAATGGTAAACCTAGAGTGGCGAGTTCGATTCTCACCTGAGCAGATATGAATTTATTTAGTGACGAACTCATTAAATAAAATCCTTAGCCCCACCCTGGCTAGAAAAGTCCGTCACGCAGGGGTTGCGTAAACTAAGCAGATTTCCTACGTGAAGTTTTACAATAGCGAAATTTCACGAGAGCCGAACAGTTACGGAAACGGCCGCACTAGCTCTATTTCCCTTAAGGGAAATCTGCTAAAATGGATGGAAGGATGATTATAGGGCACCAAACGTTTAACAAGGTGATTCTATAACATGTTTCACACGACTTTTAATAACGGAAATATATTGAATTTTCGAAATTCCTCCCTCTAAGCCACCCCCACCCTCTGTCTTTTTCCGATTTCAGCCATTAACGATTATGAACTTTAGAGTTGCATTAAATTGTTGTAAAATATCGATTATGGCATGTATCAGATAAAATTTTCGAGTAAAGGATTTAAATCATAATTGATGACGTCATCACACAACTTATTTCCATTTAACGCAAAAAGTAAAAGTTCCATGAGAACAATATTTGGTATTTAAGCTTCAAATAAACTGCTACAGGATATAACAGATTATTGTTAACATGGCATGAGTAGGGGTTTGGTGTTTTACTGAAGTCTTTAAACTAAAAAAAAATGTCTCTATCCCGATTAGTCTTCTAAAATGTTTTCCCAAAGCGGCGAAATACCAGATTTAATGATTTGGCGTAAGGCCATATGCGAAGAGTTAGTCACGCAGGAGCTGGGAAAAAACAAAGAGATTTTCTACGTGTAATGCTAAAATAGAAAACACAACATACATTTACAAATGTCGAGTATCACTCAAAGTGCAGTTTTATCGAATTTCAATTAAGGGAAATCAGCATCGTGCTCATGACGCGATTTTAGAAAAATTTCTTCAAATGTCCATCGACAAATACATTTGTATAAATATAAATTAAATATATATATATATATATATATATATATATATATATATATATATATACTAGCTCAGATACCCGGCTTCGCCCGGAAATTCATTTGAGGCTGGATGGTGATGGTATTTTTTTGGGAAGTCTTTACTTTGCACGATATTTTGACATTTATCCTTTCCAGTGTTTAGGATTTATACCCGTCGTTTCTGTGGATTTGTTAATAATAAAATTAATTTTTTATGTAAGACTTCACTGTCCTCCATATTGTCATATTTCCCGTTTCCTGTGCAGTATTCATAGACTTAAATTATTAAGTACAAAATATTATAATAATATATTATAATTTGAATTAATTTTTTCTGGTGAGGTACCTGGTAGTTCATATTGAAAAGAATTGTTTAGCAAATTTCTCTAAATAACAAAATAAACAACTTTTGTTAAGTGCATATTTGCCGAAACCCCAATAGGAAACGAAATATCACTATTTTTAATTTCAGGCCTCTCATATAACCCCCACTCCTGCCCGTCCCTAGAAATGTTAGTATGGCTTATTATAAGGAAGGCATTAGTGCTAATACACATACCGAGTGTTTTATTTAGTTCGGTTGAGTTTTAAGTGCCAAATAAAATTGTTGACTTCCGCAGTAGTTTTTAACGTATAACTCATTTATACTTAGGTATAAGACAAAAGTGTATATAACAAATGTTACTCCAAATAGCAAAATAAACAACTTTTGTTATGTGCATAATTGCCGAAAATGCACTAGGAAACGAAATATTGCTATTTTTAATTTCAGCCCTCCCTTATAACCCCCACTCCTGTTCGTCTAAGAGAAGATTAACATAGCCTAAAGTCTAAGTTTGATTAGTAGTAATATACATACCAAGTTTCATAAAATTCAGTTCATCCGTTAATGCGTGAAAAGGTAACAAACAAACAAACAGACACCAAAGAAACAAAATGCAGTTATATGGTGCCTATGACATGTGAAACGAAACGTTATCGTGAAATTTCGCGAAAAAAATCAATGTACAGACAGAGGTTACAATTTTATATATATAGATGTATATATATGTTGTATGTAAAATGACAGATCAAGTTCGTAATGGCTGAAATTGGACTCGTGGGAGGGGGGGGGGTTAGGGTAGGAATTTCGAAAATTCGTAATACCTCCGTTTCTATATGTCGGATGGAAAACTTGTATAGATCTAATCTTATTGCAAATTAAATTTACTATAAATATTGTTATGTACAATTATTCTCAATCTTGAATATTAACGGAGATATTTTCATTTTTATTAAATGTGTGAGAATAACGGACGAGATGAGATCGGCTGATGTCGGTTCAATTCGTGACTTTCCGCCGAAAACTAGTAACTATTCGGCTCTCGTGAAATAGGTTTAGAGACTCATTACTACTACTGTTACTAGTATGCAGATTTCTCTGCTTCACGTGGGAAATCTGCTTAGTTTAGGCAGCCCCTGCGTGACGGACTTTTTAGTTTGCTAGGAAAGGACCTCATGTTCGTCATCTCCTAGATAGGCCCGAAGGACATTTCTGGAAATGTTTTGAACATCCCGTCACGGGTACGACCTCAACAGGTGATTTTCCTTCTGTGAAAATCTGCTACTATGTACATTTCACATGTTGCTGATGGAATCTGTAAATAAAGAGAAGCAACTTTATAGTTGAATTTACATGATAATGTAGCAATTAAGGATTCAGCAGAAAGGTTGTCCTTGCCTATCAACATAAAATGAAAACCATTAAGAAAATTGAATAAACTCTTTTGAAAATTACTTATTGAATCAGAAGCTACTCCATTATTTAAAATTAAAGAGCTGAATGAGATTTATAAAAGCTCCAAGCCATTCCGTTGGCCGCCCTTAATTTCTTTGCATTAATTTTCCTCTATTCTTAACACACTAATTCAGAGCCGTGGAATATAATTAACTCAAAATTATGAGAATAGCCTCAGGGAAATTTATTTCTGAACTACATCAAAATTATTATTATTCCGAAATTAAAAAGAGTTCCACCTTTTGAGGTCAGAGACTCTTTTATAACTCAATAACTGGAGGCTTATCTGAGCGACTGATTCTATTAACCTCAAATCACCTTGGAAATTTCTAAGGGTTGTCATCCCCCCACCACCTTGCTTTCCCACTCCACCTTCCTTCCAGTCAGGAAAACCGCTGGATTTGATTATGAAAGTTCTTTCTGTCTTTACAGAGCTCTTGGGATTATGAGGAGGTGGAGGCTGGAGTTAGGATTTAATTTCAGGATAAATTCCGTTTTGCTAAGGAAATTGAGCTTTCTTCGGCAAACATCTTCCAGGCCGGTCTCTCCGAGGGAATAATCACCCGGAACGCCATTAAAAGTCCTTTTAGCACACTCAGCAGAGTAAACAGACTCCAGGATCTTTTAATAGCTTCGGATCTAAATCATAGTTCTATTTTTAGCTGGAAGGGATTATGTCGCTGAGAAGGTATTTACAGGTTTGTTCTAGACTACAACTCTAAGATCCAACGTCTTAAATATAAAAGTCCGTCACGCAGGGACTGGGCAAACTAAGCAGATTTCCCACATGTTGGAATGACACTCTACTAATCTCATATCAGCATATATTCTCATTTTCCAAAAATAAAAATCCCATTAATTCAAATGGACAGTCAATAAAATCTTAGCTGATGACCTCTAACACTAATGTGGTTAGTGTGATGAGGTCATCAGATAAGACATATACAACACATAATGTCCGTTGAAAAAAATATTTGGTATTTAAGCTTGGAATAAGACGTTTTATATTGTATTCTATATAAGATGGCGATGGCTGAATGTGGGGATCAACTGAAGACTAAAAATTAAAAAGTCCGTCACGCAGGGGCTGCGTAAACTAAGCAGATTTCCCTCGTGGAGTTTTAGAATAGAGAAATATCAGAATTGAGAGTCAAACAATTACGGGAACGGCCCGAACTAGCTCTTGACGGAAACTCACGACTAGACCCGAAGTTAGCCGATCTCATCTCAGAAGCTGAAAACAGAAAAATGCAAATATCTCGGTTAATATTCAAGATACAGAATAAATAACATTATTTATAGTAAATTAACTTTATAATAAGATTGGTTCCATATAATTTTTCGATCCAACGTATAGTAACGGAGATATTTCGAATTTTCAAAAATCCTCCCCTCTAAACCCCCCCCCTCCCACTGGTCCGATTCAAGCCATTAACGAACTTGATCTTTCTTTTTAAATAAAACCTATAAATTGCGAGTTTGTTATCGATCAATCGAAAATTGCGACCGCTAGAGAGATAACAGACATATATATATATATATATATATATATATATATATATATATATATATATATATACTTTTGAACGGACCTCATTTTCGTCATCTCCTGGGTAGGATCGATGGACATTTGAAGAAATTTTTCGAAAATCGCGTCATGATAAGGGAAATCTGCTAACAATGAACTCCTAAAGCCACTGAATGTGAATGAATGGACATAGATTCCAGTATTTTCTATGAAGATTTCATCATTTTCCTGGGGGCTCAGGTTAGCCAAACGAGTTAAAGCGTTGACCTGAATCTCACATGGTAAACCTAGAGTGGTGAGTTCGATTCTCGCCTGGGCAAAGGAAATTATTTGGTGCCGGAATGCATTAAATAAAATCCGTAGTCCCACCCTGGCTAGAAGAGTGTGGTAACCTGTAGATAACCCGTCCCAATTAGCCTGAGTTGCAAAAAGTGGACGTTAATAATTAATAATAATCATCACTTTCCTAAGTATATGTTTCGACAGATAATTTTTGTCATATATATTAATATTGATTATTATCAAAAGGAAAGTCTGGCATTTAACATTTTAAAAGATTAACAACTTGGACAACTACTAATCTAACTCTTTAACTATTGGCTTATATAAAAGTATTATACAGATTATCTGGAGCTAGAACTAATCTAATCATAGATTATTGTAAACTAATAAACAGAATTTCAAGACCGACTTTTTTTCCACCCAGTGTTTTTTAGAAAAATTAATTAAAATTACAGGGGAAATTGGCTTTTTTATGTCGATAAGCTATTTATACTAAAAAAGTAATTAGTTTGTCACTGATGTTTTATAAAGCGTCTCATAAATGGTTTCCCTCCCTCCTTTCTTTCTGTCCTTGCCAAGATGAAACTCACCCCCTTCCTTTCAAATTATCCAATCCCATTTTTTTTTCTTATTTATTTTCTGTCTTTTTACCTTAGCTAAAAATAAATGGCAGGCTGATTTGAAGTCTGTCCCATTTCCACTGACCTGGAAACTAAATTTCCCCTTTTTTCTTATTTTTTTACTACTCTGATGACGTTGGATTAAAAGTCATTTCCACGTGACGTTCCTCCAGAAAGAGAATTCATAAAGAAAAACATGTCAATTAAATTGTATATTTTTAGCAAATTTTCCACAAGGGAAATTAGCTATTGTGGTCGATTTTTGAAAAATGTACACACTTGTCCATCGAACCTACATAGTAGAAGACGAATATGAGGTCCGTTCTAAATTATATATATATTTGTCTATTAACGTTCTAGTGGTCGCTATATTTGTTTAATCGTTATCAAACTCGATATATAATCTTTCCATGCAAAACTGAAGATTAAGTTCGTTATTGGCTGAAATAGGACCAGTTCGAGGAAGGGTTTAGTGGGGGAGAATTTCGAAAATTCAAAATATCTCCGCTATTAAGAGTTGGAATGACAAATTATATAGAACCAATCTTATTGGAAAATTAATTGCCTGTAAATATTGACGTATACACTTTTTCTCTACTTTCAATATTAACCGAGATATAGAGGGAGGTTTGGTTCGCTATGGAAATCTTTCAAAAATCGCGTCATAAGCTCGAAGTCATGTGCTGATTTCAGTTAAGGAAAATCTGAAAAAAACAGCTAGATCTGTACAAAGGCACATATAAATTTGTAAGGACTTCATTTTAGCCGAATCAGCTGTTGAGGTAGAAAACATAACGCGATTTTCGAAAGATTTCTTCAAATGTTCATCGGTCCTACATAAGTGATGACGAAAATGAGGTCCGTCAAAATTTTGTATATACGCTCAACCGCAAAAAAAAACCGGACACTTCATATTTGTCGTATTAAAAGCTAATTTTCAGCAATGTGTTTCTTTATGTGGGTATTCTAGTTATTACAGAGAATGTAGAGCCTAAGTCCATTGAACTAACCCCTTCAGGATTAGTAAACAATTAGATAAAACTCAGATTAGATTTATTTGTCGTGAAGTTGCTCTATTCTAAACTGTAAGTAGTTTTTCGCACATTTAAACATCTTTAATTATTAACCAAGCATTTTCTTTAATTAATGTTTTATTTTTATTTCGGTCCAGAATAATGGGTCTTTCAAACTTAGATGGAAGGCCGGAGCTTACGTTACATTGCCGAAACGCTTGGGGTGGCGAAGTCTACCATTCACTGTAATAAAAATGAAGAATATTTATTTTAAATAAATGTGTTAATTTGTCTTTTTTTTTATTTTGTATTTTTTTTTTTTTTGTAAATAATCAATAAAAATTATTCACTTTTGGCAGATTTTGTTTAAATAGCCTATAGATTAACCAATTATTTTAATTAAAAAGATTAATATACATATATATAAGTATTTAACAAAATTATAAGACTAACTCTAAGTGTCCGGTTTTTTTTTTTGCGGTTGAGTTTATATTTATATAAAGGCCGTCACGCAGGGGCTGCGTAAACTAAGCAGATTTCCCACGTGATGTTTTACAATAGAGAAATCTGCCTAATAACAACTGTAGTAGTAAGAAACCTCTAAACCTAAAACATTATTTAGTGCGTAATAACCCAGTAGTTTCTAGCCCCAAAACACAGTTAACCTAACCTCTAAACCTATTCACGAGGGACGAATAGTTATGGAAACAGCCACCAGAGCTCTCGGCGGAAAGTCCGAACATAGCCTACTGGTGACCATACGCAGAATACAAATACAATATCTCGGTTAGTATTCAAGATAGAGAATTAATGTATAGAACATTATTTATAGTAAATTTATCTTACTAAGTTAAGTTTATTATCTCGAACTTCAAAAACAAAAAAAAATCAAAATGTCTCTGGCGTTATGCCTGGGATCGAAATATTATATAGAGGCAATCTTATTAAAAAATTCATTGCCTCTAAATATTATTCAATACAGCTTTTCTCTAGCTTCATTATTAATAAGATATACAGAGAAGTCGTTATGGTAATGAAGGTTCGTTATGGAAATTTTACAAAAATCTCGTCATGAGTAAGATCTCAATAGTATGGACCTTATTTTCGTCATTCGTTCAGCAAGACTGATGAACGTCTGACGGCATTTTGGTGGGGAAACCCAAACAAGTTGAAAATCTGTTAAATGTCCCAACTTGCGAATGAGAAGAAGTAATTCATTGACTCTGAAGAACCGACGTGTAACACATTAAAGCAGACATGACCTAGTTGTGACATTAACCCCCGTAGCAATGTCTGCCCCGTGTTCTCTACTCTTGCTCCCAGTTTATTTTTCCCAGCCCCTCATCGATTCACTGCACCACGTGCCTCTCTCATATATCATCCCTAGTACAATCCACGTGTAAGCCAAATCCACAACACCGCCTCCCTGGGGGAGAACAAATTTCGACCATTTTTTTGTTTTGTTTCCGTTGGCTCTAGAGCAGCACCCCCTTTTGTTATGCAAAACCTAAACCACGGCGGCAGGGAACGTTTGCTATCCTCCCGATCGAAATTTGTTTTAGCAGATTTCCCTTAAGGAACTTACTCATGACGCGATATTCGGAAAAAAACTTTTAATATTAATATATATATATATATATATATATATATATATATTTGCCTGCTACGGCTCTAGCGGTCGCAATTTTTGTTTGATCGTTACCAAACTCGATGTTGCACAGATCTTATTACAAGTTTAATGTTCTATAAATGTTCGTATATACATGTTTTTAGCAGATTTCCCTTAAGGGAAGTCAGCTATTGAGGTCGTACTCATGACGCGAGTTTCGAATATATATATATATATATATATATATATATATATATATTTGCCTGTTAACGCTCTAGCGGTCGCAATTTTCGTTTGACCGTTACCAAACTCGATATTTAAACGTTTTATGTAAAAATAAAGATCGAGTTCGTTAATGGATGAAATCGGATCAGTGGGAGGAGGGGTTTAGAGGGGAGGATTTTCGAAAATTCGAAATATCTCCGTTACTATACGTCGGATCGAAAAATTATATAAAATCAATCTTATTGCATATTAAAGCTGCTATAAATAGTGTTATATACATTTATTCTCTATATTGAATATTAAACGAGATATATCCATATTTTAGTTTTCGGCCATCAGTAAACTCCCATCTCTACCCATGTCATTTTAATAATTGGCTGTTATATCATGAACCACTTCATTATAAGGTTAAATAAACATTATGGTTTTCATTGATCGTTTACTTTCTGACAAACATACAAATTCGATGAGCAATGACTTCAACAATTGACTTTAATATTTTTGTCTCGAAACCGTTTATTTTATCTTCACCGATATTTAACCGTTTTAGTTAACACTAAAGGTTATTGGCTGAAATCGAAGCTTGAATATTGTCGGTATAGAGGGGGGTTGTTCTAAAATTAAAATTTTTCGGTTACTATGAGTGGGACCGTATAACCAACGTTGTAAAAGTATTCATAGTGAACAATTTTTGTTCTTTGCATTATTTTCGAAATTTAAATATTAAGAGAGTTGTTTGCACTTTTTTGATTTCACAGCGTTCTGTGTACCTCCTCTCCTCTGCCGCCTTCTCATTGGGGTTTTACATAGAAATAAAGAATTTGTGGTGAGATGAGATCAGTTGAGATTTACACCAATACGTGAGAAATATGCTTAGTTAACTCAGCCCGTGACGGACTTTTTAGATAATGTAATATAGACAGAAGTCGCTTTGTACTATGAAATTCATAATTATAAAATTTAGATTCTCCATTGTAAGGGGGAATTGCAAATATAGTAGTTAATAGTTAATAATAGTTTCGAATTTTAGCAGATATCCCTAAGGGAAATCAGCTATTGAGGTCGTACTCATGTCGCGGTTTTAGAACATTTTCTCCAAATGTCCATGAATTCTATCTAGTAGATGACGAAAATGAGTCCGTTCGATATTATATACGTATATATATAAATAAATATTTTTCTGTATCCGCAAAAGCACTCGCAATTTTTGTTTGATTGTAAATATTTCATATCTTCGTTATTATGGGTTGAATTGAAAAATTGCAAATGTAAAATTCTATAAAGGTTGTTTTGTACGTTTTTTTCACAATCTTGATTGTTAAAAGACGTATTGCCATTTTTTATGTCTCGGTCATCAGTAAACCACCCCTAGTACTCATGCCATATTACCAAAAAACTACTAAATTATAAAGAACTTTATTTGAACTCTAAATACAGAATATTGTTCTCATTGAACTTTTGCGTTTTGAGATAAATGCAAATGGTATTGTAAAATGTTATATAACCAGTCTTCTAAAACTATTGTTGTTTTACAATTGTTGTTGTATGCATATTTTCGAAACTCAAGCACTGAGCGTTTTATTTGCGCTTTCTTGTTCTCAGCCTAGATAAAGTGAATAGACGATGAAACGAGCCAGCACTTGGGTAATCTGCTAAGTGAACGCAACCCCCTGCGTGACCAACTTTGTCCTCTAGATGAGCTGAATTGAGACAGTTGTCGAAGGGCGTTAACCCCATTGTTGAAGAGAGAAATCTATTCCCGAATGCAAATCCGCGTCTTGACGGAGGTTCCTTTGTGGTCTCCGACCTCTTGGCCCCTTGCCATCCGTCGGGACAGTTGCATCGCTCATCTATTGCACAATGCAATTCTATTGCACGTTGCCTTTTATATAAAGAGGCGCCGGCTGCGATGTTTTCCCCCCCAGAAACATTGTATTCCGTCTACGGATTCCCTTTACATCTAGACCAATGCTCAATCGAGCCTAGCAACGAAAAGCATCCAGAACTCTATCTTCTGGCGGGTTTCCAACCTTCCGGGAATGATGTCCCAGTCGAGCAGCTGACACCTCCGCTCTATGAGACTATTCTGACTCATCTTGTCTATTCGTGTCGCCGCGGTTTACCGCGTCTTAGCTCTAGTTTATTTAGGAAGCTGAGAGGTAAACTTCAAAGGCGGGAATGTAGCACCTTCAAACCCAATACGCCATATGCAATTACGGTCGCGATGTCTGACGTTCTTAGCCCTATGCTATTCGAACCACCAAAAATTTTACAGAATTAAACTTTTAATAAAAAGATTAAAACATATTTTTACTTCCTTGTAGGAAGTGAAGAGCGAATTGCAATCGTTAAAATTTTAGGTATACAGATTCCAACCAGATTTATCCGTTTTGACTTTTCATGAACCCATTTTAGATAGTTATGGTCTGTTCTTATATTTGTATGAATCCTTAGAAGAAAACTGTTTCACCACCTAGTTAAGTACCTTCCATTTTCATTGAAACCGAACAGGGAAAACGGGCTGGGGCGAAAATTAAAAAAAAAAATGATAATATCTTAGTACCTGCTGGAGATCCACAAATTCTGCATATAACCAACCATTTTATTTAGTAAGTTCCCCAAAGGGATAAAATTCCTTCAAATATCCTTCGACCCTACCTACTAGATGACGAAAATGAGGTTCGTTCAAAATTTGATATATATGTATTTATAATTGTCTGTTAATTTTTGCTTAAAAATACAGGGACATAATCTTTTAATGTAAAAACAAAAGATCAAGATCGTTAACGTCTGAAATCGAACTGGAAGGGGGGGGAGTTGAGAGGAGGAATTTCCAAATATCTCCGTTATTAAACATCGGATAGAAAAATTGAATAAATCAATCTTATTGTAAAATTAATTGCCTATGAATGTTGTTGTACAAGTATTTTCTCTCATGAATATTAACCGAAAAATTTGAATTTCTTCAGTTTTCGGCCCTTAGTGAACCCCCACTCCTGTCATATTAACAATAAGCTATTATGTCAGGAACCACTTTATTCTACTCTTTAATACTAAATATTGTTCTCAAGATACCTTTCTGATTCATTATTAATTGCAGTACTAGATATAGCAAATAGTTTATAATAAAGTTAATGTGTTATATAAGATGTATATCAGTAATTGTTTTTCTTTCCAGTGAAAATATGTCTACCTGTTCAGCTCTGAGTGGATGGCAGACCTATTTGTTTACAATTCATAAACCGTTTCCGTTAAGAGCTTATTAAATTAATTAAACGATTTCTCATTACCGTATGTATATGCTCACGTTGGTGGTAAGTGTTAGCACTATGCAGATTTCTCTATTGTAAAACTTCACGTGGGAAATCTGCTTAGTTTACGCAGCCCCTGCTTGACGGACTTTTTTTTTTTTTTTTTAGACAATGCAAGTACAATAACTAAAATGTTGGTAACATGCAGATCTCTCTTCATTAAAGTTTCCTCATTCATTTAAATAACAGTGTCAGAGATACTATCGTTTCAATAATACAGACAGCAAAATTTCACTGGCAATTGGTGTATTTCGAATATGGACGAAATCATGTTGGTGAAACTTACACACTGGATTTCATTGTGTCGAGCCATTGACTCGAATTTCAGAGTTTCCAACTAAGCATGAACTAGTCAGACCGTTCAAACTCGTAACTGTTTCGAACTAATCTCATTCAAGTCTGCAGTTCATTGTATACCTTCGGTGTATTTAGCTCCAATGTGGCTATTTCGCGAGATTAGAAACATGAGGAGTGATCTGGGGTATTTATTGGTTTTACAATGAGTATTTCTTTTTTTTTTCTTTTTTTTTTCTGAGTCTCAGCAAAAATCTCATAAAACGAACAAAGGAAAAATAAATAAAACAAAAAGGCTGGTGTTTCGTAGACACCAAGGTTGAGCCGAGAGGCCCCTTTTGCTGTATCTGTGATAATATTTTAAGGGGGAGTTGGGATTTATTATTTATTGTACAATTCTTTATTTTTGTGAACTTCTTTAGGGTAGCTGGTTTACCCTTTGGGTCTGATAGGGAAAGAAGGAAATAGGTGATAGAGATAGTAGGAGATGAGAAGACGAAAGAAAAGACTGTCAGTATTCCGGCAGTGACTAAACTAATTTATTTACATATATACATATATTTACATTTTTGTATTTAGAATGTTTGTTAACTTTATTTGTTGAGGCTAGTGTAGGGTAGTGACGTCAATGAGTTGCACTCTATTTTCTCGATTTCCTTGCCAGTTTTCAGGGAGGAGGGGAGGGACGATTGTTGAGAAGAGTGGGTTAGGGAGATACTGGAGTGAGTCGAAGAATTTCACATGGCGCTTTTTGATCGTTTGTTCTATTTTTTCCAGCTCCAGTGTCTCTCTTATCTGTGCATGTGTGCTGCGTGCTAGGGAGGAGTGCCTGACAATTCTTCTAATGACTCCGTTTTGGAAAGATTGGAGGCTCTTTCGTGATGTTTTGGACAGGTATCTTAGGAGGGGGGCGCCGTAAGTATTTCTTATTGGAAGGTTGAGTGTGTATATATATATATATATATATATATATATATATATATATATCATTGTTCTTTTAAATTGGTCTTCACAAGATTAAAGAAACGAAGTCCGTCACGCAGGGGCTGCTTAAACTAAGCAGATTTCCCAATTTGCGGCTATAACTCACTCCTGATCTCATCTCAACTTGTATTTCACATTTCTAACTAAGCATCCAATGAGTAGAACTACAGAAAAATGTATAGTCCAACAGTTGTAGAGCAACAATAGTTTAACGTGATTGATCCTATAACATTTTTCGATATAAATCATGCTAACGGAGATATTAGGAATTTTCGAAACCCCCTCTATCATGATTAGTTCACGACGATTTTTCGATCTCGAATTTTCAAAATTCCCCCTGTAACCCCCGCCCCACTGGTCCGATTCCAGCCTTTAACGAACTTGATCTTTAGTTTTACTTAAACCCTATACATTTCGATTTTGGAAACCATCAAGCAAAAATTGCGATCGCCGGACCGTGAAAAACAATTATACATATATATATATATATATATATATATATATATATACTGCTCAAAAATGAATAGGGATATTGGTTATTTTTTCTTATCCTATTAATTTTAATTAAATCGATCTTAATTAAATTTCTTTTTATGGGGAAAAAAAGGCAATAATTTCTAATAAATATTAATGATATTTAAAATAAAAAAAAATATATGCTAGGTCCCATACATACCACAAACAGCCAATATCCCTATTCATTTTCGAGCATTTTATATATATGACCTTATTTCGTCATCCCCGAAGTAGAAAATGTGAGGAAATTTTTCGAAAAATCCGACATGACGTCCCCAATAGATGACCCAGCTAACCCTCTAACCCCCCCCCCCCCTCATTTGCACAGGTCCGATTTCACTCATTAACAAACTTCATCTTAATTTTTACATGAAACGTTTAAATATCGAATTTGTTAACGATCAAATCAAAATTGCGATTGCTAGAGCGACAACATTTTCACCTGATGATAATGGAGATATTAGGAATTTTTTAATCCCCCTCTAACATGATTAGTTCTATACAATTTTTCTATCTCAAATTTTCAAAATTCCCCCCTCTAAACTCCCGCCCCCCTCCCACTGGTCGGATTTTAGCCTTTAACGAACTTGACTTTAGTTCACATTAAAACGTATAAATATCGAGTTTGGTAACAAGAAAACAAATATATATATATACACATAGTTTTGAACGGACCTCATTTTCATTTCGGGGGTAGAATCGATGGGCATTTGAGGAAAGTTTTAGAAAATCAAGTCATGAGCACGACCTTAATAGCTGATTTCGCTCAAGGGAAATCTGCTAAAATATATAGGCCAAGATGATGATAAAGTATCAATTGGTTAACAAGATTGATTCTATAACATTTATCGACACAACTCATAATAATAGAGACATGAATTTTTAAAATTCCCCACTCTTAACCCCACCATATCCATGTCCCCGGTCACCCATTAACGTACTTATTTCATCATCATATTATTTTTACGTAAAATGTATAAATATTGAATTTGGTTACGTTCAAAGCAACATTGCGACCACTAGAGATATCATTTTCAACTTCAGTATACCCCCACTTGTACTCATGTCATATTAATATGAATCTTTTATATCACGAAACGCTTTATTCGAATGCAACATATATTTTTCATTGAACATTTACTCTGCGCGATATATGCACCTATATGCAGCTTCCTGTGGGATTTTACGTCTAAACTCTTAT
Organism: Riptortus pedestris; assembly: GCA_019009955.1. Taxonomy (NCBI): domain Eukaryota; kingdom Metazoa; phylum Arthropoda; class Insecta; order Hemiptera; family Alydidae; genus Riptortus; species Riptortus pedestris. Next base: position 16,553,078 of record CM032232.1, read on the forward strand.
AATGGGAGTCAGGTTAGCCATGCGAGTTAAAGTGTTGGCCTTAACTTCACATGGTAAACCTAGAAGTTTGATTCTCCCCTGGGCAATAGGAATTTATTTAGTGCCGCACTTATTTAATAAAATCCTTATTCCCACCCTGGCTAGAAGGTGGTCGATCCCAATTAGCCATAGTAGCATAAAGTGAACGTAAATAAATAACATGTTTAATACATATAGATAACCTGTGCCCCCTTGAGATGTTGATTTCCATACTTTTGTAAGTCGTCGGGGTACTCATTCTGGAATCATTTCAGTAGGGAAATTATACATTTCTGAGTATTTATTAGAACAGCGACAGGAATCTAGCCCAGACTCCTGCAGGATACATAGAAGTGGAGTGCGGTGTGTTGAACACAGGGAGCGCTAGTAGTGATTTCCCAGGACGATAGTTGTGGTCTAATGTGGTCCATTACAGAGTGCTGCTGGCCATTAAGAGGTGAAATATTGGCCGGGAGACGGGGTAATGGCTTGTCCATTACAAGGCGAGAGAGAGAGAGAGAGAGAGAGAGAGAGAGAGAGAGAGAGAGAGAGAGAGAGAGAGAGAGAGAGAGAGAGAGAGAGAGAGAGAGAGAGAGATGGAGAGTGAGAGAGGGCACTCTCTCGTCCCATTCAAAGTGGCAACTCAACGTTCACAGACTGCGGCAGTCTGTACTTCAATCAGATTAACCTTAGTGAAACCAGCTATTGACTTTATACTCATTGACGCCGTTTTCTAAGGAGTTCTTGAAAAAGTCCGCCACTATATATATATGCAGTTTTGAACGGACCTCATTTTCGACATCTCCTGGGTAGAATCGATGGACATTTGAAGAACGTTGGTTCAAAACTACATATATATATAGACATAAATATATATATATATATATATTTGTCTGTTAACACTCCAGCAGTGGCAATTTTTGTTTAATCGTCACCAAACTCGGTATTTAATCATTTTATGTAAAAAGGAAGATCAAGTTCGTGAACGGCTTGTGGGAGGTGGATTTTCGAAGATTCGACATATCTCTTTTACGTTACTATACGTCGGATCAAAAATTGTACAGAATCAATCTTATTGCAAATTAAATTTACTATAAATATTGTTATATACATTTATTCTCTATCTTGAACATTAACCGAGATATTTGCATTTTTATTAAATCTGGGCGGCTAACGGACGAGAGTGACTTTCCTGCCAAAAGCTATTTCGGCCGTTACGTTGACTTCGCGGCTCTCGTGAAATTTCTCTATTGTAAAACTTCACGTGGGAAAATTTGCTTAGTTTACTCAGCCCCTGCGTGAGGGACTTTTTATAGAAAGTGAAGTATTAAGCCAGTTATTTTTGCTCTCTTGTTTTAGCCTTGAGTTATCCACCACCTTCTACTCATCGGTTATTATTTTACAATTTAATAGGGAATATGTGGTGAGAAGTGATCACCAAGTGTGTTATACCAGCACGTGGGAAATCTGCTTACTTTATACAGCCCGTGCGTGAGGGACGTTTTTTTTTCACTTACGTCAAACTGTTGGACGTAAACCAGTATGAATGTACAATATGTCGTTATCTACAAGGCAGGATCGGCAGACATGAAAAGTAACCTTTAAAAATCCTTTTAAGAATGTTACCTAATTACCTAGTCTCCATTAAATGAAACCTGCTAATAATATGTCCGTAATGGGAAAGTTTTTATGATACAAGATAAACTATCTGATGACTATGAGATAGTGTACTTGGACAATGTGTATGGACTATAAAAATAAATGTCTCCGACAAGTTTATAAAACTATAAAGACGGGTCATCAAAATGACATTAGGGCTTATCTTTGGCCATAAAATGTCAGTAAACTGAAGTTTAAATCGATTGAGTGCACCGACCTCCATTTAGCTTTTCTTTTCAATATATCATGTATTTACGTGCATGTGTGTATGTGTGTGTGTATCAATGGTACGTGGTGAGCGAACCCATGTTAAAATAATGTCCTTCATCGATTATAGATTTAATAAATCCGAATGAACTGATGTGAGCTCGGCCCAGTGGTTCAGCATCACAATGTATTTTTCAAACAGAGTGACATACTGTAGTTTCAGGCAAAATGACATTTGTAGGTTCAGACAGAACGACATACTGTAGTTTCAGACAGAATGACATTTGTAGGTTCAGACAGAACGACATACTGTAGTTTCAGGTAGAATGACATTTGTAGCTTCAGACAGAACGACATACTGTAGCTTTAGACAGAACGACATACTGTATTTTCAGGCAGAATTGCATTTGTAGCTTCATACAGAACGACATACTGTAGCTTTAGACAGAACGACATACTGTATTTTCAGACAGAATTATACTGTAGTTTCAGGCAGAACGGCTTCAGACAGAACGACATACTGTAGTTTCAGACAGAACACAGATACTGTAGCTTCAGACAGAACGACATACTGTAGCTTCAGACAGAATTACATAATGTAGCTTCAGACAGAACGACATACTGTAGCTTCAGACAGAACGACATACTGTAGTTTCAGGCAGAACGACTTACTGTAGCTTCAGACAGAACGACATACTGTAGCTTCAGACAGAACGACATACTGTAGTTCAGACTGTAGCTTCAGACAGAACGACATACTGTAGCTTCAGACAGAACGACATACTGTTGTTTCAGACAGAATTACATTGGCATTTCAGACAGAACGACATAATGTAGCTTCAGACAGAACGACATACTGTAGTTTCAGACAGAACGACATACTGTAGTTTCAGACAGAACGACATACTGTAGCTTCAGACAGAACGACATACTGTAGTTTCAGGCAGAATGTCATTTGTAGCTTCAGACAGAACGACATACTGTAGCTTCAGACAGAACGACATACTGTAGCTTCAGACAGAACGACATACTGTAGCTTCAGACAGAACGACATAATGTAGCTTCAGACAGAACGACATACTGTAGTTTCAGACAGAACGACATACTGTAGTTTCAGACAGAACGACATACTGTAGCTTCAGACAGAACGACATACTGTAGCTTCAGACAAAACGACATACTGTAGCTTCAGACAGAACGACATACTGTAGCTTCAGACAGAACGACATACTGTAGTTTCAGGCAGAATGTCATTTGTAGCTTCAGACAGAACGACATACTGTAGTTTCAGGCAGAATGTCATTTGTAGCTTCAGACAGAACGACATACTGTAGCTTCAGACAGAACGACATACTGTAGCTTCAGACAGAACGACATACTGTAGCTTCAGACAGAACGACATACTGTAGCTTCAGACAGAACGACATATTGTAGTTTCAGAAAGAATGTCATACTGTAGCTTCAGACAGAACGACATACTGTAGCTTCAGACAGAACGACATACTGTAGCTTCAGACAGAACGACATACTGTAGCTTCAGACAGAACGACATACTGTAGCTTCAGACAGAACGACATACTGTAGTTTCAGGCAGAATGTCATTTGTAGCTTCAGACAGAACGACATACTGTAGCTTCAGACAGGACGACATACTGTAGCTTCAGACAGAACGACATACTGTAGTTTCAGGCAGAATGTCATTTTTAGCTTCAGACAGAACGACATACTGTAGTTTCAGACAGAACGACATACTGTAGCTTCAGACAGAACGACATACTGTAGTTTCAGGTAGAATGACATTTGTAGCTTCAGACAGAACGACATACTGTAGTTTCAGGCAGAATGACATTTGTAGCTTCAGACAGAACGACATACTGTAGTTTCAGGCAGAATTGCATTGGCAGTTTCCGACAGAACGAGGTACTGTAGCTTCAGACAGAACGACATACTGTAGCTTTAGACAGAACGACAAACTGTAGCACAGACAGAACGACATACTGTAGCTTCTGAGAAAACGACATATTGTAGCTTCAGACAGAACGACATATTGTAGTTTCAGACAGAACGACATACTGTAGTTTCAGACAGAACGACAGATTGTAGATTCAGACAGAACGACATATTGTAGTTTCAGGCAGAATGTCATTTGTAGCTTCAGACAGAACGACATACTGTAGCTTCAGACAGAACGACATACTGTAGTTTCAGACAGAATTGCATAGGCAGTTTCCGACAGAACGAGGTACTGTAGCTTCAGACAGAACGACAAACTGTAGCTTCAGACAGAACGACATACTGTAGCTTCAGACAGAACGACATACTGTAGCTTCAGACAAAACGACATAATGTAGCTTCAGACAGAACGGCATATTGTAGTTTCAGAAAGAATGACTTGTTGCAGTTTCCGACACGTTACGTGTAGTAGTTTCAAACTGAATGACACCTCGTAATTCCTGTTTGAATGATATAAGTACTGACTGCATGGAATTATTAGTTTTAAGCGACTGCATTCAATCAATGTTCCAAAACCTCTTACATATGCATTTTTTGTCTGCTAAATCAGACAACCATTCTTTGTAAATATTTGTTAAATGTTAAAACAAGAGCTTTTTATACTTCGGAAAGTTTTACATTGATGCCGAAGTTTTGAATTTTTCCGGGAGGCCGATATGAAAAGAAGTTATATAAAGGTAAAAAGAGAAAGGCTCGCTTTTCTCTGAGAGCTTAATTTCACGCTTCACATGCTATAGCCCAGAGAGTAAAGTTAAATCTGTTAAAGAGACGAAATATAAAAAATAACTTGAAGAGTTTCATCTGGCTGTGGACAAAGTTTTTTTTGCAATCACATAGCAGTTTTATTGCTTCTCCTTTCTCTCATTATAAGAAAACGAAACAGAAATACAAAAATACCATCATGGCAGCAAATTTTCAGCAAATGGATTCGCTCAGTTGGCTTCACTTACCTAGAATTCGTATTATTAATTTTATCCAGGTCATACCTCCATTATAAATAATAATATTTGTATTGTTCCCTGATTGTAAATAAACAAATTATGTGGATACCTTACAATTTAAAGAGAAACAGAAACGTCGAAACGACAGATTACACAGGAATTATGCCAGTGAATATGATGCCTGTATAAAAGGGAATTTAAATAAGGCAGTTGTGCAATTACAAAGGAGAAGGAAAGTACAAAGGAATTTACTTAAATAAATGAAATGATAATTAAATGGAGTTATGACAATTAACTTTCAAATGAGAAGAGTTGTTGTTGAAGGCTAACGGTTTTAAATGATAACACAGCTGACTCAAAGATACATAATGAATGTACGTAAAAGGGAGCCCACATTTTATTAATGTCACTACAAGACAATATTTTTACTAGACCAAGCCTTATAAACTCACGATATACTCCCAGCTTCTTAATGTCAAAAGAATAAACTGCAGGAAAGGCAGCAGATGAAAAACACATTAAATGTCTTCTGCTATTTATTTTTCAGTCTACATGTTTCTCCATCTTTATGACACCCCTTCAGGAGTTGTACATATATTTGTAAAATGATTTGGCCTCACCACCGATCATCTCAATTTGGTGGTAAGGTTTAATCTTCTTATAATGCAAGTAGTCTTAGGACCTGAAACATATCCTAGCTAATAAATGCATCTATGATATATCACCAAGGAATATTGAAGAAGATCGGTATAGTGGCCCGTGAAATGTATATAAAAATTTACTGGGGTGAAGCGATGATAACCGACCATACTGTCCAACATAACAAGCCAGACATTCTCATCATTAATAAAGAAAATAAATCAGCAGATATCATTGATATTTCTGAACCAAATGATGAAAATGTTCAGAAAAAGTCGCCAAGATGTAAAGAAAATATCAAATCTTCAGTCAGATATCGGCCAGAGTTGCTGTCATTGTTATTTCGCCAAACGAACTTGTGCCTAAAAATACGGCCAAAAGTAGTAAATATTTAAATCTATGCGAATATATAATTAGGCAGTCAAAAAAAACCATATTATTAGATATTGCCAGGATAGTAAGTAAATTCCTGAATACCCAATAACGTGACCTTTTTTGCCGATTTGATAAATATTCCCCCAGTAAACAGATATCCAGGAAACTGAGAATAAACCACCCAAAATTTTAACAAACCTCCCTATAATAATAATTTCAGTATTCACAAACAAAATACTAAATATTTACTTGAGAGAAAGATTGTAGTTATGGGGTTAAACGCTTTAAACTTTTTCCATCCGACGTATAGTAACGGAGATATTTCGAATTTTTAAAATTCATCCCCTCTAAACCCCTCTCCACCTGGTCCGATTTTAGCCTTTAACGTGTAACAAGGTAAACGTCTTTCGTTTTACATAAAAAGACTAAATATCGAGTTTGGTAACGATCAAACTATAATTGCGATCGCTAGAGCAGTAACAGACAAATTTATATAGGTAGGATCTAAGACTCTTCAATACAAACTCAATCGCTCATTTCCCTTAAAGATAATCTGCTAAAATAACTAACTAACATAATATGCCTATATCAAATAAACTTATATGAGTTCTAATATAATTGTTCGCTTCCGCAATAGTTTTAGACATTTCAAGAAAAATTTTGATAATCGCGTCATGAGTAAGACTTCAAGGGAAATCTGTTAATATTACTGTGCTCAGGTTAGCCATGTGAGCTAAAGCGTTTTACATAATCTCACATGGTAAACCTAGAGCGGCGGGGTCGATTCCTTAAGGGAAATCTGCTAAAATGTTAATTTCAGGAGGCCGTAAAAAAGGTAACGGAGAAAGGTCGTTTAAGTTTAAAGTTGTGTGTAGGAGGGTAGGGAGAGGGTGTGGGCGGGGCACGGCCGTGACCTAGTCGAGAGATGACCGGTCAATTCTCGAGGCGGCAAGCAGTCTCCCCGGATATGCTTTATTCTTTCATTACTAGCTCTGGCAGTCGTCCCCTGTGGGCCGGTCAGGCAAGTTCGCAGCGAATCTATATCAAGTACCACGATTCATGGCATGGCTCTCTCTATTATCTCTAATTCAATGAAAAAGTTCGTCACGCAGTTGTTGCGTGAAGTAAGCAGATTTCGCACGCTCTGGTGTAACAGTCTTGTGATCTCGTCTCATCAAATATTTCGGTGTTCAACTGCTGCGTAGAAGAGGGGGGAGTTATTGGAGGATGAAAACAAGTACATACGAATAACTCACTTAATACTTAATGGAGACATTTTGAATTTTAGAAAAGGTCTCTTGAAAAAAATATTTAGTATTTAAGCTTAGAATGATTTGGTTCACGATATACGAGCTTATTTTTATTTATTTATTTATTATTTATTAACGTCCACTTTTTGCATCTAAGGCTAATTGGGACGGGTTATCTACAGGTTACCACCCTTTTCTAGCCAGGGTGGGATTTTAGGATGTTATTTAATTAATTTCGTCACTAAATAATTTTCTTTGCCCATGCGGGAACCGAACTCGCCACTCTAGGTTTACCATGTGAGATAAAGGTCAACGCTTTAACTCCCATGGCTAACCTGAGCACCCCAGGTTATTTTTAATATGGCACGAGTAGGAGTGGGGGGGGGGGTTTACTGAAGGCTAAAAACTAAAAAAATGCAATATCTCTGTTAATGTTCATGATAGAGAAAATCCGTATACAACATCTTTTATAGAAAATTGAATTGTTAATAAGATTCCTACCAATCAGCGGGTGAGTTGGCGCCTCGAACCTATTAGAGCAGATGGCAAAAATTTTAAATTCCACCTGTTTGCCAGAAGCTCACTTTTTTAGCAGATTTCCCTTAAGGGAAATCAGCTATTGAGGTCGTACTCATGATGCGAGCTTCGAAAAATTTCTTCAAATGTCCATCGATCCTACCCAGGAGATGACGAAAATGAGGTCCGTTCAAAATTATATATATATATATATATATATATATATATATATATATATATATATATATATATATATTTGTCTGTTAACACTCTAGCGGTCGCAATTCTTGTTTGATCTTTACCAAACTCGGAATTTAATCGTTTTATGTAAAAAAGAAGATCAAGTTCGTTAATGGCTAAAATCAGACCAGTGGGAGGGGGGGGTTTAGAGGGGGGATTTTTACAAATCAAAATATCTCCGTTATTATGCGTCGGATCGAAAAATTGTATAGAGTCAATCTTATTGAAAATTAAATTTACTATAAATATTGTTCTATACATTTATTCTGTATCTTGAATATTAACCGAGATATTTGCATTTGTATTCTGCGTGTGGTCACCAGTAGGCTTTGTTCGGACTTTCCGCCGAGAGCTCTGGCGGCCGTTTCCATAACTATTCGTCCCTCGTGAATAGGTTTAGAGGTTTCTTACTACTACAGTTGTTATTAGGCAGATTTCTCTATTGTAAAACTTCTCGTGGGAAATCTGCTTAGTTTACGCAGCCCCTGCGTGACGGACTTTTGTTAAATATCAGTCATCTGACCAGTTTATTATTGTGCTGTGTAATATGAGCTTGATGTTAATAGTGCATATTCTGGTTAGTATTGGAAAATTATTTATCGTGTGTAAATAAATGAAGTTATCATCCAATATGTGATTAAAACGTTAACGTTTGTGTATTTATTTTTGTAATCCAAAAGAACCCTAATAATCGACGTTTATTATTTTTGTAATAAGCCTAACAATATAAATATATAATTCGCCCTTAAGGGAAATCTGCTAAAAACAGTAAAATTAATTGTTATTTGGAACTAACATTTGAACTTTTCACTAGCTATTAGATTTCATTAAGTATTACAGCTGCTATTAACAATTAAATTTTCAGTTTTTAATTAAGAATAAATCGAATCTAATTAGCAAATCAATTGAATCGTAAGTCGATTATGCCCAAATGTGAAATAAATTACATTATTTAAAGTATAAAGAGGGATTTAGCGCTCTCTACAATATTAAAATCCATGTTGAAACAAAGAGAGTACCCGAAAATAAATTATAATACCACAGCTGATAATAATAAATTGACAAGATAAAATCTCAGCTGTGGGATCTACTGGCATGAAAGGATATCAACACGCGTTGAATTTAAAGTGAAATTTGTATATCACATTAAATATTCCACTGTTGTCTTTTCAATATCCTTATCTCTGGGTTCTTTCTCTTCCCAGCTGTATATTTTTCTTTTTTTATCTATCTCGTATATTTAAACATTTTTAATTCAAAAAGTTTTTTTTATAAAAGTTCCAGTCTATTCTTATTTTAATAAACCATAAAACCTTATATTAGTATCTTATTTTATTAAAATGTTATCACACCTGTTGGAAATAACGATGCAAAAATTACTAATACAGATTTATTTTCATTTTTATTTAGATTCTTCAATATCTTTGTCAATACATTTCAATTTCATACTTGCGTATATCTTATTTATTTATTTTATTTTATTTTGGAGCGTTCGCAGCGAGGCGATATTGCTCATAAAAGAACAACAAAAACCATTTATATAAACAAAATACAAAATGAAAATAGAAACAAGAAAAAATTAAATAATAGAAAATAAGAACGCAAACAAATAACAAAACTCGACTAAATAACAGAACGCAACAATATACAAAACATAACTAAATAACGGAACGCAACTAAATAAAACTCAACTAAATAACAGAACGCAACAATATAACAAAACACAACTAAATAACGGAACGCAACTAAATAAAACTCGACTAAATAACAGAACGCAACAATATAACAAAACACAACTAAATAACGGAACGCAACTAAATAAAACTCAACTAAATAACAGAACGCAACAATATAACAAAACACAACTAAATAACGGAACGCAACTAAATAAAACTCGACTAAATAACAGAACGCAACAATATAACAAAACATAACTAAATAAAGGAACGCAACTAAATAAAACTCAACTAAATAACAGAACGCAACAATATAACAAAACACAACTAAATAAAACTCAACTAAATAATAGAACGCAATCAAATAACAAAACAACGAAAAACAACAATAACCACAAAATAACAAATGAAATAAATAAACAAAAACAAAACATTAAGTTCAAAAACAAAGACTGTAAAGACTAATAAAATTACGTGAACAATTATATAATATCAATGGATAAAAACTAAACTAAAATCAAATAAATATAAATTAGTATGTACAATAAAATGAAGATTTCTAGCACTTAAAATATTTACAATCATATGCTCTCACTTTCTTTATCACACATACAAACATGCATACACACTCACTCGCGTGTTATAGTAATATCTTAGAAATTCTGAGTATACACCTTTCATTTTAGCAGAGTTTCCTTGAGGGAAATCAACTATTGAGGTTGTACTAATTGTAAACACAGAGGTCTGCCAACCACTCAGAGCTGAACAGATAGTTGCTGTTGTTGTATAGGGTTTAAGGGCGAAAAACTACCAGGTTATCATCGCCCTGTAATATTTATAATTCACATTTTGGTATCCTCATCCATATCGCCATTTTAACAATATAAACGAGGATAAAAACAATTGCACTTTAAATTTCTTTGTACAAACTCGTGTTTTTTACAAAATTAAACACTTTTCGAGTTCTTTCGGGTCATCTCCAAGGGCCACTTATATATTATTGGAAATATTGCATTTGTTTCTAATATCTGTATACTTATGACATTCCATTAATATGTGATAGATAGTCAGTTCTGTGTTACACTTCTCCCAAATCGGGGGTTGATCTTTTGTCATAAGATAGCCTTGCGTAAGTCTTGTGTGCCCAATTCGGAGTCTTCCTAATACAACTTCATCTCTTCTGTTGAATCTTGTCGAATATTTCCATGGACGGATGGTGGTTTTAATAGTTTTTAGTTTATTGTTCTTGGTTTCATTCCACATGTGTTGCCAGTTTTTATTAATTTCTTCTCTGAGTGAACATATACATAGGCATATTCTTCACCTGAAAGAAAAACAAATACTGCTAAACATCTGAATATAAAACAATAACTTTATTGTAAACTATTTACTATATCTAGTACTGCAATTTATAATTAATCAGAATAATTTATATTTTATTAACTCAAATTTTAAAAGTCCAAGAACTAAAAAAGGGGGCGGATGAAGAGAGCGTATTTGCATAAATCTCTCAGAGCACAAGCTGAAACGATAGGCAAGGTTAGAAGAGGCATCCACCAGAGCCGAATCGTTACGGAAACGGCCGAACTAATCCAAACAATGCCCCATCAAATGTGCCACACACTTAATAAAAATGATAATAAAAAATAAATATCTCGGTTGATATTCAAGATAGAGAATACATGTGTGTAACATTATTTATAGTAAATTTAATTTACAATAAGATTGGTTCTATACAACTTTTCGATCCGATGCATAATGACGGAGATATTTCGAATTTTCAAAAATCCCTCCTCCAAATGGTCCAATTTTAGCCATTAACGAACTTTGGCATACATTTTATCTAACAAATTACTATCTGGACACGGAACTACAAACTTTCACTTACACTGAACAGACATTCACCTACTTGATGTATGAATGCATACTCACTCAAGACATACAAAGAATGTTAAAGATTCATATTCCCGCATGGGCAATCAGTCCCGATATTTTATTTTCTAAACACGAAAATTTATTAAAAAACAATAGCCAATGACATCGTTAAGCTGAGAGAGCAAACGATAGTATGATATTAAAGTTATTTTATTACTATTATTGATTTTATTATTATTATTTATTAACGTCCACTTTTTGCAACTCAGGCTAATTATTGATTTTAATTCTTAACATTTAAAGATTTGTTTTATTGAAAAGTTTCGTTTTAAATTTTTAGTAGATTTCCCTTGAGGGAAATCAACTATTGAGGTCGTACTCATGACGAAATTTTTCTTCAAATGCCCATCGATCCTAACCAGTAGATGACGAAGATGAGGTCCGTTTAAAACTGTATATATATATATATATATATATATATATATATATATATATATATATATATATTCGAAAATTCAAAATATCTCCGTTACTATACGTCGGATCGAAAAATTGTATAGAATCAGGCTTATAGCAAATTACATGTACTACAATGTATTTATTGTTATATACATTTATTCTCTATCTTGAATATTAACTGAGATATTTGCATTTTACAGTTTTCAGCCTTCAGCAACCACCCACTTCTACTCATGTTACATAAACAATACTCGGTTATGTAATAAACCATATCATTTGAAGCTAAAATACCAAATATTGTGTTCAAGAGACATTTATTATACGAGATACACGTAAATATGTACTGGTGGGGGGGGGGGTCACCAGTCCTTCTTCCCCCTTCTTAAGTTTTTGGACATCTTAAATTTGATTGATTGAGATAAAGGTTATTCTGGTTCGTTAAAAATTACAGTTCTAGATATAGTAAATAGTTTTCAATCAAATTAATACTGTTAAGTAGGTACATTGTACATTTATATTTAAGTTCTCTTTGTAAGACTTGTACCTCTTTGTAGACAGGATGTAGTGAGTCGTAGACAGGTTACTGTATTTAGTAGGAAGTCGCTGTGTGTCTGTGTGTTCGGCCGCGTGTTAAGAATGTCTAGTTGACAATTATAATTATTCAAAGTATCAGAGTATTCTCCTTTCACCTTAACAAATACGTTATATTCAGATATATTTCAATAATTGTTTTCCTTTCCGGTAAGAAGTTGGGAGAACTGTTTGTTTACATTTCAGATCCTTTCCGACGGGAGGTATATTATTATCGTTAGTATTTGCTCACCTAATATTCACGGTGGTGTTGCGCTATCGGTATGTAGATTTAACTATTGTTAAATTTCATGCGGGAAATCTGCTTAGTTTACGCAGCCCCTGCGTGACGGACTTTTATTTAATATGAATATATGTTATTATATCAAAATTATTAGAAGTTTTGTAGTTGTTGTTATATGTTGTTTTGTAGTTTGTATATATGCAAAATATGAATAAATATTATCAGTTAATTAGATTAGTGAAGCATTATTGATTTAGGAGGCTGTGTAAATGAGTGACTGGTTAGCCATTCATGACGTTAAATGCGTTGGTCGTGCTTGCATCAGCTGGGTGTGGAGCAAATGGCTTCTTAATGCGACTCGTTAAGAACCCATTTGGCTTTACTTTAGCTTTGAATGACTATCATGTCGCATTGCGGCCCGTTCAGTTACTCTGTGTCTAAGAAAACACATTAAGATTTAAGTAAATAAATATATAACACATTAAAGTACATACGTATTTAAGAGGCAGTCACTAAAGAATGACAAAGATAAAATATGTTTTGATATTTTATTAAGTTTTTAGTGATGAATTCTTGTATAGATTATTTGGCTTGCCAGTGAGAGTCAAACTTTTTCTTTCAGAGTAAAATATCTTTGGGAAAACATAATAAATTTTAAACTCACGGGCTACGAAGAATAAACACATTTCCCTCATTATGTAATGACTCGCAGAACACTTTCAGTTTCTTTTCTCTTACTTTATTCCTTCGCCAGAATCATTTATATATATATATATATATATATATATATATATATATATATATATATATATACACACAATTTTGAATGGACCTCATTTTCGTCAACTCCTGAGTAGGATCGATGGAAATTTGTGGAAATTTTTCGAAAATCGAGTCATGAGTACAATAGGTGATTACTCTTACGGGTAATCTTCAATAAAGAGTGAGGGTTGAGAGGATACAGTAAATATTAACTTCCAAATGTCTCTATTTTTATACAAAACTGTTGAATCCCTTTCTTATTGTACCATATTCCTTATATATTTTTATTGCAAGTATTAGATAATTACAGCTAATACTTCGAATTATATATTTTGAACGTCCATTACAAAAAAAAGTCCGTCACGCAGGGGCTCCGTAAACTAAGCAGATTTCCCACGTGAAGTTATACAATAGAGAAATTTCACAAGAGCTGTCAAGGAAATGGCCGAACTAGCTTTTGGCGGGAAAGTCATTCGTCCGTTAGGACGTTAGCCGCCCAGATTTAATAAAAATGCAAATATCTCGGTTAATATTCAAGATAGATAATAAATGTGCAATATTTATAGTAAATTTAATTGGCAATAAGATTGATTCTGTACAATTTTTCGATCCGACGTATAGTAACGGAGATATTTCGAATTTTCGAAAATCCTCCCCTCTAAACCCCCCCCCCCTCCCACTAGTCCGATTTCAGCCGTTAACGAACTTGATCTTTCTTTTTACATAAAACGACTAAATATAGAGTTTGGTAACGATTAAAAAAAAAATTGCGACCGCTAGAGCGGTAACAGAAAAAAATATAAAAATATATATATACAGTTTTGAACGGATCACAGTTTCGTCATCTACTAGGTAGAATCGATGGACATTTGAAGAAAAATTTCGAAAATTCCTTCATGAGTACAACCCCAATAGCTGATTTCCCTTAAAGGAAATCTGCTGAAAAATGAAGATGCTCACGACTCTTACAGTTAAGTAATTAATTGACGTCTACATTGGGCTACTAAGGTAATTAGGATGGGTTACCTACTGGTTTCTCTAGCCAGGGTAAATAACCACCTATTACCAGGTGAGAATCGAACTCACGAATTTAAGTAACCTGATTATGTTTCATCATCATTTTATAACTGTTCTACAAATATTTTAGAAGGAAACTGTTTACCCATACAAAGAAGACATACTGCTATTAATTTTTGTATATATAGTATTGTATTCAAGAATCTGCTCCTTTCCAATATTCATTTTTCATGAATTGCAGAAAAATTTATTTGCTCCAAAAATTGAATTTCTTGTGAATTTGAAACGGCATAAATTTTCCCAGAAATAAGTAGTCCTTATTGGGTAAATACATCCATTGACAAACGTTGGCCATTTTTCTTGTAAAATGGAAGAAAGGCCGTGACACGAACTAGCCCTGATAATATACAAAGATATTGTGGCCAGTGATTGGCCTGCCCAGACGGGCCATTTTTCGATTTGTGCCATATTGCACCCCGAGTATACGTTATCATCAATATCTCCTCCCCCGTGAAGCGTGACATTCGTGACATCTTCCATGAAGAAAGTCATCAAATTGTTATTGTTGTTTGAAACGATAGCGAATCTATCTTTGGTGAATCTAACCGACTTTGTTGTATTGCATCAATATAAACAGACTTCGGTTAAGTATATCTTCTGTACTGATGCCGTCCAATTACTCACAGTGTTTATTGTCTTAAAGATAATAAATTAGCTGAACTGCGTTATGGGGGTTGTCCTAAGGTCAGCGGGGGGAAGAGATAAACAGAAAAAAGTCCGTCACGCAGGGGCTTCGTAAACTAAGCAGATTTCCCATGTGAAGTTTAGCAATAGAGAGATCTGCATCTGGTAACACAATACCACCCTGTTTAAATACTAACGGCAATGATAAATCTTTCAGTTAATTAAAATAAATTCGCAACTGAAACGGCTTCTGAATTGTAAGAATAATTTATATTTTAATAACTTAAATTTTAGTAGTCCAAGAACTAATGAAGAGGGGTGGCGGATGAACAGAATTTATTTGCATAAATCTCACAAATTAATGAAGGTAAGGTAAGGTTAAAAACGACAGGTAAGGTTAGAAGGAGCTTCCACCTGAGCCGACTAGTGACGGAAATGGCCGATCTAATCCGAACTATACCCCACCATAGACTTCATAAAAATGCAAATATCTCGGTTAATATTCAAGATAGAGAATAAATGTATACAACAATATTTATAGTAAAGGTAATTTGCAATACGATTGGTTCTATACAATTTTTCGATCCGATGCATAATAACGGAGATATTTTGAATTTTCGAAAATCGCCCTTCTAAACCCCCCCCCTCCCTCTAGTCCGATTTCAGCCATTAAGGAACTTGATCATTTTACATAAAACGGTTAAATATCGAGTTTCGTAACGATCAAACAAAAATTGCGATCGCTAGAGCGTTAACAGACAAATATATATATATATATATATATATATATATATATATATATATATATATATAAATAGATAGATAGATATCATTTTGAACGGACCTCATTTTCGTCATCTCCTGGGTAGGATCGATGGACATTTGAAGAAATTTTTCGAAAGTCGCGTCATGAGTACGACCTCAATAGCTGATTTCCCATAGGGGAAATCTGCTAAAAGTGTTTATCGTCTGTTGCTGTTTCAACAATGGAACTAATTATCTACTGCTAGCTAACTAACCAGAGGTGATGCGACTGCTGGCTTACAACTGTGATCTGTGCTGACACTTGTAATTACTGCAATCTCCGGTTAATGCTCTTACTGCTGCTGCTTTAGCGATACAATTCTGTTCTGCAGTAGCACATTCCAATAACTAACCAATTGAACAGAGTTGGAGCAATTACTGATTAACAGCTGTGTACAACACCTCGGAGCAATTCTGTTCTTGAGTAACACATCATTATTAACCAAGATCTAACTTTTGTTTTTAATAATTATCCTTGAATAAACTCCCACTTTAACATTAAGCAAATATGACATGAAACGTTTTATTCTAACCCAAAATTGTATCAATCAAGTTGTGATTGACCGCCTAATAATAATCATCGAAGTTTCTTTTGGAAATAGACAAATTCATAGTGAGATAACGTGGGAAATCTGCTAAGTTTACGCGTCCCCTGCGTGACGGACTTGATTTAAATTGTGATTTGACGTCATCAATTAAGATGTTAGGTTCTTGTTTCAATAATGTTTATTTAATCTATACCATACTCTATATTTAGATATTTCAGTCAACACTAAAGATCATATTTGTCATTCGTAGAAATCCCACCAGGAATGGGGGAGGGGTTTAGAGGTGGGTATTTGAAAATTCAAGATATCTCCTTTATTATAAGACGGTTCGAAAAATGTTATAGAACCAATGTTGTTAAAATATTGACGCTCTCCAATTGTGGCTGAATACATTTTTTTTTCGTAACTCAAATATTCAGCGAGTAATTCCTACCTTCTGGCATTCATCAGAATATGTGAAGAGATATCACTAGTGTGCCTTATCATCTCGTAGGAAATCCGCTAAGTTTACGCAGCCCCTGCCTGGCGGACTTTATATATATTGTTCAAATATCCAATCCTATAGGCCTTAGTTTCTCCTGTTTTGGAGGTCTGATACAAAGATCTTGCCTTTGCTTTTAGAAGGCGAATCGAAGCCTTTACCTACAAAAGGCATTATTTAAGCAAATGGCTCAAAGAAAAGCATTCCCTCGCAATTTTATGTATTATGCCTTCTCTCTCTCTTCAGACACTATTGAACTTGGCCTATTTCTGAAATCCTTTCCCTTACTTTCTTCTTCTATTTCTTCCCGAACCATTTCTCTTCTAAGAGGCAGGGTGAAATTTTACACTTTTATTTCCCCTTATTTTCGCCCAGAAATTCCGACAGTTTCGGAGTGCCCATTTTTGACAAAATTCCATTTCTATCTTTTTCTGTTATTCTTTTTTGGCACAAAAGTTCCTAGGAAATGGGAGCCCCTCTCCTTGCCATTTTAGCAGATTTCCCTTAAGGGAAATCAGCTATTGAGGTCGTACTCATGACGCGAGTTTCGAAAAATTTCCTCAAATGTCCATCGATCCTACCCAGGAGATGACGAAAATGAGGTCCGTTCAAAATTATATATATATATATATATATATATATATATATATATATATATATATATATATATATATATTTGTCTGTTACCGCTCTAGCGGTCGCAATTTTCGTTTGATCGTTGCCAAACTCGATATTTAAACGTTTCATGTAAAAATAAAGATCAAGTTCGTTAATAACTGAAATCGGACCAGTGGGAGGGGGGGGCGGGGTTTATAGGGGAGGATTTTCGAAAATTCGAAATATCTCCGTTATTATGCGTCGGATCGAAAAATCGTATTGAATCAATCTTAGTGCAAATTAAATTTACTATAAATAGTGTTATATACATTTATTCCGTATCTTGAATATTAACCGAGATATTTGCATTTTTCCGTTTTCAGCTTCTGAGATGAGATCGGCTAACTTCGGGTTTAGTCGGGAGTTTCCGTCAACAGCTAGTTCGGCCGTTCCCATAACTTTTCGGCTCTCTATTCCGAAATTTCTCTATTGTATAACATCACGTGGGACATCTGCTAAGTTTACGCAGCCCCTGCGTGACGGACTTTTTTTCTGTAAAATCAGCTATTGACGTTCAAAGGATAAGGCGATTTTCGAAAAGGTCAATCAATACCGGTGGACCTTCCATTTTAAAACATTATCCTCAAATGACCGGGAATCCTACCTACGAGTATTGTGTAACAGAACTGATCTTAGTTCAAATAAATATACTCAAAAAAAACCGGACACTTAGATTTAGTCTTATAATTTTGTTAAATACTTAATATAAATGTATATTAATCTTTTTAATTAAAATAATTGGTTAATCTATAGGTTATTTAAACAAAATCTGCCAAAAGTGAATAATTTTTATTGATTATTTACACAAAAATACAAAATATAAAAAAATAAAAAGATAAAGTAACACATTTAAAAAAAAAAAATATTATTTATTTTTATTACAGTGAATGGACTTCGCTACCCCAAGCGTTTCGGCAATGTAACGTAAGCTCCGGCCTTCCATCTCGTAAATTTGAAAGAACATTATTCTGGACCGAAATAAAAATAAAACATTAATTAAAGAAAAAGCTTAAGAAAATTAATAATTAAAGATGTTTAAATGTGCGAAAAACTACTTACAGTTTAGTCTAGTTCAACTTCACGAACAATAAATCTAATCTGAGTTTTATCTAATGGTTTACTAATCCTGAAGGAATTATTTCAATGGACTTTGACTCTAAATTCTCTGTATTAACTAGAATACCCACATAAAGTAAATTGCTGAAAATTACCTTTTTAATGCGACAAAAATAAAGTGTTCGGTTTTTTTTGCGGTTGAGTGTATGTTCAATCTTTGATTTTTACCAAATACGATATTTAGAGGTTTCATGTGAAGCTAATAATCCCCCAACTTTAGCAGCTTTCCATTAAGGGAATATACGTTCTAGTTTGATCGGTACCAAACACGATATTTTAAAATTTTATCTAAAGGTAAATATAAATTTCGTTAACTGCTGAAATCCGACCAGTGGGAGGGGGAATTCCGAAAATTCAAAATATCTACATTATTATGCGTCAGATCAAGAAAGTGTATATCTAAACCTATTCACGAGGGACGAATAGTCTGGAAACGGCCACCAGAGCTCTCGGCAGAGAGTCCGGAACATGGCGGGGTTCCGTCGAACACACACACAATACAAAAGCAAATATCTCTGTTAATATTCAAGATACAGAATAAATGTATATGTATAAATATTTATAGTAAATTTAATTTACAATAAGATTGATTCTATACAATTTTTTGATCCGACGCATAATAACGGAGATATTTTGAATTTTCAAAAATCCCCCCCCCTCTAAACCCCCCCCTCCCACTGGTCCGATTTCAGCCATTAACAAACTTGATCTCTCTTTTTACGTATAACGCTTAAATATGATGTTTGGTAACGATCAAACAAAAATCGCGACTGCTAGAGCGATAACAGACAAATATATATATATATATATATATATATATATATATATAATTTTGAACGGACCTCATTTTCGTCATCCCCTGGGTAGGATCGATGGACATTTGAGGAAATTTTTCCAAAACTCGCGTCATGAGTACGACCTCAATAGCTGATTTCCCTTAAGGGAAATCTGCTAAAACCAATCTTTTTGCAAATTGAATTATCTATAAATGATAGTCTATACATATTTTGTGTAACATGAATATTAACCGAGACATTTATTGTTTTCGCATTTCAGTAAACCCCCACTAATTCTCATGTCATATTAACAATAAGCTGTTATATCATGAATCCCTTCTGCCCAAGGTTAAATTCCAAATATTGTAGTCATTGAACTTTTACTTTGTGAGATACATGCGTATTTTACTCGAAAATGTTTATTTGATTTCTACCTTAATTAACCGTTGCAGTCAACACTAAAGATCGTAATTGTGTGGGATGAAATCGGACCTGGAATTGGGGGGGGGATTCGAAAATTCAAAATGTCTCCATTGTTATGAGTCGGATCATGAAATGTTATAAATCTTGTTAAACTATTGATGTTCTATAACTTCTAGTGGTCGCAATTCTTGTGTAAACGTTGCAAAATTCGATATATAAGCGTTTCATGCAAACTAAGCGAGTTAGTTAATGGCTGAAATAGAATCGCGGGGTTGTTTGGATGGGGGATTTCAAAAATTCGAAATATCTCTCTTATTATACGTCGGATCGAAAGATTGTATAGAAACAATCTTGTTGAGCTATCGATGCTCTACAACTGTTGTTCTTTACATTTTTTCATAACTCAATTAATAAGCAAGGTATTTCAACTTCCTTGTTTTCAGGCTTCAATAATCCCCTCCCCTACAACCCTTTTACTCTTCAGTTTTTTTACATAGAAATAGAGAATGAATTCACAAGTTTTTATACAGCAAGTGGGACCTTCGCGTGGAAAATCTGCATAATTTACGCAGCCCCCGCATGACGGGTTTTTTGGAACCGAGACCTTCAGCGGCCCAAAATAAGTAAAAATTGCAAGAGTGATTTGTTGAATATTGGAAACTGGGCTCATATTGAAGTTAGAGAACGGAAATAGCAATATATGAAGTTTTTAACAAGATTGATGTTATGTTAATGATTTGCTCCTAAATATAACAACGGAGATATTTCTTAATTATTCTATAACTCGCTCTGAAGCCATAAGTATACACGATATTTACATTTGATGAAATATTATTAGAAATTATGTTTCCAGTGAAACCTCAATCGCAGATTACCTTAATGGCAGACTCCATTCCTGTAACCTTGAAAATCTGTTTAAGCAGGCCTTTTGGGACCTACTTTCTTAAGGAGTTTCTAGCTGAAGGGGTAGTTTTATTTATTGACCTCCCTTTCCAAGAACTACCTACACGTGATAAAGATAATTGGTTCTGGGCGAACTTCACAAAGACCTTTCCAGTTCTCTGAGGGATTTCTCTGGAGAGGAACGGGTTTGGGAGGCGGGAAGAAGGAAATTAAACGGGAAGGCTTCGGCTGGAGACAGCTCCATTATTAGGACACTTCCTCCTGGATTATCCTATTATCAGCTGGCGGTTCCTAACTCGGTTACTAACCCGCTCCCGGCAAACTGTGAACTAGGTCCCGTGAACGGTTCACCTCCTACACCGGCGCTTAACTCTAATACTCCTTCAGACAACATATTACACGCACGCACACGCACACACACACACACACACACACACACACACACACACACACACACACACACACACACACACACACACACACACACACACACACACACACACACACACACACACACACACACACACACACACACACACACACACACACACACACACACACACACACACACACACACGAGTAGCTGATGCAAGAACCTGGCAGATGAAGAAAAACACTTTATTAGATTTTAGATTTATTTATTTATGGGCATCACATCAAAGGTAGATTTGCCCATTAAAAAGTCAAAAAGTACACAAAGTCAAATAAACAAAAGTAAAATATGTTTATTTAATTATATTAACATCCACTTTTGGCAACTAAGGCTAATTGGGACGGGTTATCTACAGGTAACCACCCCTTTCTATCCAGGGTGAAACTAAGGATTTTATTTAATGAATTTGTCACTAAAAAAATTCCTACTGTTAAGGCGGGAATCTAACTCGCCACACTAGGGTTACCAGGTGTGTTAAGGCCAACGCTTTAACTCACATGACCAACCTGAGCCCCCGGCTAAAATAAATGAGAAATAGCAAGTAACAATAAAAAATAACAAAAATTAAATAAATAAGCATTTTATAAATGAACATAGTACTAAATTTAAATAATTAAAATCAGAATATTAAAAAGAAAAAAAAACAGTTTCATTTGACAACACTTTATTAAAGAATCAAGCGTGAATGCTCACCAGATTTGGGCCAAATAGTAACAATATCTACTAACTGCTAGCTACAACTATTTTGGGTTGACTGTACCTACAACTGCTAATTACATTTTTAGTTGATAGTTAACAGCGGACAACTAAATTTTTGTAACTAATAGTTCGTAGTTAATTTTTGTTAACTACAAACTACAAGTTAAAAAAATTGTTCACGCGTAAACAAAGCAGAATTCCCACCAGCTGGCATGACACACCAAAATGATAAGTAGAGGGGGGGGGGTGTACTGATGGAAGAAATAAAGAAAGTCCAAATAACCCTGTTCAGTCGCCAGTTGAATTGTATCTCCCGCGCTCGCTTAGCTAGTTCATAAACCCGGCACACACACACCTGCAGAGCGCGGAGGCTGTGGCATACATTGAGTACCCATTTCGAGGAGTGGCTACAATGTAGGAGGCACCTAGCCGTGAGGCCTTAATCCATCCTACACCAATCCAACACCTCATGGTGACTGAGGATTTGCTACGATGGTCAGAAGCGAATCCTATGGAAGGGACAGTCTCCTACTACCCAGCTCCCACACGAGAGAAAAACATGTACCAGTTTACCTGGCCTGTATGTCCTCGTGCTTTGAACACACGACCACTACGTCTATGACCGGCAGTGAAGGCAAGCCTCCATTCCGGACACCACCCAGCCCGTAGTTCACATTGAGTAAGCCGCTAGAACTTACCCCATTAAGGCAGGAGTGATCCCCTGCCCGGAATAGCAAAGCCGACTAAGGACCTACTGTTCCTACGGTTCCCCTACCCAGCAGCTACACAGCGGGGGCTTACTGCTGCCACTGGGGAGGGCCGGCCCCGTGCCGGAAGGCTGTGGCATACAGCTGATCTGACCGGCCGTTACAAAGAGAAGTCAGTTCTTGGTGTGCACCTGCTGGAGTGAACAGACTTTTCATTCTCTGCTCCCGCCTTTTTCTCCTTCTCTGCCACGCTACCATCATGTGTTTATCACCGCGACAAGCGAGAAGACTCCATCATTTCAAGGAAAGTGCGAGATTCCCGCAAGTACCTATTTAATAATGCTAGCATTATTTGCGCAAATATCGAATGAGTACTCATATATTATAGGACCCATCGCTCATTTAGTGTACATAGTTATATGGCCGCCATATTAGTTCATAAAATTACGTTCTTTTGTTTACTGCTCAAATTTCATTTTTTATTATAATATACTTAATTCTTACTTTCTATTGCCGATAAGTTAGTGCATAAAGTAAAGTTCTTTTGTCATGTTTAACCTCTAGATATAACGTGTAGTATATAGATATATAATGAACTATTTCAATATACCTAATTCTTAAGAGAACTCACATAGTTGTTTTGTTTTTTTTTTCTTTTCCCTCATCTCTCCAGGAGAAATAACAAATGGTTCAGTCTAAATGTTCTCTTACTATTGCCTTTAAAATAAGCTTCCCGCCTAACCAAACCCGTTTAATTCTTTAGTCGCGGACAAATGGATAGAAAAGAATTTTAGAGAGCGAATATATGTATGTATGTATGTATGTATGTATGTATGTGTATATATATATATATATATATATATATATATATATATATATATATATACAGCGTTTATAAGAGAAAAAAAGTACAGGAGGAGAACGAGAATACACAAATTAAATATCCGAGTATAGCGGAAAGGGAATAATATTGAAAACGGAAAGCACAGAAGAATGTTGGAACATCAAATAAGGGAAATATTCCGAGAAAAGTCCACCTATATCAATTTTCCTGCGAACGCCTTTATGTCAGAATTCATTTTTTATATTTAGGCAAGTTGTTAGTGTCTATAAATTGGCAGGTATGTTTGAGCAAGAGAAAGAGAAAAGTGTGGGGGAGGGAGAGAGAGAATGAGAGAGCTCGCCGTAGCAGAGATCTTATTTTCATTTTTATATTAAATTGATTTGTTTTCCGTCTTTTTCCTTTTCCCCATTATTTCATATCCAACGATATTGCCTTTGCATAAATAATCTTCGAGTTTCAATAACAGCGGGGGGAAAAAATAGCCACGTGCACTCCAACTCGCTGTTCTATTTTAAACGAGGAGTTTATTAGAATATTTTGTGTCAGTTGTTTAGGCTTTTCGTTTTTTAGTGTTTGTTTGCCTTTATTGGGTATAACCTATGTTAATGCGAATTCTTTCAAATTAATATTTGTATATTTCTGTATAAAAGTTCAATTATTTTCATTGGAGTATCATCTACGAAGTGCTATGGGGGTTTATAGAAGTTTTATAGCCCCCAGAGGGGCATCAAAATGTATATATATATATATATATATATATATATATATATATATATACATATATATTGACGGACCTCATTTTCGTCAGATACTAGTCGTAAACAGTGGGTACGACCTCAATAGCTATTAGCCTTTGAGGTAAATTTGCTAAAATGGTTTTGAGGTAAAGAAGTAAAATATTTTAAAGAAATTTTGTGCAAAACGCCCTTACAAAAGATCTTAATAAACCGTGAAATGGCTACTAGAAATAGTACCCTAACATATTCTTATTTTTTAAATGTTCAGTTCTGAAGAACATCCATCAGAATTGTTACATTCCACGTGGATTGAGAACACTAATTTTTACCTATATCGTATATTAACCAGGAAGAAGGGGGACTCAGGTTAGCTATTTGAGCTGTCCTTAACCTCACATATTAAACCTAGTTTGGCGAGTTCGACTCCAGCATAGGCAATAGGAATTTATGTAGTGACAAACCAGTATAGAAGCTTGCATTAAGAAACCTTCCGGAACACCAGGTACGTTCCTACAACTGAGACACCTACTGTGTTTCTACAACTGGATACCATCTACATTTCTACAATTTATGACCACCAAGCTGTTTCTTACAAACTGGGACACCAGACTAAGTTTCTACAAACTGTTACAACCCATGCTATGTTTTCTTACTACTGGGACCTCAGCTAAATTTCTACAGCTGGTAAAAATGCTGCGTGTCTACAAATAACACAAGGTGGCACGTTTCTACAACTGGGGCACCAGCTACGTTTTTACAACTGGGACACTTGCTAAGTTTCTACAAACTGGAAAACCAGCTAAATTACTACAACTTGGACATCAGCTACATTTCTTCAACTGGTAAACCTGCTAAGTTTCTACAACTGGGACACCAGCTACGTTTCTACAACTGGGACACCAGCTACGTTTCTACAACTTGTACGCCAGCTAAATTACTACAACTTGGACATCAGCTACATTCCTTCAACTGGTAAACCTGCTAAGTTTCTACAAATGGGGCATTTCTACAACTTGTACGCCAGCTACATTACTACAACTTGGACATCAGCTACATTTCTTCAACTGGTAAACCTGCTAAGTTTCTACAACTGGGAGACCAGCTACGTTTCTACAACTGGGACACCTGCTACGTTTCTACAACTTGTACGCCAGCTACGTTTCTACAACTTGTAGGCCAGCTACATTATTACAACTTGGACATCAGCTACATTCCTTCAACTGGTAAACCTGCTAAGTTTCTATAACTGGGATACCAGCTACGTTTCTACAACTTGCACGCCTGCTAAATTACTACAACTTGGATATCAGCTACATTTCTTCAACTGGTAAACCTGTTAAGTTTCTACAACTGGGACACCAGCTATGTTTCTACAACTGGGATACCAGCTACGTTGCTACAACTTGTACACCAGGTACATTACTACAACTTGGACACCAGCTACATTTATTCAACTGGTTAACCTGCTAAGTTTCTATAACTGGGACACCAGCTACGTGTCTACAACTGGGAAACCCGCTAAGTTTCTGCAACTGAGAATCCTGCTATGTTTCTACAACTGGAGCACCAGCTAAATTTCAACAACTGCGACACCAGCTACATTTCCACTACTGGGACACATACTAAGTTTCTACAACTGGGATACCATCTACGTTTCTACACCTGTTAAAGTTCTACAAGTGGTACGCCAGCTAAGTTTCTACAACTGTTACACCCACTACGGCTCTGCAACTGGGAAACCAAATAAATTTCTACAACTGGTACACCTGGTATATTTCTACTATTGGAGCACTAGCTAAGTTTCTACAACTGTGACACCACCTAAGTTCCAACACTCATCATGACTTTATAATTAATGATATTCCAATACAGAAACACCACAAATTCGTCTTGGATGCAAGTACTTTAAACTATCTTAATTCCAAAGGGGTAATTATAAAGCTATCACCAGGCACAATAACAAAAATATAAGCAAACAAGCTTGGCAAACATACTTTTATCTCACTTCCTGAATGATGTACACTTTTTAAAATTCATAATCTAAAAAAAATAATAATTTTTATAAACATTCATTGTTCTTCCTTTTATTAGCTGGGAAGTTGTTAATTTGTTTTGTTGAGTTATGGCCAAGGTTTAGGTTAGCTTTATTTCACAAAGCTCTTTGTCCGAAACTATTTCATAACTAATAATTTATAGCTAACGATGCCACGTGGTGTTAATTAATTTCTCACTTTATTCTTTTGAACTTTACTTTTACCCAACAAGTTTTCAGCCTTTATTATTCGCTTTATTGTAGTTTATTTCTTTATAAAATACGATTAAGACTAATAATTTAACAATAATACATATAATATTAAACCATTCAAAATAAAGTCCGCCACGCAGGGTCTGCGTATTATAAGCAGATTTCTCACGTGCATGTCTGATAGGCTACTGATCTCACTGCCATACATACAACTCTGTTCCTAATTAAAAAATCCGATAAGAGGTAGAAATGGAAATTTACTGAAGACGTGTAAATACGAAGAACTCGCTAAATACATGAGTTACGAGATAATGAAATGTGTTTATTTCCCTTAAAAGTTATGATAACATATAGGACACGTCAAATAGTTTGTTTTTTTTCTATACAAATGCTCTAATATTATGTCAATCAAATTTTTTACTAATTATCGAATACCTTTTTAACTTATATAATATATTCGTTGTAAAATTTGATCAAACACTAAGAATACATTGTAAAACATCTCAATTTCAATAACTATACACAATACATTAGTTTCGTGTAATATCTTAAAACCACTCTAAATATACAGCATACCTTTTAGCAGATTTCCCTTAAGGGAAATCAGCTATTGAGGTCGTACTCGTGACGCGAGTTTTGGAAAATTTCTTCAAATGTCCATCGATCCTACCCAGGAGATGACGAAAATGAGGTCCGTTCAAAATTATATATCTATCTCTCTATCTATCTATATATATATATATATATATATATATATATATATATATATATAGATATAGATATAGATATTTGTCTGTTAACGCTCTAGCGGTCGTAATTTTTGTTTGATCGTTACCAAACTCGAAATTTAATCATCGTTTTATGTAAAAAGAAAGATCAAGTTCGCTAATGGCTGAAATCGGACCATAAGGGGGGGGGTTTTGAAAATTAGAAATATCTTCGTTATTATGCGTTGGATCGAAAAATCGTATTGAATCAATCTTAGTGCAAATTAAATTTAC
Organism: Riptortus pedestris; assembly: GCA_019009955.1. Classification (NCBI taxonomy): domain Eukaryota; kingdom Metazoa; phylum Arthropoda; class Insecta; order Hemiptera; family Alydidae; genus Riptortus; species Riptortus pedestris. The sequence goes on from CM032232.1 coordinate 16,580,597, forward strand.
TATAAATATTGTTCTATACATTTATTCTCTATCTAGAATATTAACCGAGATATTTGTATTTGTATTCTGTGTATGATCGGCAGGGATCGGCTAAGTTCGGGACGTTCCGCCGAGAGCTCTGGCGGTCGTTTCCATAACTACTCATCTCTCTTGAATAGGTTTAGAGATACCTTACTACAACAGGTGTTATTGGGCAGATTTATCTACTGTATAACTTCAAGTGGGAAATCTGCTTAGTTTACGCAGCCCCTGCGTGACGGACTTTTTTGTGTTTATTGACATGCAAATTTATTAAAGGATGTCAAGGTTTATAAAATATGAGAAAATTGTCCCACGTTATAGAGACAATGTACCTCATCACAAATCATTTTAGACCGATTTTTATGACAAATATTTAGTAGTTTTATTTAACGGACATTTTTGAAGGTTAAGATATAAAAACACCCTTCAGGCATGAAGTTCTTTTATTTATGTTTAAACAAATAATATGTTTTCAATAGATTTAATATATAGATTAAATGCATTAGTGTTACAGGCAGCACCGGCTTAAGGGCCGGGCAACCCGGGCGACGCAGCCAGGGGGCGCCCAAACGCCCAAGTAGTGAAAAATTTCGTTTTCGATTTTATAAAGTTAATATTTTGTATTCTCTTGCGTAAATTTCTTTTATAAACTTTTGTAATATAAGCTAACTCAAAAAAAGTCCGTCACGCAGGGGCTGCGTAAACTAAGCAGATTTCCCACGTGAAAGTTTAGAATAGATAAATATGCCTAATAACAACTGTAGTAGTAACAAACACCTAAACCATGATAAACATTACAAACGGCGAAATAAGAGCTGTTTCTATCCCCAAAAAACAGTTAACCTAACCTCTAAATGCCGACGAGGGAGCGTTAGGTTATGGAAACGGCCGCCAGAGCTCTCGGTGGAAACTCCAAACGGGTTGCCTACTGGTGACCTCACACCGAAAAGAAAAACAATTATCTCGGAAATATACAGGGTCTTTAACAAATTAATTTTATTGAAGAATATTTATACTATATCTAGTACTGTACTACGATTGGACCTATACAATAATTGAGTCAGACGTATAGTAACGGAGTTATTTCGAATTTTCGAAATTCCCCCCTCTAAACCGCCCCCCCCCTCCCACAGGTCCTATTTCAGCCGTTAACGAACTTGATAATTCTTTTTAAATAAAACGCTCAAATCAATCAAATTTTAGTAGTCCGAAAACCTTAAGACGGGGGGGGGGATCACCAGAACATTTTTGCATGTATCTCGTATAATAAAGGTCTCCTTCAATACAATTTTTGCTATTTAAACTTCAAATAATGTAATTTATTATGTAGCAGAGTATTGTTTACGTAACATGAGTAGAAGTGGCCGGTTTTGCTGATTAGCTGAAAAACTAAAAACATTTTTTGTATTCTCTTGCGTAAATTTCTTTATAAACATTTTTAATATAAGCTAACTCAAAAACACACAATGTATTGTAGTTGTATACGAACGCGCCACTGAATGTGCTGAGAAAGCGTTTTACGTAGGGCACTGACCTTCAGTACCTAGCTAGTGTAGTTATGACGAGACGAAGGGAAAGGTTGTTTTGATGTCTCGCTCGCCTAGCGTGAGTCATCACGGCACTCGATCCAGCTACTGGGATTACCCCCTCAACGAAAAACGTATAGCCTACTATAATGTATGCAAAAAGGTGATGGCCTGCATACTTTTTCAGTCATCTTATCTTTTCACTTGAAAATATGATAATATTTTGATTGGTAACTACCACTTAAGATGCCTCAAAACTCAGTATTCTAAACCCAATTCCCCGGACCCCCCTTTTTTGGGGGGGGGGGCGACAAAATGGTTGTTCGCCCGGGTCAGTATTTTGCCTTGGCCCTGGTTACAGAGTTATGTTCCTGAAAACGACAGATATTCTGGAAATATTTATGTTTATGGTGTAGAGTTTGAAGCATATTCTTGTATCTTGTTTTATGATTATGTGTTTTACTATTTTTTGTGAAACAGGTTCCTGTGTGGTTTCACAAACAATATAGTTTTGTGTATATATATTGACGAAAAAGTCATTTTTTACTCCTGGACGACAAGAATCTCTCGACTTTCTGCAGTTTATAAACCTTATTGCTCTCTTTTGCAATTTAAATATTAAAATGTGATTGTTTATGAGTAGTCCCAATGCATAATTCCATAATTTTAGTAGAATTGCAGAGCGCCAATATATCGTCAATATGTAGCTTAAATCTCTTAAGGAAAAAATGCTAAATTATTTGATTGGTTTGTGTATAAAAAAAAATATTGGGCGTCTTGTGAAAAAGAAAAGCCAGCCAGAGACGAATTTTTCTGGAAACATATTTAAAATTGAATTATTATATTTTAATTTGAGGAACATTTTTTTTCGTTTACGCTGGGAGTTAAACCTAGGTATGCTGGATATCTATAACAGGTTTTAGCAGATTTCTCTTATGCGAAATCGGCTAATGAGGTCGTATTAATTACACAATTTACGGAATATGATTGTTTAAAGTGTTATTGAGGAAGCCTTGCTGTAAAAATGACCTCATTATTCAGTCATTAATGGGGCTCAGGCTATCCATGTGAGTTAAAGCGTTGACCTTTATCTCACATGGTAAAACTAGAGTGGCGAGTTCGATTCTCGCCTGGGAAAAGGAAATTATTTAGTGACGGACTTCATTAAATAACATCCTAAATCGCGCCCTGGCTTGAAAAGGGTGGTAACCTGTAGATAGCCCGTCCCAATTAGCCTCAGTTGCAAAAATTGGACGTTAATAAATAATAATAATCAGTCATTATTGATTTCTAGGTCATTACCTTGTACCTTGGCTAGTGTAATATTAATCTTAACTATTCTCAGGCCTTACATCCCGTCCTGAAAATCAATAAAACACAGTAGGAGGCAAGTTATGTTCATAAACACCTGGGGAGAACGCTAAGCGCCCCTCGCCGAAGGAGCGGTAAATAGAGTTTCCAAGTTCGGGGAATATTATTGGGGGGGGGGGGTGCGTAATATAGCACGGCGGGCAATAGGATTCTGCGGGGGAAATTAATTTCGCAGCCATCTGCCTCGAGACAATTCCATCATCAAGGGCTTATCGCCCAAACCAATTGCGGCGAGGGACCAAATACAACCACGTCCTCAGCCAAAGTCCGTCACGCAGGGTCTGCGTAAACTAAGCAGGTTTCCCACGTGCTGGAATAGCACAAATAAAATCCTAACTAATGACATCACACAACGAATTTGCGTGTATCTCCCGTAATAAAACAATAATTGGTATATATGATTAGAATAATGTGGTTCTTAATGTAATGACATGAGTAGGAGGGGTCTATTTAAGGACGAAAACTAAAAAAATCCACATATTTCCGTTAATATTCATGATCGAGAAAATATGCACATAAGAACATTTATAGTAAATTTAATTTGCAATAAGATTGGTTGTCTACGATTTTTGATCCGGCGTAGCGGAGATATTTCAAATTTTCGAAATTCCTTCTAAATCCCCCCTCCTTCTGGACAGATTACAAACCATTAACGAAATTGATCTTTCTATTTTCATAAAATGCTTAAATATCCAGTTTGGTAATGGTTTATAGCGGTGAAGTACTCGCGAACTTGATTAATAACCTTGGCAGTTAGTCTTTGAATTGTGATGTCTTGGCGAATATCTCGTTGCTATATAATAGCGAGGTTAACAAGAACAGTCTCCTATCGGCATTCGGGTTGTCAACCACCTTGGTTAGTGCCTATCTACAAACTGTGAAAACCGGACTCTGAAGTGCGGCCATGAATGGACCTTCTTGTTAATAGCTTCCTCATTATTTATTTTAGATAATATATTTGATTGAGTTAAAGTGGTCTTGACGTCTCATGTGTGACGCAGGGGCTGCGTAAACTAAGCAGATTTCCTATGTTAAGTTTTACAATAGGGAAATCTGCATAATGGTAACACAACACCACCGTGATAAAATAAATATGGTAATGAGAAATCTTTCAGTTAATTAAAATAAATTCCCAACTGAAACGGCTTCTGAATTGTAGAATATTTTATATTTTAATAACTAAAATTTTTGTAGTCCAACAAATAAAGACGTGGGGGGGGGATGAACAGAACGTATTTGCATAAATCTCACAAAGTAACGAAGAAAAGGTAAGGTTAGAAACGACAGGTAAGGTTAGAAGAGGCTTCCACCTGAGCCGTGCAGTTACGGCCGACCTAATCTGAACTGTACCCGACCACATGTCCCACAGACTTCATAAAAATGGAAATATCTCGGTTAAAATTCAAGATAGAGAATAAATGCATATAAAAATATTTATGGTAAATTTAATTTGCAATAAGATTAATTCTTTACGCTTTTTTGATTCGATGCTTAATAACAGAGATATTTTGAATTTTGGAAAATCCTCCCTCTAAACCCCCCCCCCTCCCTCTAGTCCGACATCAACCATTAAACGAACTTGATCTATCTTTTTACATAAAACGGTTAAATATCGAGGAGTTTCGTAACGATCAAACACAAATTGCGACCGCTAGAGCGTTAACAGATATATATATATATATATATATATTTAAAATTTTGAACGGACCTCATTTCCGTCATCTCCTGGGAAGGATCGATGGACAATTGAAAAAATATTTCGAATATCGCGTCATGAGTAAGACCTCAATAGCTTATTTCCCGTAAGGGAAATCTGCTAAAAAAATTACACCCTAGGGTGTTAACAGACAAATATAAAGTACAACAAAGATTGGGAAGTCTATGAAGAAGTTGTATGCAAGACATCTGAGGGATCGCCGAAACGAGCAGACATTGTAACATTACAAAGAATAGCAAACGAAGGAGTTATCCTAGATCCTATAGTAATGTTTGAAACTAATATCAAGCAATCAACTGAAGTAGACGAGGAAAAGAGGATGGTTCATGATTCTTCCTGAGGGAACTTCAAGGAAAAATACATATCTTTTTTAATATTACCCAGTTAGGCAGATTAGCTGATGGGAACTCTCCACAAGGAGGGCAGCTTGTTATGTAGGTGTGTGTGTGGTGTGTGTGTGTGTGTGTGTGTGTGTGTGTGTGTGTGTGTGTGTGTGTGCATATACATAAAATTGTAACCTCTGTCTGTTGATTTATTTCGCGAAATTTCACGATAACTTTTCGTTTTACATGTCATAGACACCATAACTGCATTTTGTTTCTTTCGTGTCTGTTTGTTACCTTTTCACGCATAAACGGCTGAACCGAATTTTATGAAACTTGGTATGTATATTACTACTAGCCCAACTTAGACTTTAGGCTATGTTAATATTCTCTGAGACGAACAGGAGTGGGGGTTATGAGCGAGGGCTGAAATTAAAAATAGCGATATTTCGTTTCCTATTGTTTTTTCAGTAATTATGCACATAAGAAAAGTTGTTTATTTTGTTATTTAAAGTAACGTTTGTTATATAAACTTTTGTCGTATACCTAAGCATAAATGAGTTATACGTTAAAAACTACTGCGGAAGTCAACAATTTTATTTGGCCCAAAAAACTCAACCGAACTAAACCAAACTCGGTATGTGAGTTAGCACTAGCGCCTTCCTTATAATAAGCTATACTAACATTTCTAGGGACGGGCAGGAGTGGGGGTTATAAGGGAGGCCTGAATTTACAAATTTTATTATTAACAAATCCACAGAAACGACGGGTATTAACTCTAAACACTGGGACGGGTAAATGTTAAAATATTGTGCAAAGTAGAGCCTTGCCAAAAAAATACAATCACCATTCAGCCTCAAATCAATTCCCGGGCGAAGCCGGGTATCTGAGCTAGTATATATATATATATATATATATATATATAATATATATATATATATATATCTGCTAAAACTTGGGCTCCTTGTGGAATTAAGAAGGATCTACCGACACTTAAGATTTGTGAGCCAAATGAAAAGAAACCTATTGATTGAGATACCTGTTTAGGAGATTTTCCTTAAGGGAAATCAGCTATCGAGGTTGTAGTCATGACGCGATTTTAGATAATGTTCTTCAAATGTCGTAATGGAATGAAATCGAACATGGCGAGATGGGAATTTCGAAAACTCAAAATATCTTCGTTATTATACCTCCGTTCAAAATATTGTACAGAAACAATCTTATTGCAAATTTGTTTGTCTACAAATGATGTTATGTACATATTATCTGTATCATGTATACTAATCAAGATATTTACGATTTTTAGTTTTCAACCATCAGTACACCGCACTTCTACTCATGTCATATTAACAATAAAATGTTAAACCATGAGCCACTGTATGATAGCAAATTATTAAATTTATTTTCATTGAAATTTTACTACGTGAAGAACATGCAAATACGTTGTGTTATGACGTTTTCAATTAAAATGTTCCAGTCTTGACGCTTGAAAACTTTTAATTTATATCAAACTAATATTTTACAGTTTAATTCAACTCCTATGTTAAAAATTTCAAAGTATCTCATTTATTATGATTCGACTCGAGAAGGTTTATTTAACCAATTTTGTTAAAATTCTCATGCTCTACAATTGTTCCTCTTTATGTTTATTCGGAACTCATATATTGAGAGAGTTTTGCGCATATTAATGTGTCCATCCTTCTTTAAACTCCCATTTCTAGTCATCGGGTTTTTACTTAGAAATGGAAAATTTATGGTAAGATGAGATTTAGCGTGTGCCATACCAGCACGTGGGAACTTGCTTAGTTTAAACAGACCTTGCGTGACGGACTTTTATTATATAAGTATTTTGTTCTCTAAGTCTATTATTAAGTAAGTGATATGAGCCTCTTACTCCATTGTCAAGTAAGTGATATGTGCCTCTTACTCCATTGTTAAGTAAGTGATATGAGCCTCTTACTCCATTGTTAAGTAAGTGATATGAGCCTCTTACTCCATTGTTAAGTAAGTGATATGAGCCTCTTACTCCATTGTTAAGTAAGTGATATGAGCCTCTTACTCCATTGTTAAGTAAGTGATATGTGCCTCTTACTCCATTGTCAAGTAAGTGATATGAGCCTCTTACTCCATTGTTAAGTAAGTGATATGTGCCTCTTACTCCATTGTCAAGTAAGTGATATGAGCCTCTTACTCCATTGTTAAGTAAGTGATATGAGCCTCTTACTCCATTGTTAAGTAAGTGATATGAGCCTCTTACTCCATTGTTAAGTAAGTGATATGAGCCTCTTACTCCATTGTTAAGTAAGTGATATGTGCCTCTTACTCCATTGTCAAGTAAGTGATATGAGCCTCTTACTCCATTGTTAAGTAAGTGATATGAGCCTCTTACTCCATTGTTAAGTAAGTGATATGAGCCTCTTACTCCATTGTTAAGTAAGTGATATGAGCCAATTACTCCATTGTTAAGTAAGTGATATGAGCCTCTTACTCCATTGTTAAGTAAGTGATATGAGCCTCTTACTCCATTGTTAAGTAAGTGATATGTGCCTCTTACTCCATTGTTAAGTAAGTGATATGAGCCTCTTACTCCATTATTAAGTAAGTGATATGTGCCTCTTACTCCATTGTCAAGTAAGTGATATGAGCCTCTTACTCCATTGTCAAGTAAGTGATATGAGCCTCTTACTCCATTGTTAAGTAAGTGATATGAGCCTCTTACTCCATTGTTAAGTAAGTGATATGAGCCTCTTACTCCATTGTTAAGTAAGTGATATGAGCCAATTACTCCATTGTTAAGTAAGTGATATGAGCCTCTTACTCCATTGTTAAGTAAGTGATATGTGCCTCTTACTCCATTGTTAAGTAAGTGATATGAGCCTCTTACTCCATTGTTAAGTAAGTGATATGAGCCTCTTACTCCATTGTTAAGTAAGTGATAGTGAGCCTTTTACTCCATTTGTTAAGTAAGTGATAAAGCCTCTTACTCTATTGTTAAGTAAGTGAAAAATATGAGCCTCTTACTCCATTGTTAAGTAAGTGATATGAGCCTCTAACTCCATTGGTTAGTAAGTGAAATGAGCCTCTTACACTATTGTTAAGTAAAGTGATATGAGCCACTTACTCCATTGTTAAGTAAGTGATATGAGCTTCTTACTCCATTGTTAAGTAAGTGATATGAGCCTCTTACTCTATTGTTAAGTAAGTGATATGACCTCTTACTCCATTGTTAAGTAAGTGATATGAGCCTCTTACACATTGTTAAGTAAAGTGATATGAGCCTCTTACTCCATTGTTAAGTAAGTGATATGAGCATCTTACTCCATTGTTAAGTAAGTGATATGAGCCTCTTACTCCATTGTTAAGTAAGTGATATGAGTCTCCCCCCCCATTGTTAAGTAAGTGATATAGCCCCTCTACTCCATGGTTTAAGTAAGTAATATGAGCCTCTTACTCCATTTGTTAAGTAAGTGAAATGAGCCTCTTAATCTATTGTTAAGTAAGTGATATGAGCCTCTTACTCCATTGTTAAGTAAGTGATATGAGCCTCTTACTCCATTGTTAAGTAAGTGATATGAGCCTCTTACTCCATTGTTAAGTAAGTGATATGAGCCTCTTACTCCATTGTTAAGTAAGTGATATGTGCCTCTTACTCCATTGTCAAGTAAGTGATATGAGCCTCTTACTCCATTGTTAAGTAAGTGATATGAGCCTCTTACTCCATTGTTAAGTAAGTGATATGAGCCTCTTACTCCATTGTTAAGTAAGTGATATGAGCCTCTTACTCCATTGTTAAGTAAGTGATATGAGCCTCTTACTCCATTGTTAAGTAAGTGATATGAGCCTCTTACTCCATTGTTAAGTAAGTGATATAAGCCTCTTACTCCATTGTTAAGTAAGTGATATGAGCCAATTACTCCATTGTTAAGTAAGTGATATGAGCCTCTTACTCCATTGTTAAGTAAGTGATATGTGCCTCTTACTCCATTGTCAAGTAAGTGATATGAGCCTCTTACTCCATTGTTAAATAAGTGATATGAGCCTCTTACTCCATTGTTAAGTAAGTGATATGAGCCTCTTACTCCATTGTTAAGTAAGTGATATGAGCCTCTTACTCCATTGTTAAGTAAGTGATATGAGCCTCTTACTCCATTGTTAAGTAAGTGATATGAGCCTCTTACTCCATTGTTAAGTAAGTGATATGTGCCTCTTACTCCATTGTCAAGTAAGTGATATGAGCCTCTTACTCCATTGTTAAATAAGTGATATGAGCCTCTTACTCCATTGTTAAGTAAGTGATATGAGCCTCTTACTCCATTGTTAAGTAAGTGATATGAGCCTCTTACTCCATTGTTAAGTAAGTGATATGAGCCTCTTACTCTATTGTTAAGTAAGTGATATGAGCCTCTTACTCCATTGTTAAGTAAGTGATATGAGCCTCTTACTCTATTGTTAAATAAGTGATATGAGCCTCTTACTCTATTGTTAAGTAAGTGATATGAGCCTCTTACTCCATTGTTAAGTAAGTGATATGAGCCAATTACTCCATTGTTAAGTAAGTGATATGTGCCTCTTACTCCATTGTCAAGTAAGTGATATGAGCCTCTTACTCCATTGTCAAGTAAGTGATATGAGCCTCTTACTCCATTGTTAAGTAAGTGATATGAGCCTCTTACTCTATTGTTAAATAAGTGATATGAGCCTCTTACTCTATTGTTAAGTAAGTGATATGAGCCTCTTACTCCATTGTTTTTTATTATTATTATTTATTAACGTTTACTTTTTGCAACTTATGCTAATTGGGACGGGTTATCTACAGGTTACCACCCTTTTCTAGCCAGGGTGGGATTTTAGGATGTTATTTAATGAATTTCGTCACTAAATAATTCCCTTTGCCCAGGCAAGAATCGAACTCGCCACTCTAGGTTTACCATGTGAGATATAGGTCAACGCTTTAACTCGCATGGCTAACCTTAGCCCCACTCCATTGTTAAGTAAGTGATATGAGCCTTTGTTTTTGCTCAGTGCCTTCTGTTAATGCCCAATCCTACTCGTTCACTAAAATATACTTTATCAGTCTAGGTTATAACATAAATTTTCAGTCCATGATATATATCATATATCAGCAGAAATAGATAACAGAATGTGAGATGACATCATCAGAGTATAATTTCAGTTCCTGGTTAATCCACAAAGTTTATTCAGCGATTGTTTGACTGACCTTTGTGTTTAATGAATAGTAACTTGAATACCAGTTAAGCTCATTGTACAGTAATTAAATTTTTCCTAAGCAAAGCCGGTTAACTGATCAATCAATTCTGTCAAAATGAAATTTAACATTACTTTTGTAGTAAATCCCCAAAAATTAGTTATTTATTTCATAAATCGTTATTCTGCTCAGTTATACACCTTTATTTGAACTTTTTCTTCGGGGTCATCTTCTTCTCTCTGATAGAAAATGAATCAGGTTTTTCTAGCTCTGGGTTGTAAGCATTAGGTTTAATTAGAGTTTGATGATCCACTCTAAATGATGATACTGATGTGTCAACTCCATCGTCACCGCAGCTGAAAAAAAAAGCATTAGCAGTTTTCTACATTTGAAAAATTTCTTCAAATGTCCATCCATCCTACCTAGTAGATAACGGAAATGGTATTTATGTTTATGTTTATACTAGCTCAGATACCCGGCTACGCCCGGGAATTCATTTGAGGCTGGATGGTGATGGTATTTTTTGTAAGACTTCACTGTCCTCCATATTATCAAATTTCCCGTTTCCTGTCCATTATGCATAGATTTAAATTATTAAGGACAAAATATTATAATATATATTATAATTTGAATTAATTTTTCCCGGTGAGGTACCTGGTAGTTCATATTAAAAAAAAATTGTTGAGCAAATTTCTCTCAATAACAAAATAAACAACTTTTGTTATGTGGATGTTTGCCGAAACCCCAATAGAAAACGAAATTTCACTATTTTTAATTTCGGCCTCCTTTATACCCCAACTCCTGCCCGTCCCTAGAAATAGTATGGCTTATTATAATGAACGCGTTAGTGCTAATACACATACTGAGTGTTTTATTTAGTTCGGTTGAGTCTTTTGTGCCAAATAAAATTGTTCATTTCCGCTATAGGTTTTTGCGTATATCTCTTTTATAATTCGGTATACGATAAAAGTGTGTATAACAAAAGTTACTCTAAATAACAAAGTAAACAACTTTTGTTATGTTCATATTTGCCGAAAAACCAATAGGAAAGGAATTATGTATTTTTTTAATGTGAGGCCTCCCTTATAACCCCCACTCCTGTTTGTCTTAGAGAATATTAATATAGCCTAAATTCTAAGTTGGGTTAGTAGTAATGTACATACCAAGTTTCATAAAATTCGATTCAGTCATTTATGGTGAAAAGGTAACAAACAAACAAATAAACAAACAAACAGGCACCAAAGAAACAAAATGCAGTTATGGTGTCTATGACATGTGAAACGAAAGGTTATCGTGAAATTTCGAAAAAAAAATCAATGTACAGGCAGAAGTTACAATTTTATATATATATATATATATATGTGTGTGTGTGTGTGTGTGTGTGTGTGTGTGTGTGTGTGTGTGTGTGTGTGTGTGTTATATGACTGTTAAAGCTATAGCAGTCGCAATTTTTGTTAAATCGAAAACCAAACTCGATATATTAGCGTTTTATTTAAAATAAAAGATCAAGTCCGTTAACGGTTGAAATCGGACCGGGGCGGGAGGGAATTTAAGAAGGAGGAATTTTGTAAATTCGAAATATCTTCCTTATTATACGTCGGGTCGAAACATACAAAACCAATGTTATAGCAAATTTATTTGTTTATAAATGTCATTATATACATATTTTCTCTGTCATAAATATTAACCTACATATTTGGATTTTTTAGTTATCACCCTTCAGTAAACCCCCACTCCTGCTCATATTATCAGCAAGCTGTTATATCACGAATAACTTTACTCTTAGCTTAATTGCCAAATATTGTTTTCAAGAGACTTTTATTATGCGAGGTACGTGCAAATTCATTGCGTTATGACTGCATCAATGAAGATTTTAAGGTCTAGTTTCAAAAATCTTCACTTCAATTCTACCATACTCGATATTTAACCGTTTCAGTAAACTAAAGAAAATAATTGTTATTGGCTGAAGTACGTGTTTTCAGTCTTCAATAACCCCCCCCCCCCCTCCACATCCACCTCTCCCGTCTTCTTTCCATTTGTTTTTTTTACACAGAAATTGGGAACGTGCTGTGATATGAGATCACAAGAGTGTTTCTCCAGCGCGTGGGAAATCTGCTAAGTTTAAGCAGGCCCTGCGTGGCGGACTTTTTAAAACTCAGTTGATCCATTAGCTTCATAATCCATTGAAATTTTTTACATTATCATTATTCAGTTAAATTACTCATGAGTAAGATTATTTGTAAAATGATTTTAACTCCACGCTGTTAAAACTTTATTGCATCTTGAAGTTGGAATAAAAGCGACCTCTCACGAGAAAGGTCAAAACTCGCTGAGGTCGAAGTGAGGTCATCTGAGCCGATCTATATTGTATATTAATTACTTTTGCATTTATATTACGGGAATCATGGATCAACTCTGAAAATTGGCTATTAATATAATTCTCATGATCGGATAGTTAAAACATTACTTCCAATGTCCGCCAACCAATTACGTATGTGACACAAATGGGAATCGTCAGTGCATAATGGCTATCGTTGTCTCGCTCAATTGATTTAAACGACGCGGTAAAAAGCTTTTATCCAATTATAGCTTTAAAGACGAATGCATTATATTATATATTTCATATATTATATATAATATGGAATGTTTTAGCAGATTTCCCTTACGGGGAATCAGCTATTGAGGTAGTACTCATGACGCGATGATGCGAGGGGGGGGGTTTGATGGGAAAATTTTGGAAAATTAGAAATATCTCAGTTACTATACGTCGGATCGAAAACGTGTAGAGAAATAATCTTATTGTACATTAATGTGCGAAATATTTTATATACATTTATTCTCTATCTTGAATATTCACCGAGATAACAGTATTTTTCAGTCTTCAGCAACCCCCCCCCCCTTCCACTCATAATACATAAACAATACTCTGTTATATAATAAATTACTTTATTCTACGAAGCTTAAATACCAATTATCGTTTTCAAGAGATCTTTAATTAACGAGACACATGCTAATATGTTCAGGTGACCCATCTTAAGATCTTTGACTACTATAAGTTGATTGATTAAGATAAAAGTTATTCTAATCCATTATAAATTATAGTGCTAGATACAGTAAATAGTTTTTAGTAAAATGAATATGTCATATTTTGATATATTTCAGTAATTGTTTTTCCTTCCAGTGAGGGGTTGGCAGACCTGTTTTTTTTTTTTACATTTCACACGATTCCCGTCAGTAAATTATTAAAATTGACTGAAACATTTCCCATTACTGTTTGTATTTATTCACATAATATTCACGGTGGTTTCGTGTTACCAGTATGTAGTAGATTTGTCTACTGTTAAACTTCAGGAAGGAAATCTGCTTAGTTTACGCAGTACCTGCGTGACGTACCTTTCAATTTTTATTGATGGCCAAATAACCCCTTGAGAAGGAATGGTGACACTCCAAACGCGTCGGGGAAGAAATATATGATTCTATGAAGGACTGTTTATTTTCTGAAGTTATGGCTCAAAAAACATTATTAAATAATAAATGGTCAGTGTATAAATCTACTGGATATACATGTGTGTGTTTATATATGATAACATTCTTGTGCCCGGTTTTTCTTTTTCTTTTTTTTTTTTTTTTTTTATCAAAACTTAATTCTACTTACAAACTTAACTTGAACGCGAAAGGTCATGTATGTTATGGGTCATATACAGACTGGAAGAAGTAAGCTACATATGTGTGAAATTCCATCACGTTGGGACTGTGTATATATATATACTAGCTCAGATACCCGGCGTCGCCCGGGAATTCATTTGAGGCTGATTGGTGCTGGTATTTTTTTAGCAGGCTTTACATTGCACAATATTTTGACATTTACCATCCCAGTGTTTAGGATTGATACCCGTCGTTGCCGTGGATTTACTAATAATAGAATTATTTGTTCGATAAGGCTTCACTGTCTTCGATATTTTTATATTTCCCGTCTCTTATACATGTAAATATGGTGAATTTTTATTTCAGGCCTCCCTTATAACCCCACTCCCGTTTGAACCTAAAAATTTTAATATAACTTATAATCATGGAAGAATTAATGATATACCGAGTTTTGTTAAGTTCGGTTCAGCCGTTAGTGCCCAATAAAATTGTTGGCTCCAGCTAAATTTTTAACATATAACTCAATTTTTACTTAGGTATACGACAAAAGTGTATATAACAAAAGTTACTCCAAATAACAAAATAAACAACTTTTGTCATGTACATATTTGAAGAAAAACCAATAGAAAACGAAATATCGCTATTTTTAATTTCAGGCTTCCCTTATAACCCCCACTCCTGCCCGTCCATAGATATGTTGGTATGGCTTATTATAATGAAGGCCTCACTGATAATACACATACCGAGTTTTATTTAGTTCGGTTGAGTCTTTTTCGGCAAATAATATTGTTGACTCCCGCTATAATTTTTAGCGTATAACGCATTTAAACTTCGATATACGACAAAAGTGTATATAACAAAAGTTACTCTAAATAACAAAATAAACAACTTTTGTTATGTTCATATTTGCCGAAAACCAATAGGAAACGAAATATCGCTATTTTTAATTTCAGGCTTCCCTTATAACCCCCACTCCTGTTCGTCTCAGAGGATATTAATATAGCCTAAAGTCTAAGTTGGGTTAGTAGTAATATACATACCAAGTTTCATAAAATTCGGTTCAGCTGTTTATGCGTGAAAAGGTAACAAACAAACAAACAAATAAACAAACAGACACCAAAGAAAAAAAATGCAGTTATGGTGTCTATGACATGTGAAACGAAAAGTTATCGTGAAATTTCGCGAAAAAAATCAATGTACAGACAGAGGTTACAATTTTATATATATACTAGCTTAGATACCCGGCTTCGCTCGGGAATTCATTTGAGGCTGAATGGTGATGGTATTTTTTTGGCAAGGCTTTACATTGCACAATATTTTGACATTTACCCGTTCCAGTGTTTAGGGTTAATACCCGTTGTTGGCATTTGTTAATAATAAAATTATTTTTTTTATGTAAAACTTCACTGTCCTGCATATTGTCATATTTCCCGTCTCCTGTGCATTATGCATAGATTTGAATTATTAAGGAGAAAATATTGATATACAATTGAATTAATTTTTTCAGGTGAGGTACCTGGTAGTTCATATTGAAAAGAAGTGTTGAGCAAATTTCTCTAAATAACAAAATAAACAACTTTTGATATGTGCATATTTGCCGAAAACCCAATAGGAAATCATTATTATTAATTTCATGCCTCCCTTATAACCACCACTCCTGCCCGTCCCTAGAAATGTTAGAATGGCTTATTATAAGGAAGGCGTTAGTGCTAATACACATAATGAGTGTTTTATTTAGTTCGGTTGAGTCTTTTGTGCCAAATAAAATTGTTGTCTCCCGCTATAATTTTTAGCGTATAACGTCTTAATATTTCGGTATACGATGATAGTGTATATAAAAAAAAAAGTTTCTCTAAATAACAAAATAAACAACTTTTGTTATGTGCATATTTGCCGAAAATGCAATAGGAAGCGAAATATCACTATTATAAATTTCAGGTGTTCCTTATAACCCGCACTCCTGCCCGTCCCTAGAAATGTTAGTATAGCTTATTATAATGAAGGCGTTAGTACTAATTCACATAACCAGTTTGGTTTAATTCGGTTGAGTTTTTAGTGCCAAATAAAATTGTGGACTCCCACTTTAGTTTATAGCGTATAACTCATTTATGCTTCCGTATACGGCAAAAGTGCATATTACAAAAGTTACTCTAAATAACAAAATAAACAACTTTTGTTATGTGCATATTTGCTGAAAAAGCAATATAAAACGAAATATCGCTATTTTTAATTTCTGGTCTCCCTTATAACCCCCACTCCTGCCCGTCCCTAGAAATGTTAGTATGGCTTATTATAAGTAAATCGTTAGTATTAATTCACACAGCGAGTTTGTTTTAGTTCGGTTGAGTCTTTTATGCCAAATAAAATTGTGGACTC
The DNA here is from genome assembly GCA_019009955.1 of Riptortus pedestris. Taxonomy (NCBI): domain Eukaryota; kingdom Metazoa; phylum Arthropoda; class Insecta; order Hemiptera; family Alydidae; genus Riptortus; species Riptortus pedestris. Next base: position 16,596,782 of record CM032232.1, read on the forward strand.
CCGCTATAGTGTTTAGCGTATAACTCATTTATACTTCCGTATACGGCAAAAGTGCATATAACAAAAGTTACTCTAAATTACAAAATAAACAACTTTTGTTATGAGCATATTTGCTGAAAAAGCAATAGAAAATGAAATATCGCTATTTTTAATTTCAGGCCTCCCTTATAACCCCCACTCCTGTTCGTCTTAGAGAACATTAATATAGCCTAAAGTCTAAGTTCGGTTAGTAAAATTCGGTTCAGCCGTTTATGCGTGAAAAGGTAACAAACAAACAAACAAACAAATAAACAAACAAACAGACACCAAAGAAACAAAATGCAGTTATGGTGTCTATGACATGTGAAACGAAAAGTTATCGTGAAATTTCGCGAAAAAAATCAATGTACAGACAGAGGTTACAATTTTATATATATATATATATATATATATATATATATATATATATATATATATATATATATATATATATATATAGATTAAATATCTTTTTGAAATTATTGGGCTTGAATATCTTGCCCAAAATCGACCTTTAGAGTATTTGATTGAAAGACATTTTCAGACTGAACCTACCACTTAAATATGAGTTCGTGATCCATTATTTCTGTATCAACATCATGCATAAGTTTTCTTTGTACTATGTCTTCCATAGTCATACAGGTTTGATCTTCTAAAGCTAAAACAATTAAATAAATTAATAGTAATTGTAGAACATAAAAAAAATTGAAATACCTTTACAACCGTTAGAGATGTCACAAAATTGTGAAAGACCAAAGTTGTAGTACTCAATGAGACCTTTCAGATGTGTCATTAATGAATCTCAAATCAATGGCGTTGAATCTATTAAATGCGCGCTCAAAATACGGCGTTTACTAGTTAACCATAATTTTTAATACATTTTCGTAGACTACACAACAAATAAAGAACCACTTGTATTAGCAGATTTCTCTGTAGGAAAATCAGCTACTGAGTTTGTTCTCATGATGGAATTTTTGAAAAATGTCTCAATGTCCATCGATCCACCCTGGAGATAGGTCAATTCAAAATTATGTGTGTGTGTGTTTGCGTGTATATGTGTGTGTTTGTATATATATATATATGTTTGTCTGTTAGCGCTAGCTCTAGGGGTCGTAATTTTTGTTCAATTGTACCAAACTCGATATTTAAACGTTACGGGGAAAAGAAAGAACATATTCTTTCACGGCTGAAATCGGACGGGGCTTGGAATTAGAGGGGCGGGAATTTCTAAAATTCGAAATATCTACCTTATTATACGATGGTTTGAAAAAGTGTATAGAACATATCATATTGAAAATTGAATGTTCTATAAATATTGCTATATACATTTTTCGTGCTTTTGATTATTAACCAAAATATGTGCATGTGTTCGTTTAGTTTTCGTCCTTGAATAAACCTTCTTTGTCATCGCACGTTATGAATAAGCCAAGATATCAAGATCTTTATTATATATTATAGTTTTATTTCAAGCTGAAATACCAAATATTGTGTCCATTGAAGTTTTACTTTGGGAGATATATGCAAATACGTTTTGTTGATTCCCTTCCCTATTCTTCTGATATGAAAAATATTCTGGCTCATAATAGTTTGCAACACTAGATATAGTAAATAGTTTTCAATACAATTAATACATTATAATGAGATGTATTTCAGTAATTGTTCTACTTTGCGGCCATGATTATTTCCATGTTTCAGCTGAGAGGTTGGTTTTTTTGCAGATTTCCCTTAAGGGAAATCAGCTATTGAGGTTGTACTCATGACGGAATTTTCGACATTTTTCTTCAAATGTCCATCGATCCTACCTAGTAGATGACGAAAATGAGGTCCGTTCAAAACTGTATATATATATATATATATATATATATATATATATATATATATATATATTTGTCTGTTACCGCTCTAGCGGTCGCAATTTTTGTTTAATCCTTACCAAACTTCATATTTAAGCGTTTTATGTAAAAAGAAAGATCAAGTTCGTTAACGGCTGAAATCGGACCAGTGAGAGGGGGGGTTTAGAGGGGAGGATTTTCGAAAATTCGAAATATCTCCGTTACTATACGTCGGATCGAAAAATTATACAGAATCAATCTTATTACAAATTAAATTTACTATAAATATTGTTATATACATTTATTCTCTATCTTGAATATTAACCGAGATATTTGCATTTTTCAGTTTTCACCAAAACGCCACTTCTACTCATGTTACGTAAACAATACTCTGCTACATAATAAATCACATTATTGGAAGTTTACATACCAAAAAATGTATTCAACAGACCTGTCGTAAACGAGATACATGCACATATGTACATGGTCCAAAGGTCCCCCCCCCATCTTAAAGTTTTGGACTACTAAAATTTTATTGATTGAGATAACAATTATTCTGACTCATTATTAATTACAGTACTAGATATAGTAAATAGTTCTCAATAAAATTAATGTGTTATATTCTGATATATTTCAGTAATTGTTTTTCTTTCCGGTGTGAGGCGGGACCCGTTTGTTTACATTTCTAACCTAACGCTTCCTGTCGGCAGGCTATTGAAATTGGATGAAACATTTCTCATTATCTTTTGTATTTATTCATTTAATGTGTAAATTGACTTGAATCATTTCTCATTATCTTTTGTATTTATTCATTTTAAATGTGTAAATTGACTTGAATCATTTCTTCATTATCTTTTGTATTTATTCATTTAATGTGTAAATGGACTCTGAATCATTTCTCATTATCTTTTTGTATTTTATTCATTTAAATGTGTAAATTGACTGAATCATTTCTCATTATCTTTTGTATTTTATTCATTTTAATGTGTAAATTGACTGAATCATATTCTTCATTATCTTTTGTATTTATTCATTTAAATGGTGTAAATTGACTCTGAATCATTCTCATTATCCTTTTTGTATTTTATTCATTTAATGTGTAAATTGACTGAATGTTCATATTTCCTCATTATCTTTTGTATTTATTCATTTAATGTGTTAAATTGAACTGAATCATTTCCTCATTATCTTTTGTATTTATTCATTTAATGTGTAAATTGACTGAATCATTTCCTCATTATCTTTGTATTTATTTCATTTAATGTGTAAATTGATCTGAATCATTTCTCATTATCTTTGGTATTTATTCATTTAATGTGTAAATTGACTGAATCATTTCTCATTATCTTTTGTATTTATTCATTTAATGTGTAAATTGACTGAATCATTTCTCATTATCTTTTGTATTTATTCATTTAATGTGTAAATTGACTGAATCATTTCTCATTATCTTTTGTATTTATTCATTTAATGTGTAAATTGACTGAATCATTTCTCATTATCTTTTGTATTTATTCATTTAATGTGTATATTGACCGAAAGATTTTTCATAGTCATTTGTATTCCTTAATATTCACGGCAGTATTAAGTTTAAAGGTATGTAGATTTATTTATTGGAGAAGTTCACATAGGAAATCTGATCTCCCATCAACGATAAAATGATGGCCAAAGTCGATCTTAGTTTTTAGAAGATTTCCCCCGTGGGAAATCAGCTGTTTTGTTAATTAATTCTTAGTAATTAGTCTTAGTTGATGTTTCTTACATTCCTTGATGACGTATAGTAGATCTGATCCTTTGCCCGCCATGAGGCAAATGGCGCAGTGCAGTGTGATATAGTTCTTGATCCTGATCAACTCGTCCCCCACTCGCCCGTAGACCCGGATGTCATCCCAGGTCACGTCCAGCCACACCTTCCGGATTGCAAGCAACAAGTCCTGTCAACAGTTGTATCAATTATATTGACAAGTCTAGCCCACAACTATTCAAAGGCGAAATTGATGAAAAATTATTTTTCGCAAGTGAAATGAACTGGATGAAAAGCGTCGAAAAATGTTGATCAGAATTGGAGAGACTTTCGAGGGGATAAATTTCATCTTCACAACAGTGTATAAGGTTGATGCCATCTGTTTTGGAGGAAAAAACGCTAATAATACTATATATAATAATATAGTAATAGTACAGTTTGATATTTAGCAATACTTTTTTATATCACTGAAAGGCAATTAAACACAAATACACACTGATAAGCAATAAAAAACCTTTGGAAGATATCTTGGTATCCAACACTTGTTTTAACACAATTCAGGCATGCTGATTATAAATATGAAAACCGTTTGTCTCTATCACCCACCGTTTTTGAGATATCGGACATTAACCATTTGTATACGTCTAACATTGTATCAAGGCTAACAACTCGCAGAAAAGTTACAGTAGAGACATATTGCTGAATAGAGTACTAATTAACATAAACTGTATAGGCATCATCTAGTTTAAGGTATAAATTATTTGTTAACGTCCTCTTTGTACAACTAATGATAATTGGGACGGTTTACCAACAGGTTACCACCCTTTTCTAGCCAGGGTAGGACTAAGGATTTTATTCAATGAATTCCGTCACTAAATTCCTTTGCCCAGGCGGGAATCGAACTCACCACTCTAGGTTTACCATGCGAGATAAAGGCCAACGCTTTAACTCACATGACTAACCAGAGCCCCTTAAGGTATAATGCACATATAAAATACATAGGTATATCATAAAGTTCCTTAATTTAATGTTAGTTTGGCTTGAATTTCTTGGCTGTAGACTTGTGTTTGTGCTGAGAATTTGGGATCGGGGCTGACGCACCCAGCTGTAGTCAGCTGACATTGCTCAACTCCATCGACCCTGATAGCGTGACTCCATCCCCGAGATGTCCTGATGAAAAAGTTCGCCATGTTCATCTCTGACAGAACCTAGGTTTACGGGAAAGAAGTCGAGGAGATGAATCTTGAGGGACAAGTTGCAACCCATCAAGCTGTATGCACTAATGCACTTCTGCACAATATGTACATAGGAGATTTATAATTTCCAAGGAAATTGACTACAACAGACTTGAATGCCAACCATGCATCTTTTTCAGTATTGGTAAGTAAGTCTTAGAAGTGACGGTCTGCAATGATCTTCCATATTTGTGGACGTATGAACACACCTACTTTCACTTTCGCTAAACTCAACTCTGGAAACTTGTGTATGTTCCGAAAAGCATCTGAGTTGTTGTCCAGTTCCTTCACGAAGTTCTTGGCGTGTCCTAGCTTTATATGAAATGGAGGAATAACTTTTCCACGCTCAACCAACGGCACACGAAGGACGTTTTAACTACCCGGCTGCATTTTATCTCTGATGTTTGTCATATGCCATATGAAAGGACATGCTTAACAGAGTAATGTGACACTGCTTCCACCTTCCACCATTAGAACAGGATTTAGAGTGATTTAAAGAAATCCCGTATGACGTTATTGGAAAAATTCGGCGTTGCATTAAAATGAACTCTCACGTGATAGAGCAAAACAGTTTTCAGATTTGTAATCAGTATGAAAAACTGCATTAGAAAATGTAAGCATCACGCCAGATATATAGTCGTATTGCTTATCAGTGTAATGAATCAAGACATTTTTTTTTTTATTTCCATTCTAGTTACATTAATCAATTCGTTTTTTTTATTTTCCAGGTAAGCTGAGCGGAAACAGTATAGTGAGTATGGACATTAACAAACATGCATGACATTCTATTATCATTAGCACTATCTCAATTCCACTAATATCACCCCAAAAATAGTTACCAGTATTTTCGATTTCTAGCAGCTATATATACACGCCATTGAAATATTATTATTATTATTTATTAACGTCCACTTTTTGCAACTTAGGCTAATCGGGACGGGTTATCTACAGGTTACCACCCTTTTCTAGCCAGGGTGGGATTTTAGGACGTTATTTAATGAATTTCGTCATTAAATAATTTCCTTTGCCCAGGCAAGAATCGAACTCGCCATTCTAGGTTTATCATGTGAGATAAAGGTCAACGCTTTAACTCGCATGGCTAACCTGAGCCCATTGAAATAAATATTGAAATAAGTGTAATGTCGTTTGAAAACCGAAACTCAATTTTCCCTAATAAAATCGATGAGTAAATCAAAGTCTGGCACCGCCAGTACGAATGATATTGTTGTCATAGCTATCGGTGAAGACAGTCGTCACTGGCTGATGGTCGAGTACAGTAGATGCAATGGCACCATCTTCATTGTCTGTCTAAAGTTGCACTGAGTGAGCATTCCGTTAGTCAGTATGTTTTATGCGTCTGTCATCTGTATTGGGTTGTAATCCCAATGTTTGGCGGGATATATTAATTTAAATTTCTGTTAAAAGGTTACAACTAAATCACAATTTAAACTAATAAACTATATTTACGTTTAAAAAATTATAATGACATTGTACTACCATGAAATTGAGGAATATGGACTTCACCAACCGATGGGTTAAATAATATTTCACTCATATAAATCATTAAAAATAGCATCAATTTCAGAGTGCACACTGCTTTTATCCATTAATAAAGTAAAAGAGAATATTGTGTCTCCGAGATTACTAAAAGTTTAACTAAAAGCTTGTTATAAATTTTAAGCTCTGGCGGAGGTCCGTTAAGGAAAATTCAGGGATTTAGAAACAGAAGCCCTTAAAGAATTGAATTTATTTGGGCATCGGCCAAATGACGTAACTGGCGATAAAGAGGAGAACAACTCGAAGAAATTTACTTCATTCTTATCTCTGTGAATTTCTATGCTGCTATACAAGCAGGGGCAAACATCTATTCAAAGAAATCTCCAACTGATATCGTCTTTAGACGGTGACTCTGTTAGAGCAGAATTATGAATCAAGATTTCTCTGATTCTTACTTATATCTTTTACAATGTATTAAAAACAGTGCAGCTTTTCTTACTTTAAAAATCCGCCACGCAGGCGCTGCGTGAACTAAGCAGATTTCCCACCTCCTGTGATAACACACTAGTGAACAAGAAAGTAATTAACTCGTTTAATATTTGAGTTAAGAAATAATGTATAGAACAGAATTTGTAGATATTAAAAGCTGAAGAAGACTTGTTCTATAAAAATTTTCGGTTCGACTCATAGTAGCGGATACTTTGAATTTTCCAATCAGCCGTTCACTAATACGATCTTTACTATTGAATGATACAGTTAAATATGGAGTATTGTCACATAATATATATGGGCGTACCTCACGCAGTAATGGTTCAATGAAACCAGTAATTGGCATTTAAACTCAGAACAAAGTGGTTCATGGTAAAACGGCTAATTGCATTGCGAGCAGGACTGGCTTACTGAAGTCTGAAAACTAAAAATGCAAATATCTCCGGTAATATTCATGAAAAAAAAAATACTTGGAGAACATCATCGATAGACACTTAGATTTGCAATAAGATTGGTCCTATAAAAGTTTTTAATCCGACGTATAATGACGGAGATATTTTGAATTTTCAAAATCCCCCTCCTCCCCCGGCCTGATAACGATGACAAAAATTGTGACCGTCAGAGAGTAACAAACACATATAGATATGTATGTACATACAATTTTGAACGGACCTCATTTTTGTTATGTAGTTGTTATGTATTAGATCGATGGTCTTTTGGGGAAATTTTTGCGAAAATCGCGTCATGAGGACTACCTCAATGGCTGGTTTCACTTAAGGGAAATCTGCTAACAACAAAGTTACTGAGATGGGTCCAATCCCGCATTCGTAGTTGGAATTCATTCAGTTGCAAGATGACTAAATGAGTTCTTTAGTCCCGTTCTCAATTACAACTGTTGGTGTCGTGTAGATAACCCGTAATGATGAAGGCGCTGTGGCATAAAGTGGAAGTATATAAATAACATTTAAAGTTGTGCTGAATCGACTATTTTTCTATACTACTACAGTGTGTTTTGAATATGCAAAAATGTATTTTGAGTAGTTGCTGGTCCAATGAATGAAGTTCATGTTTATCGCAATATGTCAGATATATCCTTTATCGTTGTTCTTTGATAGATTTCGATCTGCCTTTATTTAAAACTACTGAATAAGACTAAAGTCCTTAATGTAAACTGTTGTCGATGGCGGCCTTATGCAACTGAAGAGTTATATCTACTATAAATGGTCTCAAAGATCGTCAATAAATTCGGACTAGTATCGGCGACTAAGTCGCAAGTAAGTCGCATGCTATAATGAAGGCTCGGGTAACATTGTTTCGGAAAATACCGTATGCTTTTAATATATAGAGATAAAAGGTTATTACAAGAGTTCCCGGTTTATGTTGTGTTAACTGTGACTGTCTTAATTGGCTGTTGAAAACTCCCTGTAAATAGACTTTTTTGTTGTTCCCTGTAAATATTCCCCCCAAGAAGATATTGTTTTTAAAACCCAAGTTAAAAGTGAACAGGAACATTCATAGTCGAATAGAATGCTTACTTATGATTATTAATATTCTGAATAACCTTACATTCATTTGAATATCATAAGTCCGATTGCAAGCGATGATCTGCCTTGAGGGGAACGCAGTGTTGCCAACCTTATACAGGAAAAATGCCTTGAAAATCCTCTCATCTTCTGGTCCAGGCTCGACACCCATTGTTGCGATTATTTAACTAAAACCAACTAGAAATTATTTATTATAATCATCTGGCATCTATATATAATTTACTATTGAATTTTAATGTACATTTGTAGCAATTGAGGGTAGTTGGAAAGGGCTATATTGAGATTACTACACATTTCTAACACAAATTTGGGTGAGGGGCATATTTGAAAAGTTATTAGGCAAAATTGTAATAAATGAAAGTGACATCTGCATAACTCAAACAACACTAACTGACGCAATACATTATAAAGTCCGTCCCGCAGGGGCAACGTAAACTAAGCAGATTTTCCAGGTGAACTTTTACAATAGATAAATATGCATACTGGTAGCACTTGACACTACCGTTAATTAGGTGAATACATACAAACGATAATGAGCAATCTATATATATATAAAATTTTAACCTCTGTCTGTACATTGATTTTTTTCACTAAACTTCACGATAACTTTTCGTTTCACATGCCATAGACACCATAACTGCATTTTGTTTCTTTGGTGTCTGTTTGTTTGTTTGTTTATTTGTTTGTTTGTTTGTTTGTTACCTTTTCACGCATAAACGGCTGAACCGAATTTTATGAAACTTGGTATGTATATTACTACTAACCCAACTTAGACTTTAGGCTATATTAATATCCTCTGAGACGAACAGGAGTGGGGGTTATAAGGGAAGCCAGAAATTAAAAATAGCGATATTTCGATTCCTATTGGTTTTTCGGCAAATATGCACATAACAAAAGTTGTTTATTGTGTTATTTAAAGTAACTTTTGTTATATACGCTTTCGTCGTATACCGAGTTTTAAACGAGATATACGCTAAAACCTATAGAGGAAGTGAACTATTTTATATGGCACAAAAGAATCAACCAAACTAAATAAAACTCGGTAGGTGTATTAGCACTAACGATTTCATTATATCAAGCAATGCCATAATTTCTAGGGACGGGCAGGAGTGGGGGTTATAAGGGAAGCCAGAAATTAAAAATAGCGATATTTCGTTTCTTATTGGTTTTTCGGCATATATGAACATAACAAAAGTTGTTTATTGTGTAATTTAGAGTAACTTTTGTTATATTCACTTTTGCCGTATACGGAAGTATAAATGAGTTATACTCTAAAAACTATAGAGGGAGTCCACAATTTTATTTGGCACAAAAGACTCAACCGAACTAAATAAAACTCGGTATGTGTATTAGCACTAACGCCTTCCTTATAATAAGCCATACTAACATTTCTAGGGACGGGCAGGAGTGGGGGTTATATGGAAGGCCTGAAATTAAAAATAGTGATATTTCGTTTCCTTTTGCTTTTTCAACAAATATGCACATAACAAAAGTTATTTGTTTTGTTATTTAGAGTAACTTTTGTTACATGCACTTTTGCCGTATACGGAAGTATAAATGAGGTATACGCTAAAACCTATAGCGGGAGTCCACAATTTTATTTGTCACAAAACACTCAACCGAACTAAACCAAACTCGGTATTTGAATTAGCACTAACGCCTTCCTTATAATAAGCCATACTATTTCTAGGGGCGGGCAGGAGTGGGGGTTGTAAGGGAGGCCTGAAATTAAAATAGTATTGAAAATTTCCTATTGGGGTTTCGGCAAATATGCAAATAACAAAAGTTGTTTAATTTGTTTTTTAGAGAAATTTTCTCAACACTTCTTTTCAATATGAACTACCAGGTACCTCAAATGAAAATATTTATTCAAATGTATGACAATACTTTCTCATTAATAATTCAAATCTATGCATAATGCACAGGAAACGGGAAATATGACAATATGCAGAAGAGTGAAGTCTTGCATAAAAAAATAATTTTATTATTAACAAATCCACACACACGACGGGTGTTAACCCTAAACACTGGGACGGGTAAATGTCATAATATTGTGCAAAGTAAAGCCTTGCCAAAAATATACCACCAACATTCAGCCCCAAATGAATTCCCGAGCGAAGCCGGGTATCTCAGCTAGTCTTTCAATAAATTTACATTTTAATAACCAATACAAGAGATATCAATTGTAAACAGGAAACCTATCAGAGCTGTACAGCTACAGGTAACCTGTACATAACCCGTCCCCATTAGCCTGAGTTGCAAAAAGTGGACGTTAATAAATAATAATAATAATATCAGAGCAGAATGATAGAAATATTTTTGGTCGGAAAGAAGACAATTGATGAAAAATATCTAAATAAATATATTAATTTTATTGAAAATTATTTACTATATCTAATGCTGTAATTTATAATGAATCACTCTAATTTTAGTAATACAAGAATAAAAGATGACGGGGGGAGGGAGAGACCAACAGAATGAATTTGCATGTATCTCGTATAATAAAGGTCTCTTGAAAACAATATGTGATTTGATTAGTATTTAAGCTTCGAATAAAGTGTATATATCGAATATAATTAACATATAACAGAGTATTGCTTATGTGACGTGAGAAGGAATGAGGGATTGCTGAAGGCTGAAAACTAAAAAGTTCAAATTTCTTGGTAAATATTCAAGATAGACAACAAATGTATATAACATTATTTATAGAACAAAATTATTTTATTTGTTTATTTATTTTTCCTATTGTTTTTATAATGTATATAAATATTGTATATGAATATTATAATGTAATTACTGAAATGTGGATAGCATCCAAAGGATGGAGCACACAACATTTAAATAAAGTCCCTCGTTAGAGGGATACTCTGCGTGGAAAACAGGATTTATAGTACATTTAATTTGCAATAACATTGGTCTTTAATCAATTTTCAAGCCGACGTATAATAATGGAGGCATTTCCCCCCATCTCACTGGTCTGATTTCAGCCATGAACGAACTAGATCTTTAGTTTTTCATGAAACGGTATATCTTGGTTTGAGTGACCAAATGCTCTTTCAGAATGACATACACTAGGTAAACTACTAAGTGACATCGTAAGACACCATGACTTGAAGACAGTGGCGGTCTCGATTAGCCTCAGTAGTATAATGTGGTCGTTAATATATACGTTTAACATGTTTTCTACCTGAACCACCTGTGAAGAACATCTGTTAAACATAAAAAGCAAAAACAGAAGAAAGAATCGTATGTAGTCTTTAGAAAAAATAATAACCAAACTTTACTTTCCTTATTTCCTAAATATGTCTGTAAAAGGGCTGAAGGAACTGAAAGAGCGCTATCCACACATCATTATCAAAGATCCCGGAAAAGATGAAAGGAACGAAACGTTCATCGACTCTCCTCCTCGCGGGAACACTAAAAGAATGATGAAGGAAATGAATTCGGTCGTCGAGAGACTGTTCAGCGAAGAGAAGGCAGCGAAGCCAGAACTTAGAAGAAAGGTGATGCAGAAGAACGATAAGCTGGTAGCTCAGTACGCAAAGCAATTAGAGGATAAGTACAACAAGAAGTTCTTAGCTCGGAACGGGCTGAAGAATTCAAAAGATCTGAAAGCTTACAAGAAAGTGCCTGAAGAAATATTGAAAGAGTGGCTCAGAATGGGGAAGATAGGAGCTGGAGAGCTGACAGATGTTGTGAAAGAGCGTTTGGGGGTCCTCAGCAATATGGAACTGGCGAAGGAGGAGAAACCTGTCGAAGAATTTGACGAGCTTTTAGAAATGGAGATGAAAGTTACTCGAGAGCAATATTTAAAATTCCTAAGAGAATAACTGAATAATAAATTGGGCTCATTCAATTAGTAATTAAAATATGTAAGTCTGACTTCTTTATATTGTAACTCATTCGCATATACCGGAATGTTTTGAGTGAAGTGATTTTTATTTTAATAAACATATTAGCTATCCGTCGTCGGTACGTTGTAATGGAAATGTTTTAAGAGAGTAAATACAAAGTTTGAAATAATTAATGCAGTAACTCTTCCCGTCCTTTTCATCACATAACATGTATGTTCTGTCAAGTGCGCAGACATTTTTCAACCATTAACTTGTAACGAGCAAAGAGTGAGGGTTGAACGAATCTTAAGGAACTCGTGTTTAGAATATATATTACCCCTAAACGACGAGTTGGGCATCTTCTCTACATAAAAAGGTTGGATTAATTTTAGCACTAATTAATTCTGGACCTTCCAATGAATCTGGATGTACAAAGTAGGCCTGTTTTATTCTAAAATGTCTTTATTATTAAGAGAAAAAGATTCATCAACAGTGCCTGTTAACATAAACTAAAACCAGTTGAAAATCATGAAACCAATACTATATTATTAAACAAAAAAAAGTCCGTCACGCAGGGGCTGCGTAAACTAAGCAGATTTCCCACGTGAAGTTTTACAATAGAGAAATCTGCCTATTAACAACTGTAGCAGTAAGGAATCTCTAAACCTAAAACCTTATTTAGGGCGTAATAACCCAGTAGTTTCTAGCCCCAAAAAACAGTTAACCTAACCTCACGAGGGACGAATAGTTAAGGAAACGCCCGCCAGAGCTCTCGGCGGAAAGTCTGGTGACCACACGCAGAATACAAATGCAAATATCTTGGTTAATATTCAAGATACAGAATAAATGTATAGAACAATATTTATAGTAAATTTAATTTGCATTAAGATGTATTCTATACCATTTTTCGATCCGACGCATAATAACGGCGATATTTTGAACTTTCAAAAATCCCCTCCTCTAAACCCCCCCCTCCCACTGGTCCGATTTCAGCCATTAACGAACTTGATCTTCCTTTTTACATAAAACGATTAAATTCCGAGTTTGGTAACGATCAAACAAAAATTGCGACCGCTAGAGCGGTAACAGACAAATATATAGATAGATCTATATATATATCTTATATATATTAGCAGAGGAAATCTGCTAATAGAAGCTCAGCATGGGTCCCTCTTGAGACTGCAAGATTTTAAATCCCCGTTAGCATATATGTCACGATTAACACCACATCGCTGTATATTCCATAATAATAAAATTCTCAGTTCCACCCTAACTAGAAAAGTGAGGTCACCTGTATAACCCGTCCCAGTTAACCTTAGAAAGACACAGAAATTAGGAAAATAGAAGGTGTCAGAATCCCTTTGATCACAGTTGACAATAATCGTCTAACTAATGAGATTTGCATTCAAACTGATGGTCTGTTGGAGTAGAAAGATTCTTCAATTTCCTTCATTAAGCCTGTAGGTTAGGAGAGAATGGCAGGGGTTGAGGCCTAACGGCTAGGTACCCTTTCATTCCGTTTCCTTCCTTCTGTCGCCTGCGGAATGTCTGTTTTCCTCTTCGCTTGAAATAGTCCTATGTGTGTAGAAGACAGCTTTAGAAGAATAGCATTGCTGACAACAGATGTTGTCTACCCAGACACCTCATATCCTGATTTTCCCTCGAGAAGAACTACCCACTATTGCGAGGCAGTATCCAACCTAGAAGTGGGGCGTAATGTATGGCTGAAGTGGTTCCGCCACTACGCTGTAGGGATCGATGGCGGACGAATGAGAGATCGTGGACCATTAGAACCCGGGTCACCAGCCAATCAGCTGTCTGCTCCCAAAGCTGTATTTCTTCCAGATAAACTACAGCCATTACAGGGGCCATTGGCATCTTTGACCTACAACGCCCTCAATGGGAATCTGCTATTGAGGTTGTACCCACGTCACGATTTTCGACAGGTTTCTTTAAGCTTCCATCGGATCCTACCTAGCAGGTGGTGAACATGAGGTCTCTTCAAAGCTATATATTAACAAGAAAACGAAGACAAATCAAGAAGAAACGACATTAGTAAAATTCAAGATGCAAATGAAAATACTAAAGTGTTCCGTTAAACAATGTAACCCTTCTCCTTCCAAAATACTGGCAAGAATGCTTCAGAAATATAATTTAGGAACGATAGTTGAGGATGAATCTGCATCGGCTATAAATTCTCAATTCTTCAGATCAAGGAGTTTATTTATTTTTTATGCTGATTGTTTCGGGTACGATTGGTTCCCTTCTTCAGAGCAATTGTAGTAGAGGAGGAGCAGGGTAAAAAAAAAATATCAAACTCAGTGAAAGTTTACTCTTGAAAGTTGATTCAAGGTGTAACATTCACTGAGTGCAGTAGTTTTTTTTGCTTCCTGCTCCTCCTCAAAAAATAAATAAAATCCTCTTTCTAAGGAATTAAGGATTCATAGCCGATACCCAACCATACTCTAGTATCATTAAATCACCAACGGCTAACCACCAACTGATAGATAATTTACGTGCAGTATTCAAACCACACAAACATGTTTACTTCACTGTCGGTTGCTTGATTTACACATTGTTTTTGTGTATGTAAACAGGCACTGAAGATGGAGCTGTTGTTCTGAAAGTGCACTCTGTCTTAATACAGACATTGTATAGGGAAACAGGCCTACATTGTACATTCAGATTGATTCGTTCCTCTACCACCCAGCTTTCCTGCAAGAAAGATATATGGTTTGATAAGATTAATAGAGTGCCATATCAGTACGTGGTATATTATGCTTATTTTACGCAGCCCCTGCGTATTCTATATGCTTGACGATGCATAGTTCTTATTAGACACTAGCGACTACAGCGCCATAGCAAGGCATTAATTGTGTAACACGAAGGACGGGGGTTAAAAAGTATTGATTTTAGATGCCGTATAGCCTCAGATGCCATAGAGAAGAAAGGGCGAGATGTGGTTTTTCTGTGGTTCCTCTACCAATTAAATTCCTACAGCTTCCTCATAATTAATTATTACCATAGCTACCATATCATATCAACATGGTGTACCGTTAATTTTAGGGTTACATTTTAGCAGATTTCCCTTAAGGGAAATCAGCTATTGGAGTCGTACTCATGACGCGATTTTCGGAAAATTTCTTCAAATGTCCATCGATCCTAACCAGGAGATGACGAAAATGACGTCCGTTCAAAATTATATATATATATATATTTGTCTGTTAACGCTTTAGCGGTCGCAATTGTTGTTTGATCGTTACCAAACTCGATATTTAAACGTTTTATGCAAAAAGACAGATCAAGTTCGTTAATGGCTGAAATCGGACCAATGGGAGGGGGGGTTAGAGGAGGGGAGTTTCCGAAAATTTGAAATATCTCCGTTACCATACGTCGGATCACAAAATTGTATAGAACCAATCTTATTGTAAATTAAATTTACTATAAATATTGTTCTATACATTTATTCTCTATCGTGAATACTAACCGAATTATTTGCATTTTTATTAATTGTGGGCCTATGACGGATGACTGAATTTCCCGCCAAAAGCTAGTTCGGCCATTGGCCGAAACTGATCGGCTCTCGCATGGAGATTTCTCTATTGATAACTTCACATGGGAAATCTGCTTAGTTTACGCAGCCCCTGCGTGACGGACTTTTTATTACTTACTTACGGGAAATCAGCTATTGAGGTCGTACTCATGACGCGAGTTTCGAAAAATGTCTTCAAATGTCCATCGATCCTACCCAGGAGATGACGAAAATGAGGTCCGTTCAAAATTTTATATATATATATATCTATATATATATATTATATATTATATACATATATATATATATAGATATATATATATATATATATATATATATTTGTCTGTTAACGGTCTAGCGGTCGCAATTTTTGTTTGATCGTTATCAAACTCAGAATATAATCGTTTTATGTAAAAAGGAAGATCAAGCTCGTTAATGGCTGAAATCGGTCGAGTGGGAGGGGGGGTTTAGAGGGGGGATTTTCGGAAAATTCGAAATATCTCCGTTATTATGGGTCGGATCGAAAAGCTGTATAGAATCAATCTTATTGCAAATTAAATTTACTATAAATATTGTTCTATACATTTATTCTCTATCTTGAATATTAACCGAGATATTTGCATTTTTATTAAATTTGGGCCGATACCGGATTTTTGAATTTCCCGCCAAAACCTAGTTCGGCCCTTTGCCGTAACTGTTGGGCTCTTGTATGGAGATTTCTCTATTGTATTACTTCACGTGGGAAATCTGCTTAGTTTACGCAGGCCCCTGCGTGACTGACTTCTTTATAATCATGCTCTTCGTGCCAGTGCTCTAGTCGGTAGGGATAGGTCTATCAAACCTAGGGAGATGATGACAGTTTCCTTTTTCCTGAGCGGGATGCTAAGGGAGTGGGGTAGTGTATATGGGTTGTTAAAGAGCTTTGGTGGAATTTCTCGGCAACGGGCGGTGTCGGTAGGGTTAAAAGAGCGCGGGGATCTACTGCCTTATTTATGACGAGAATGCTTGTCCATGGTCAACTTCAAGGAATCACCCGAAGATCGCTGAATGTCTGACCAAAGAGTTACCGCCAAAGAGGTTATCGTTTAGGTGGGAAAATCAGGAACGCCGCCATTTTCTCCACTTTTAGCGCCAGGAACGCCTTATTACATTTACTACCGCAGCTAAAATTAATGCATAAATCATCTATAACAAAAAATCGAGATGTTTTATAGCTGAGTTTGTATAAAAAGAACAGAGCTTCCAAAGAAATAGAATATCCTAAATGTTCCTTTATTACCTATTAAATCTAAGGATGTCATATGCTAGAGTATTAGTATAAATTTAAAATAAACTGTATTTTTAAATTAGTTGTAACAAGAGAGACTATTGGCTGGCCAATTTCATTGTATGCAGAAAGTGATCAAATGGAACACTATTCTATATTCTTTTATGTCTTGTATCTTATTTATTAATAAAGATATTGATATATAAAAAAACACAAAAACGAAATAATATTTTTTTCTTAACGTTTTCACGAACTGAAACATTACTGGAGAATTTTTGGCTTTCTCTAGGCTCAATTTCCTGCCCTTGTGATTGACTAAATGTCACTAGTCCCGATTAAATTTCAAGTGTTGTATGGAGTATGTTTAGTTGTTATTACTGCTACAGTTCAAATGAAACTGGATATTGTTGAGGAATCCAACTCTTGGAGGAAAACATTGAGTCTATTGGAGGCTGCTACAGAGAGAGGCCTTATCCTATTGGATGACAGACCAAGAGCCGGGTATCGGATCGACCAATGGGAAGGCGATATTGGCCTGGAAATTGTATCCATCCAACCGGCATATATGACTCCTATCTCCCTTCTAGGCATTCCATCTCCAATCGTGGATAGACCAGTCAATACGTCACTGGTTTCTTACCCACCTGGCCACTCATGCGCTAATAGTTACTAAAAGAAAAAAGTCCGTCACGAGGGAGACACAAGAGAAAAATCGAGTTCGCTAATGACTGAAATCGGACTATCAGGGGGGGGGATTTTTGGAAATTGGAAATATCCCCGTTACTAATAGTAAAACGATTAAATATGTATGTAAATATATTATTTTGAGCGGATCTCACTTTCGTTATCTCTTGGGAAAGGATGGATGGACATTTGAAGAAACGTTTCGAAAATCGCGTCATGAGGTCATCATCAATAGCTGATTTCCGTTAAGGGATGTCAGCTAAATCATACTTAAATAATAACGTGTGAGCTTTAAAAAATTAAAAATCATAATCAATCGTATTGCAAATTAGTGCCTATAATTTTTGTTATATGCATATTTTCTCTAATATTAACCTACAGATTTGTATATTTTACTTTTCATCTTTAAGTAATCCCCCATCTACTCATGACATATAAAAAAAATAAGCCTTTATATAGGAATCAAAATCATTATAAGCCCATATATATATGCGATGTACAAACAATTTTCTTGTGTTCCAAATTTTGATTTGATATATACCATATTTGAGTTGGAGAAAGGATTTAGAGTTACTGAAAGAAAAAAGTCCGTAACGCAGGGGCTGCCTAGACTAAGCAGTTTTCCCACGTGAAGTTTTAACAATAGAGAAATCTACATACTGGTAACACTTAATACCACCGTGAATATTAAAGAAAAACAATTAATGAAATATTTCTGAATAAAACACATTAATTTTAATGAAAACTATTTACTGTAGCTAGTGCTGTAATTTATAATGAATCAGAATAATGTTTATCTCAATAACTTAAATTTTAGTAATCCTAGAACTAAAGATAGGGGTTCAACAGAAATTATATGCATTATCTCGTACAATAAAGGTCTCCTGAAAACGTTATTTGGTATCTAACATTCTAATTAAGTGTTTTATTATACAACAGAGTATTGTTTAAGTGACATGAGTAGGAGTGGGGGTTTGCTAAAGGCTGAAAACTAAAAAATGCAAATATTTCGGTTAATGTTCAAGATAATAAATAAATGTATATAATAATATTTATAGTACATTCAATTTTCAATAAGATTAGTGCTATACAATTTTTCGATCTAAGTTATAATAAGGACGATATTTAAAATTTTCCAAATTTCATGAAGGCTAAAAAAAAAAAAAAAAAATTAAACCCAATATCTCCGTTAATGATGATATAAGGGGAAATATGTATTATTATAATTATTATTTATTAACGTGCACTTCATGTTATCTACAGATTACACCCTTTATTAGCCTGGGTGGGAATAAGGATTTTATTTAATGAGTTCGTTAATAAATAAATTCCTATTGCTCGGGTGGGAATCGAACTCATATATATGAAAACATTTGTAGGCAATTACTTTTAGAATAAGATTGGTATTTTACAATTTTTCGATCGGACGTATTGTACGGAGATATTTTGAATGGTTGAAGTTCCCTCCCTCTTACCCCCCCCCCCCCATAATTTACGATTTCATCCATTTAGAAGGATGTCCTTTAGTTTTACATATAACTTGACTTTAAACCTAAAAATATTCCAAATTGGTAAAATTAGATTTGTTAGTAAAATAAAGTTTTTATTTCCTTTCTTGGACGCAGTAAAGGTAGTACTTGATTCGCGAATTTTCAGTTTTCGTATTTCAAAGGAATTATCCGTTTTGATCGTCCTTGACGAGAAGGCTCTGAAGCAATGGAAACTATAAAATCAAATTCATTTGGCAAAAGTTAACTGTATCATTGCAATAATTGAAATGTATTGGGGTATATAGAATCTATTTGCAGAGCAGTGCAGTCCCTGTTTTCCCCGAAATACACTCAACTTATTGATTCCACATTTATGTTTGTTTTATCCTGGTTGGTCTCATGTGGTGCAATCCTGAGCAGGCGTCAATCCTATTCAATCAATTTTGTATATGGCGGCTAATCACAAAAGCTCATTGAATTACATAAAATCATCTTGACAAGTCGTGCTGAGTTTATGTAATACAACATTCTTTTAAAGAAGAACTATAGCTAAAAGCCTGCAATTCATTATGAAATGAATTAACTCTAGTTTTATCAATTTGAATTAGCTATAGGATTTTTTAGGATTAGCTAATCCAAATCGATAAAACTAGAGTTCTTTGGAATATAGTATAATATATTTAAACCTTACCCTTACTGATACCAATAAAATTTCGAATCTTATTTATAAGGCGAGATATTTGTGCTTTCATGTCTCAAGCTCCAATGTTACTCGACGGATTTTGAGTTAGAAATATAAAATATATGGTGAGGTGAGATCACTAGTGTGTCATACCAGCACGTGGGAAATCTGCTTAGTTTAAGCAGCCCCTGCGTAACGGACGTTTTGAACTCCAATGTTTTGTTGCCGAAGACAGTGAGTGACCATAATTCCTTGACGATACTTCACGCGTCCTTCGGCAATATTATGTATTTACTTCAGTTTTGCGGGTTGTTCCCCAATTCCTTTTTGACCAATTGTCCGCAAGTCGGAAGGTTCTTCCGTTTTGATACAGGTCCCCAGATATGAAACCTGTTATCTTGCTCAAAAACCGTGAAATTGATGCACTTGAAGAATGGAAACATAGAGCTGCTTAAAATTGGCGAGGAGTTAGGCAAAATGACCCCTCAAGCAGGGAAGAAGATTATAGATATCTTCCAAATCCCGTTGGCGAATTATTCTGGTTTTCTCTGGAAGAAAGCTCAAACCATATATTAAGCAAATAATGCTTTTTTTTTATAATGAGTCTGATCGAAAAGGTTAATGGAACCAATCTTGTTAAGTTTTTGATGTTCATACATTTTTTCGTAGGTCGAATATTTTAAGCGAGTTATTTGTGCTTTCGTGTTTTCAGCCTTCAGTAAAACCCCACTTTTGCTCATAGGATTTTTACTTAGAAATATTAAATAAACGGTGAGATGAGATCAAGAGTGTGTGATACCACCTCGTAGGAAATCTGCATTTGATCTAAAAAGAAAGATCAAGTTCGTTAATGTCTGAAATCGGAGCAGTGGGAGGGGAGGGGTTTTAAAGGGGGTATTTCGGAAATGGGAAATATCACCGTTACTATACATCGTATCAAATAATTATAGTCAACCAAAGTTTGTTGCAAATTAAATGCTCTATAAATGTTGTTCTATACATATTTTCTGTATCATGAATATTAACCGATATATTTGGATTTTATAGTTTTTCGCTTCCAGTAAGTATAGTTTCCCACTCTTACTCATGTCATATTAATAATAAGATGTTATACAATGAACCATTTCATTACAAGGTTAAATACCAAATATTGTTTTCATTGAACTTCTACTTTGTGAGATATATGCAAATACGTTCTGTTTATCACCCCCCCCCTTCCTTTGTACTTGGACTACTAACAATTGAATGATTGAGATAAAAATTATTCTGATCTTAAAGATAAAAATGAATGTTTGTATGTATGTCCTTTATAGACTCGTAAAGGGCTGAACCGAATTTTTTGAAATTTGGTATGTATATTACTACTAACTCAAGCTAGGTTTCTGGCTAAATTAGTATTCTCTGAGACGAACAGGAGTGGGGGTTATAAGGGAGGCCTGAAATTAAAAATAGCGATATTTCGTCTCTTATTGGTTTTTTGGCAAATATGCACATAACAAAAGTTGTTTATTTTTTTATTTAGAGTAACGTTTGCAATTTACCCTTTTGTCGTATACCAAAGTATAAATGAGTTATATGCTAAAAACTATAGTGAGAGTCAACAATTTTATATGGCACAAAAGACTCAACCGAACTAAACGAAACTCCGTATGTGATTTGGTAGTAACACCTCCCTGATTATAATCTATATTAAATTTTCGAGGTACGAACAGGAGTGGGGGGTTATAAGGGAGGCCTGTAATTAAAAATAGCGATATTTCGTTTCTTATTGGGTTTTCGGCAAATATGTTTATTTTGTTATTTAGAGTGACTTTTGTTATATACACTTTTTTCGTATACTGAATTATAAACGAGATATACGCTGAAACCTATAGCGGAAGTGAAAAATTTTATTTGGGACAAAAGACCCAACCGAAATAAAGAAAACTCAGTATGTGTATTAGCACTAACTCATTCCTTATAATAATCCATACTAACATTTCTAGGGACGAGCAGGAGTGGGGGTTATAAGGGAGGCCTGAAATTAAAAGTAGTGATATTTCGTTATTTTGTTAGGGGTTTTTGGCTTTTTTGCTATTGGGTGTCGCATTGATTTATATGTTTATGGCAAATATGTAATCAAAAGTTGTTTATTTTGTTATTTAGAGAAATTTGCTCAACAATTCTTTTCAATATGAACTACCAGGTACCTCACCTGGAATAATTAATTCTAATTATAATATATTATTATAATATTTTGTCCTTAATAATTTAAATCTATGCATAATGCACAGGAAACGGGAAATATGACAATATGGAGGACAGTGAAGCCTTACATAAAAAAATTATTTTATTATTAACAAATCAACAGCAACGACGGGTATAAACCCTAAACACTGGGAAGGGTAAATGTCAAAATATTGTGCAAAGTAAACCCCCCCCCAAAAAAAAAAAATACCATCATCACTCTGCCTCAAATGATTACCGGGTACCTTAGCTAGTTCATTATAAATTACAGTACTAGATACAGTGAATAGATTTCAATAAAATTAATATTTATATTCAGATATATTTCAATAATTTTTTTTATTTCTGTGCGGTTGGCAGACCTGTTTGTTTACAGTTCAGACGCTTTTCATTGGGAGTTTATAGATATTGACTGTAATAATTCTGATTACCGTTTGTATTCATTCACTTGATATTCGCGGTGGTGTTACGTGCTACCACCAGTATTTAGGTTTATTTATTATAAATCTTCACTTGGGAAATCTGTTTAGTGTACGCAGCCCCTGCGTGACGGACTTTATAATAAATAAAGAGTGAGAGATCTATTGATTGAAGCCCCATTTGCCTTCTTCAGCTAGATATTTTCTCCCTCAGCCATCTTGACCACTTGAGCTGCCATAGTTGAAGTGGCTATTCACTGGCCCAGCAGTTTCTCCAAGCAGCCCCCACCACTCCTGTCCCACTCTAAACCACTACACTCTCCCCCATTATCTATCATACCCCACAATTGCATAGCGTAATCACTATTTTCGAAACGGATTATCTCACAATTGGGGAGGGGAAAAAAGGTCCGGCAAGCAGGGGCTGCGTAAACTAAGCAGATTTCCAACGCGAAGGCTTAAAATAGATAAATATACGTACAGGAAACACAATGATACTACAGTAAATGTTAAGTGAATAAAATTATTACAACAAACAAACGGTAATGAGAATAGAATACGGTCAATTTACAATACAAGTTAATAACGAAAAGCGACTGAATTGTAAACAAACGGGCCAGCCAACCTCGTATCGCTGAATATTAATTATATTGAAAACAATTTACTAAAGCTAGTGCTGTAATTTGTAATGAATCAGAGTGAGTTTTATCTTAATCACTCAAATTTTAGAAATCCAAGAACAAAAGATGGGGAGGGGGTCAACAGAACGTATTTGCATATATCTCACAAACTAAAAGTTCAATAAAAACAATATTTGATATTTAACCTTGTAGTGAAGTGGTTCATAATACAACAGCTTATTGTTAATATGACATGAGTAGAAGTGCGAATATCTCGGTTAATATCCGAGATAGAAAATAAATGTAGATAACAATATTTATAGGACATTTAATTCAATAAGATTGGCTCTATACAATTTTTTGATCCGACCTACAGTAACGGAGATATTTCGAATTTTCGGAAATCCCCCTCTAAACCAACTGGTCCGATTACTTTTTACATAAAATGTTTAAATATCGATTTAGTAACGAGCAAACAAAAATTGCGACCGCTAGAGCGTTCACACACACAAACACACACACACACACACACACATATATATATATATATACACACACATATATAATTTTGAATAGAGCTCATTTTCGCCATCTCCTGGGTAGGATCGATGGACATTTGATGTAATCTTTCGAAAATCGCGTCATGAGTACGACCTCGATAGCTAATTTCCTTTAATCTGCTAACAAAACTATCACTCAGTGGCTGCGTAAATTAACCAGATGTCCCAAGTGAAGTATTACCATAGATAAATCTACATACATTACCACTAAAACCACCTTGAATATTAAATGAACAAATACAAATCACAACTAGAAATATTTCAGTCAACTTACATTTCAATAACCTCGACGACGGAAAACGTCTCATTTGTAAACAAACAGATCGTCTAACCTGTCAGAGTTGACGTTGAAGTTAGTAATATTCGTGACTGAAGAGAAAAACAATTACTAAAATATATCTTAATATAATATATTAATTTAATTGAAAACTATTTACTATATATATATCTAGAACTGATATTTATAATGAACCAGAATCATTTTTATCCCAAGCAATCGCCAGTGGGGTGGCGGTCATCAGAACGTATTGTGTCTCATGTAGACACGATTTGATGAATACAATATTGGTACGAAATAAGAAGGTTCATAATATGTTGGCTTATTCATTATGTGCGATGACGATGAATGGTAGTTTATTGAAGGCTGGAAATTAAAAACGTCCATTAGTTTAACAATATATGAATCTACTTACTGGTAACACATCACAGCGAAAATTAAGTGAATAAATACAAACGGTAATAAGGAAACTATCAGGCAATATTAGTAACGTCACGACGGGAAGTGTTTGAAATGAAAACAAACCGTCTTGTTCTCATCCGATAGAAAAACAATTTTCCGAAATATATCAGAATATAAAATATTAATATTATTGAAAACTATTTACTATATCTAGTACTGTCATTTATAGTGAATCAGAATAATTTTTATTTCAATCAATCAAATTTTACTGGCCCAAGAACTTAAGGAGGAGCAGGTCACCAGAACATTTACATGTATCTCGTAAAATAAAGGTCTCTGGAAAAATATATTTGGTATTTAAGCTTCTAATACTATGGTTTATTATATAACAGAGTATTGTTAATGCAACATGAGTAGAAGTGGAGGTTTCCTGAAGGTTGTAAAATGCAAATACCTCGGTTAATATTCAAGATAGAGAATAAATGTATATAACAATATTTATAGTAAATTTATAAGATTGGTTCTATACAATTTTTCGATCCGACATAAGCTTACGGAGATATTTTGAATTTTCGAAATTCCCCCTCACGCTGGTCAGATTTTAGCCGTCAACGAACTTGGTCTTTAGTTTTGTATGTAACGCTTATATATCAGGTTTAGTAGCAATTAAACAATAATTGCGACCGCGTAGAGCGAGAACAGACAAATATATATATATATATATATATATATATATATATATATATATATATATATATATACACACACACACACACACACAGTTTTAAACGTATTTTCGTCATCTGGAAGGTACGATCGAAGAAGCATTTGAAACATTTGAAGAAATTTTTCGAAAACCGCATCATGAGTACGACCTCAATAGCTGATTTCCTTTAAGGGAAATTGCTAATATGCAAATATCTCTGTTGATGGTGAGAAGTTAGGAAACATGACCCCTGAAGCAGGGAAGCATTTACTTCCGAAGCACGTTGGCGAAGTATTCTGGATTTTTCTGGAAGAAAGTTCAAACCATATATTACGCAAATAAGGCCATTTCTTTCCTTTTATCATTCTTGTCACATTAATATGATGATGACGGTTTCAAAAGCCTCTCTTCCGCGTTCTTTTTTAAAGCGAAACCTCAGTTTTGCGGGCCCTCCATGAAAAATGGATATCCTTAGAATTTTACATAGAATGAGAGAGAAAGTAGAGAGGAAGAAAGTGAGAGAGAAAGAGAGAGAGAGTGTGTGTGTGTGTGTGTGTGTGAGAGAGAGAGAGTGAGAGAGAGAAAGAGAGAGAGAGTGTGTGTGCGTGTGTGTGAGAGAGAGAGAGAGAGAGAGAGAGAGAGAGAGAGAGAGAGAGAGAGAGAGAGAGAGAAAGAGAGAGATAGATAGATAAGAGAGAAGTGGAGTGGAGAGAGAGTGCAGGAGTAGAGAGAGAGAGAGAGAGAGAGAGAGAGAGAGAGAGAGAGAGAGAGAGAGAGAGAGAGAGAGAGAGAGAGAGAGAGAGAGAGAATTGTTAGTAAGTGAGTAGGGAAGTGAAAACATTAGACCTGTTTGCAACTCTAAACACAAAAGGTTTTCTTTCGTTGAGCATCAGAGCAGAACGGCTAAGACTCGCCATGTTTCATATTTATACCACAAATTTACCTTTGCTTGCTCAACGCCGTCCTTTTTCGTTTTAAAAATATGGAAATACCGCAAAGCGTGGAAATACCAACTGAGCAATTTAGAGAAAGACACATAGAAGAACCTGGAACGATTTCACATCTGTCCCTCTTTACACAATTAATTTGTGGAAAGTGGTGTACAGAATGGTGTTTGTAATTTACAACATAGGGTTTCAAATACCTACAGCAAAGTTATGAAATGTTATCGGGGGCTCAGGTTAGCCATGTGAGTTAAAGCGTTGACCGTAATCTCACATGGTAAACCTAGAGTGGCGATTTCGATTCTTGCCTGGGCAAAGGAAATTATTTAGTGACGAAATTTATTAAATAACATCCTAAGTCCTACCCTGGCTAGGAAAGGGTGCTAACTTGTAGATAACCCGTCCCAATTAGCCTGAGTTGTAAAAGGTGGGCGTTAATAAATAATAATAATAATGAAATGTTATCAACTTATACATATAACACATATATTGTAAATAACACTTCTCAAGATTTAATTGCTGTGTGTCAAAACATGCGGATTCGCCACCTCCTCCCCCATGGGACATTTATCTAATCAGGTGTACTCCACCTTCCGAATTATCAGCTGAGGACGTCATCAAAGAAAACACAGCTGGTTATATTAGAATTACAAAATACACGTAGAATAAAGTTTGCTCAAAATAAAAAAAAAAAACTTTCACAAATTCCAAAGCAAACAAGAATATTTTAAAAGAAAATAAACACTTGCTCAAAAAAAAAAAAAAAAATGGAACTCCAGTAACAACAAAATACAATACAAGGATGAATCTGAAATGAATAAAAAGTCCGTCACAAAGAGGCTGTGTAAGCTGAGCTGTTTTCCACGTGCAGGTAAAACACACTTGCCATCTCCTTCTCACCACATATTTTCTCTTTTTATGTAAAAAAACTCGTGAGTTGAAGGGGGTGGGTTACAGAAGGCTTAAAACTAGAAAGGCTGCTTAATACTTGCTTTACGAAAAAATGGACAACAAAATAGAGCAGCAATTGTACAATATCAATAGCTTAACAAAATCGGTTCTATAAACTTCGATTCTTATCAACGGAATTTATTAAATAACATCCTAAATCCCACCATTGCTGGAAAAGGGTGGTAACCTGTAGATAGCCCGTCCCATTAATAATTAATTAACGTCCCATTAAAAGTGGGCATTAATAAATAATAATAATAATTATCAACGGAGATATTTTGAATTTTTGAATCGTCCTTCCTCTAAATCACCACTATTCAAGGTCTGATTTTATCCAATAACAAATATGATCTTTAGTGTTGACTGAAAAGGTGAGATATCAAGTAGGTATTGATCAAATAAACATTGACGGGACAGAAACGTAAAATCGTGAAATTGGATTTGGGAAAGGGGGATTTAGAGGGAAGGACTTTCGAAAAATCTCCATTATTATGCGTCGGACCGAAATATTGTACTAAATCAATCTTATTACAAATACAATGTTAAATAAATGTTGTTATGTACGTATTACCACTAACTTGATTAATAACCGAGATATATGCAATTTATAGTTTTTGGCCCCGTTTACCCCCCCCCCCACCCTGCTCACCTGTTAATGCCATATTAACAAGGTGTTATATTATAAAGTGCATTATTTGAAACATAAATTCCAAATACTATCTCATTGAACTTTTACTTTTTGAGATAAATGCAAATTCTTGGCACACGTGGAAATCTCCTTGGTTTGCGCAACCCCTGCGTGACGGACTTTTTTTTAATATGACCTATGTAGGTGTAGTGGTTCACTTAATGATGAAAACTAAAATATCTATATACCTCGGTTAATATTCACGCGATAGAGAAAATATGTACATAACAATTTCTACAGGTACTTCAATTTGCAATAAGATTTGTTTGCATGCTCACACATATTATTTTATATAGTGTCGTTTTAGCATATTTTCTTCAAATGTCCATTGTTCTTACCTACGAGATGGCGAAAATGAGGTCCGTTTGAACTCTCATCATTTTCGTCATCTCCTTGGTAAGGTTGATGGACATTTGAGAAAATATTTCGAAAATCACGGTAAGTGTACAACTACAATAGCTGATTTCTCATTAGTGTCGTATGCTCTAAAATTACATTGTGTGTCATAAACGCTGTTCTATACTATTTAAAGAAGCAGAATTATATATGATTTTGTTATATGATATCATTTATGGCACACTCATCTGGCAGATTCTGTAAATTTTAACTTTCATTCAAAAAGTCAAATTGAAAATGTTGGCACTATTTTGGTATTAATACATTTTCTTTTAAATAAAGATAGGTAACGACAGGAAGAAAGTCACTGATTGCTTCGGTTGGCTGCTGTATTATTTATTCAGAAATTCTAGGAACGGTTTTTAGACTTATCAAATATTGATAAGGCCGAACCCACCCCCCCTACCTTCTTGTCGATGCTCTTCAATTCCAATTTGGGGCTTTCAAAACGGGGAAATTTCCCCCAAATTTTTACCCCGCCCTAAAGTAAGGGCTGAACTGCACAATAAAGCCGAGAGGGATGCTGTGTAATAAATACTTATATGCCAGGGCGGTCAATGGCTAGGGGCATAACCTTATGAAATATAACCGCGGTAGGTTATACCACCTGCTTCCTCTCCCGCCCATATCTTCTGTCGTTTCATGTTTCTCTCTCCAACCTTTCCCCTCTAAACTAAACATATATTCAACTGGAGTATATACTATGGTAGCGTATTTCCCCTCTGGTGAGAAGGGCGACCCTGAATGAAGAAATTCCGTAACGCAGGGGCTGCGTTGACTAAACAGATTTCCCGCGTGCGCCACGTATTTGGATTTATTTCAAAAAGAAAAAGCTTAATGAGATCAATATTTGGTATTTAAGCTTCAAATATTGTGGTTCATGATATAACTGCTTATTGTTAATATAACATGAGTGGGAGTGGGGGATTACTCAACGCCGAAAACTGAAAAATGCAAATATCTCGGTTATCTATTTCCTCTACACAGATTTAATCTATGTGGGATTTTATTTTCTGCAAATCCCATGCATATTTGCATTATATGTGCATTTTAACAGATTTCCCCTAAGGGAAATCAGCTATTGAGGTTGTACTCATGACGCAATTTTCGAATTTTTTCTTCAAATGTCCATCGATCCTACCTAGGAAATGACGAAAATGTGGAGTATATATATATATATATATATATATATATATATATATATATATATATCAATCTATCTATCTATATATTTGTCTGTTACCGCTCTAGCGGTCGCAATTTTTGTGTAATCGTTACCAAACTCGATATTTAGTCGTTTTATGTAAAAAGAAAGATCAAGTTCGTTGACGGCTGAAATCGGACCAGTGGGAGGGGGGGTTTAGAGGGGGAGAAATTTCGTATATTCGAAGTATCTCCGTTACAATAAGTCGCATCGAAAAAGTGTATGGAATCAATCTTATTGAAAATTAAATACTCGTACACTATAAATGATGTTATACACATTTATTCTCTATCTTGAATATTAACCGAGATATTTGCATTTTTCAGTTTTCAGCCTTCAGTAAACCCCCACTTCTACTAGTGTTACATAAATAATGCTCGGTTATATAATAAAAGATATTAATTGAAGCCTAAATACCAAATATTGTTTTCATTGAACTTTTAATTTGTGAGATATAAGCAAATACTTTCTGTTGACCCCCGCCCCTTCTTTTGTTTTTGGATTACTAAAATTTGAGTGATTGAGATGAAACTGATTCTGATTCATTACAAATTACACCACTAGCTTTTGTAAATTGTTTTCAATAAAAATATTATGTTATATTCAAATATATTTCATGAATTGTTTGTCTTTCCGGTCTATCTATGCAGCGCTACGAGGTTGGCTTGCCTGTTTGTTTACAATTCAGCCTTGTATTGTACATTTACTGGACATTCACGGCTGTTTTACCTGTATATTTATCTATTGTACACCTTCACGTGGGAAATCTGCTTAGTTTACGCAGCCCCTGCGTGACGGACCTTTTTATATATGCATTATATTATTTTTTTATATAATATATATACATATTAAAAAAATGTAGATAAGATAATGAAAATTAAACTTGACAAAAAAAAACCATTAAATAAGAACAATTAAGGAATACAATTCAATAACCAATAAAAAAAAATACATAATATTAATATTATATTATCGTTCACTCTCTCAGCTTAAGAATATCATAGGCTATTGCTTTTAATAATTTAGGTGTTTTGAAAAAAAAATATCGGGGGACTGATACGCCATGCGGGAATATGTGTCTTTAACTGTCATTGTATGTCTTGAGTCTGTCTACATTCATAAATCGGGTGGGGGAATGTCTGTTCAGTGTAACTGTCGTATTTACAAGTATTTGAGCCAGTAAGTTTGAATGTGTATAAGTAAGAGTTTGAATTTCCTTGTCTAGTTAGTATTTGTGTTATATAAAATGTATTTTGGAATAGTGAGATATTGGTTTTTAAAACTGGTGTACATAATTTTAGATGTGATCCTTTATCTGTTTGATTCCGCCGTTGTTGTCACAAATTAATACTTTTTTCTCTTAATAAATATCTTGGTTAATAATCATGATAGTGAAACAACGCACATAACATCATTTATAGAAAATTAGCAGATTTCCGTTAAGGAAAATCAGCTATTGAGGTCGTACTCATTACGCGATTTTCGAAAAATTTCTTCAAATGTCCATCGATCCTGCCTAGGAGATGACGAAAATGAGGTCCGTTCAAAATTATATATATATATATATATATATATATTTGTCTGTTAACGCTCTAGCGGTTGCAATTTTTGTTTGATCGTTACCAAACTCGATTTTTAAACGTTTTATGCAAAAAGACAGATTAAGTTCGTTAGTGGCTGAAATCGGACCAGTGGGAAGGGTGGTTTAGAGTCCGGGATTTTCGAAATATCTCCGTTACCATACGTCGGATCAAAAGATTGTATAGAACCAATCTTATTGAAAATTAAATTTACTATAAATATTGTTCTATACATTTATTCTCTATCTTGAATATTAACCGAGATATTTGCATGTGTATTAAATGTGGGCGGATAACGGGCGAGTGACTTTCCCCGCCAAAAGCTAGTTCGGTCGTTTCCGTAACTGTTCGGATCTCGTATGGAGATTTCTCTATTATTAAACTTCACGTGGGAAATCTGCTTAGTTTACGCAGCCCCTGCGTGACGGACTTTTTTTATTTGCAAAAGATTTGTTCAATACACTTTTTCGATCTGACGTATAATAAAGGAGATTTATCGAATTTTCGAAATTTTCTCCTTAACCCCCCCCCTCTCTCGTGTCAATTTCAGCTGTTAACAAACTTGATCTTTGTTTTTATATAAAACGTTTAGAGCGTTGACAGACAAATATTATATACATATATATATATATATATATATATATATATGGGAAATCTGCTAAACAGCCCCTAATTAATCAGGATATCCATGTTGTCAAATCTAGTGACGGGATGTCTGAGTGATTTGAAGAGATTAACTTAATTATTTATAAGTAGAAGGAATAATTATAATTTTTCCCCTTATAATGTATACTTAATGAACAAATATTATCGTTAATTAACTACAATATAATACAACCAACAATTTAATCGTTTTATGTAAAAAGGAAGATCAAGTTCGTTAATGGCTGAAATCGGACCAGTGGGAGGGGGGGGGGGTTTAGAGGGGGGATTTTTGAAAATTCAAAATATCTCCGTTATTATGCGTCGGATCGAAAAATTGTATAGAATAAATCTTATTGCAAATTAAATTTACTATAAATATTGTTCTATACATTTATTCTGTATCTTGAATACTAACCGAGATATTTGCATTTGTATTCTGCGTGTGGTCACCAGTAGGCTATGTTCGGACTTTCCACCGAGAGCTCTGGCGGCCGTCTCTATAACTATTCGTCCCTCGTGAATAGGTTTAGAGGTTAGGTTAACTGTTTTTTGGGGCTAGAAACTATTGGGTTATTACGCCCTAAATAATATTTTAGGCTTAGAGGTTTCTTACTACTACAGTTGTTATTAGGCAGATTTCTCTATTGTAGAACGTCTCGTGGGAAATCTGCTTAGTTTACCCAGCCCCTGCGTGACGGACTTTTTTGAAATTGCTTACGATGTTTGAGCACAACCAACACTGTAACCACATAATGGAGAACCAGCTAAAATCTTCTTAAACCCTCCATGTTAAGATTTTTGCTTTGCATAAGTATTAACTATACAATGATGACACTGATAGATAGGTAGAATACAAAATAATTGTACGTAATACGTGTTGGAATGTTGGAAGGCGAACAGTCTGGGGCCTACGAGAAAAAATAATCTCTGAGAAGTCTTGACATTTACTGACAGTGCCATTCATTTTGACAACACGCCCATTGTTGGTTTTTTTTTTTTTTTGTTTTAGTCAGAAAACAAGTTTGGGAGTGATAAATGGACGAGCAACTCTGTACTGATAAGAAAACCTTGTGTTTTGATATGGTAGCTGTCTTGACCCTGGCCGATAGTGTCAGGTAGGACTATGTCTTGGCACGTCTTGCCGAACCTTGACTCAAGCCAATGGGACCTCTAGACTAGAACTACTTTTCTCATGTTCTCAGTGCGCTCAAACCTATTTATGAACTTCCTTGACAGTGTTAAAAAAAAAAGTAATAATTTGGCGCAATTAGCATTTGCACAGCCGAGAAGTTTAAAATATATAAGGCGCATCCTATGAATACTTCATAGAAGTATTTAGTCCCCTTTAGCCATAAGAATTTACTTACTACTTGAGTTTTTGAAGTAAGTATTTCAAATATTTGACATAGATTTAAAACTCCATTTATATTTGTATTTTCTGTTTGATTCTTTTCATCACTTGCTTTCAAACTATAGAAGCTATATATAACAGATCAGAATTGTATTTTAATAAATCTTCAAGCTTCTGTAATCAATTTATAAATAAATTTATGGCATACTCAAATACTCAAGACTGGTTAACTGTTATATCAGAAAATAATGATCGTTGTCAATTGCTCCCAGAAAGCCAAGACTACTGAAGTTGTACTCTTGGCAGAATATTCGACAATTTTCCTCAAATGTCCATCGACTAACTAGGAGATGAGGGAAATGAAGTCCGTTCAAATTTTATACATATAAAATTTATATATTTGTCTGTTAACGCTCTAGCAGTAGTAATTTTTGTTTGATGGTTACCAAAATTGATATTTAAACATTTCATACAAAAATAAAGATCAAGTTAGTTAGCTAGTTAACGGCTTGACACAGGGAGGAAGGGTTTAGTGGGGAAATTCGAAATATCTTCCTTATTATACATCGAATCGAAAAAGTGTATAAAACTAATGTTATTGAAAATATAATTCCTGAGTTTTCCTTCAGTAAACCCACCACTCATACTAATGTCATTTTAACAATAAGCTGTTATATTATGAACCACTTGATTCCAAGGTTAAATCCTGTTTTCATTAAACTTTTACTTTGTGTGATATGTGCAAATATATTATGTGACACGTCATCATTTAAGGTCTTACGTTCATTCCTGGAAAATATTTATTTGATTTACACCATACTCCATAACGTATATAATCGTTTCATTCAACACTAAAGGCCGTATTTGTAATTAGCTTAAATCAGACCTGGAATAGTGGTGGTATAGAAGAAGAAGAAGAAAATTTGATTTTGTACCAATACTAATAAGGTATTATACACAAATTGATACATGTTTGTTACAAAATTAAGATGTTTTGGTACAGCCTCGGACGTAGTCGTCCCTCAGTAGGGGGTATAGAGGAGGAGAGGGATTTGAAAATACAAAATATCTTCATTATTATGAGTGGGGTCGAAAAATGTTATATAAACAATCTTGTTAAGCTATTGGTGTTCTATGCGTTTTGTCGTAACTCAAGTATTAAGTTTGCCATTCCACAATATGGGAAGTCTGGTTAGTTTACGCAGCCACTGCGTAACGGACTTTTTAGCATTGTGACTGCCCAGGGCGAAACGTTTGCCAGTAGAAAAACAAATTAAAGATTGCATAGTTTGAGACCGTAAGATCGTTTTTTTGCCTGAAATATGGAATTATATTTATATGTAGTTTTAACATTTCTCTTAAAAAAATTCTTCTTTATTTGTTTATTATGTCAAAAAATCCGAAAACCGCTCAATACAAAAGAGTTTCATACCATCTTAATCCTCTGTTGATCCTTTTTTTTGTAATTCTAATTTGTTTTTAGAAGATTTCCCTGAAGGGAAAACAGCTATTGAGGTCGTACTCATGATGCGATTTTCGAATTTTTTCTTCAAATATCCATCGATCCTACCCAGGAGATGACACAAATGAGGTCCGTTCAAAACTGTATATATATATATATATATATATATATATATATATATATATATATATATATATATTTGTCTGTTCCCGCTCTAGCGGTCGTAATTATTGCTTCAACGTTATCAAACTCGATATGTAATCGTTTTGTGTTAAAAGAAAGAAAACGTTCATTAATGGCTGATATCGGACCAATGGGAGGGGGGTTAGAGAAAATTCAAAATATCTCCGTTACGATCGAAAATGTGTATAGAACCAATCTTATTGCAAATTAAATGGTCTATAAATATTGGTACATACATTTATTCCATATCTAGAATATTAACCGAGATTTGCATTTTTCAGCCTTCGGCAAACTCTCTTTTCTACTCATGTTACGTAAACAATATTATGTTATATAATTAACCACATTATTCCAAGCTTAAATCCCAAATATTGTTTTCCAGAGACCTGTATTATACGAGCCACATGCAAAAATGTTTGCGGACCCCCCCCCCCTCGTCTTATATTTTTGGACTACTAAAATTTGATCAGCGGTGTGATTTTGGCCTCCTTGTTTTTTTTAAAATTCAAACGCTTTCCGTTGTAGATATTATTAACTTGTAAATTGACAAAGATTTCTTCTTACCGTTTGTATTTATTTGCTTAATAGTCAAGGTGGATTTACAAGTGTGTAGTTTTGTCTGTTGTAAACCTTCCCTCTCTCATCCGGAAATCTCATTAGTTTACGCAGCCCCTGCGTGACTGACTTTTTTGCATTCCTATTTTTTTTTTTTATTTAGTATTATTGATAGATTTACACTATAGTTACTAAATAATGTTCTGAGTTCAAAATAGGATTAGCAAGAGCAAGGTCCTAATGATAGCAGTGATGATTCAGCCAATAATAAAGGTTGCATTCTAGACTGATGTTGTGCAGCACGAATGCAATATAGTTCTCCGGATGGCTACTTGCAGCGATAGCTGATTTACTGCCAGCTGTTAGCTCCAAGATTTATTGCCCTGTCCCGCCTCGAGAAAGTTTTACTCCGGCCGTAAATCCGTCTGAGGAAAGCTTTATTTTTCTATTGTCAACTTCACAGGGAATATTGGCTGCGGCAAAGAATCCTTTAATGGAATTGGAAATTCTACCAGTTGATTTATATTGTGAGCTCTCCACAATTATATTGCTAAGTCTCGTGTCAATTGACCAATGAGTTTCAATTTATTGTCACTTTTAGCTGATTTCTTTAAGCTTAACAATCCTACACAGGACATGCCGAAAATAAGGTTCCTTCAAAACTATATACATATATACTGCTATATATATATATATATACATATATATTACTAGCTCAGATACCCGGCTTCGCCCGGGAATTCATTTGAGGCTGAATGGTATTTTTTAGCAGGCTTTACATTGCACAATATTTTGACATTTACCCGTCCCAGTGTTTAGGATTGATACCCATTTTTGCCCTGGATTTGCTAATAATAGAATTATTTGTTCGATAAGGCTTCACAATCTTCGATATTTTTATATTTCCCGTCTCATACATGTAAAATATGGTGAATTTTTATTTCAGGCCTCCCTTTTAACCCCCACTCCCGTTCGAACCTAAAGATTATAATATAACTTATAATCATGGAAGAATTAATGCTAATTGACATACCGAGTTTTGTTAACTTCGGTTCAGCCGTTAGTGCCCGCTAAAGTTTTAACGTATAACTCATTTATACTTAGGTATAAGACACAAGTGTATATAACAAAAGTTACTCCGAATAACAAAATAAACAACTTTTGTTATGTTCATATTTCCCGAAAAACCAATAGGAAACGAAATATCGCTATTTTTAATTTCAGGCTTCCCTTATAACCCCCACTCCTGTTCGTCTCAGAGGATATTAATATAGCCTAAAGTCTAAGTTGTGTTAGTAGTAATATACATACCAAGTTTCATAAAATTCGGTTCAGCCGTTTATGCGTGAAAAGGTAACAAACAAACAGACACCAAAGAAACAAAATGCAGTTATGGTGTCTATGACATGTGAAACGAAAAGTTATCGTGAAATTTCGTTTCACATGCCATAGACACCATAACTGCATTTTGTATCTTTCGTGTCTGTTTGTTTGTTTATTACCTTTTCACGCATAAACGGCTGAACCGAATTTTATGAAACTTGGTATGTATATTACTACTGACCCAACTTAGACTTTAGGCTATATTAATATTCTCTCAGACGAAAAGGAGTGGGGGTTATAAGGGAGGCCTGAAATTAAAATTAGCGATATTTCGTTTCCTAATGCATTTTCGGCAATTGTGCACATAACAAAAGTTGTTTATTTTTTAATTTGGAGTAACTTTTGTTATATACACTTTTTTCGTATACCTAAGTATAAATGAGTTATACGTTAAAAACTACTGCGGAAGTCAACAATTTTATTTGGCACAAAAGACCCAACCGAAATAAATAAAACTCGGCACGTGTATTAGGACTATCGCCTTCATTATAACAAGCCATACCAACATTTCTAGGGACGGGCAGGATTTTTGTTTTCTATTGGGTTTTCTGCAAATATACACATGGCAAAAGTTGTTTATTTTGTTATTTCAAGTAACTTGTGTTATATTCATTTTGGCGTATAACAAAGTATAAACGAGATATACACTAAAAACTAGAGCGGGGGGCCATCAATTATGTTGGGCACTAACGATTGAACAGAACAAAACTCGGAATGTGAATTAATTCTTCCATGATAATAAGATATATTGAAATGTTTAGGTTAGAACGGGAGTGGGGGTTATAAGGGAGGCCTGAAATAAATATTAGCGATATTTCTTTGTCTATTTGTTTTTCGACAAACATGCACATAATAAAAGTTGTTTAGGTTGTTATTTAGATTAACTTTTTTTTTTTTTAATACATTTCTCCAGGAACAATGTGTGGAGCAAGTAATTTGCGTAGAAATATTGATATGGTCAACAATTCATTCTTATTTGAACTAACAGGTACCTCAGCTTGAAAAATTAATTCAAATCTATGTTAATATTTTGTCCTTAATAACTAAAACCTATACATAATGCACAGGAGACGGGAAATATGACAATTCGGAGGACAGTGAAGACTTACATAAAAAAATTAATTTTGTTATTAACAATAGCCAACAACGGGTATTAACCATAACCTGGGACGGGTAAATGTCAAAATATTGTGCAAAGTAAAGCCTTGCCAAAAAAATACCATCACCATTCAGCCTCAAATCAATTCCCGGGCGAAAGCCGGGTATCCGAGCTAGTATAGATATATATATATATATCAGCTTGGGCTGCTCAAGGTTAACAACTCTTAACCTAACCCTACTAGCTGCCACCTGTTTTCAGTGACAGTGTTGCCATAGACAATTATTATTATTATTATTATTTATTAACGTCCACTTTTTTGCAACTTAGGCTAATCGGGACGGGTTATCTACAGGTTACCACCCTTTTCTAGCCAGGGTGGGATTTTAGGACGTTATTTAATGAATTTCGTCACTAAATAATTTCCTTTGCCCAGGCAAGAATCGAACTCGCCACTCTAGGTTTACCATGTGAGATAAAGGTCAACGCTTTAACTCGCATGGCTAACCTGAGCCCCATATAGACAATTTTAACTAAAATAATAAGTGGGTACACTGCGAGCAACCTCACAATTACCTTTTAGTTCAGTGTAATAATTAATAGCGTATCCTCTCAGTTGTGTTTATAAGTGCTCAGTTGTGTTTGTGTGAACTCTGCTTCGAACCGTTTGTTGTTATTTATTCAAAAACCGATTGCTATTATTTATTGTATTTTGTGTTCTCCATTCTTCTATTTTTCGACCAGTTGTACATTATTTTTTTTTTATATAAAGTATGCTTTGAAGTTTTATTATTGTACGTTAAAAATCCCGTACATTAAATATATATATATATATATATATATATATATATATATCAATTTGTGTATGTGTGTCTGTTAATGCTATAGTGGTCGCAATTTTTGTTAGATCAGTATAAAGCTCCATATATAAACTTTTTAAGTATTACTAAAGATTAAGTTCGTTAAGGGATGAAAAGGGGGTTGGCTAGTGGGGAAAGGGGTTCAGAATGGGGGGGGGGATTTCGAACAGTCAAAGTAACTCAATAATAAGTCGGAAGGAAAAATTGTACAGAACCTATACTATTCAGAATTTCCAATATATATACACTTATTTATATATATCTATATATATATAAAATTGTAAAATCTGTCTGTACATTGATTTTTTTCGTGAAATTTCACGATAACTTTTCGTTTCACATGTCATAGACACCATATCTGCATTTTGTTTCTTTCGTGTATGTTTGTTTGTGTTGTTACCTTTTCACGCAATAAACGGCTGAACCGAATTTTATGAAACTTGGTTATGTATATTACTACTAACCCAACTTAGACTTTAGGCTATATTAATTTTCTCTGAGGTGAACAGGAGTGGGGGTTATAAGGAAAGCCTGAAATTAAAAAATAGCGATATTTCTTTTTTCTATTGGTGTTTTCGGCAAATTATGCACATAACAAAAGTTGTTTATTTTGTTATTTAGAGTATCTTTTGTTCTATACACTTTTGCCTTATACCGAAGTTTAAAATGCGTTATACGCTAAAAAGTATAGCGGGAGTCAACAATATTATTTGCCAAAAAAGACTCAACCGAACTAAATAAAACTCGGTATATGTATTAGCAGTGAGGCCTTCATTATAATAAGCCATACCAACATTTCTATGTTGGGGCAGGAGTGGGGGTTATAAGGGAAGCCTGAAATTAAAAATAGCGATATTTTCGTTTCCTATTGGTTTTTCCGCAAATATAAACATAACAAAAGTTGTTTATTTTGTTATTTTCAGTAACTTTTGTTATATTCACTTTTGTCGTATAGAAAAGTATAAACGAGATATACACTAAAATCTAAAGCGGGAGCCAACAACTTTGTTGGGCACTAACGATTTGAACCGAACTTAGCAAAACTCTGTATGTGAATAAGCATTAATTCTTCCATGATTATAAGCTATATAAAAATTTTTAGTTTCAAAGGGGAGTGGGGATTATAAGAGAGGCTGCAATGAAAAACTCGCCTTTTTCATTTTCTATTTGTTTTTCGGCAAACGTGCACATAACAAAAGTTGTTTTCTTTGTTATTTAGAGTAACTTTTGTTACATTCACTTTTGTCATAAAATGAAGTAAACACGGAATATACGCTAAAATTATAGCGGGAGTCATTAATTTTATTAGTACTTATTTAAGTGATTTTAGTACATGCATATTATGACAAATGATGTTATGTATTAGTCTTATATGATAGTTCTAAGTATGATTCGGAGTAGTGAAGTTATAAATCTTCGTCATTCCCCTCCTCATTTATTTATTTTTCCTGGAAAATAACTTTGTTATTTATTTCCAATAGAAATATGCGTTTAAATATGATATGATATTTTCAGGGTACCACTATTATTTAATTCTATCCGGTAGATAAATTATAAAATAATGTTTTGCATCAATAATATAAGTAAAAGAATGTTGAGAAGTCTCATGCGGGAGCGGAAGATGACGGGACCAGTTAATTGAATTAACTTATTTCCCGTCTGGCATTCCTGGAAGCGATTTCCAGTGAGTTTCACTATTACAATTATAATCTTACGTGCAAAACTTTGCCTGTACTATGTGAGTTCGGATTGGCTTTTGAAAGGAAATATGTTCATTATAGATGATATTTAATTGTAATAAATACTACCCATGATTATGGTTTGAACAGTGAAGTCTTACATAAAAAATTAATTTTAGTATTAAAAAATGCCAACAACGGGTATAAACCCTTAAAACTGGGATGGGTAAATGTCAAAATAGTTTGCAAAGTAGAGCCTTGCCAAAAAAAATACCATCACCACTCAGCCTCAAATGAATTCCCGGGCGAAGCCGGGTATCTGAGCTAGTATATATAGAGATATATATATATATATATATATATATATATACAGTTATTTAAAATTTAAACAAAATTTAAAAAACAAAACATCATTACCAATAAATTGGCAGATTAGGAGGCTAACCAAACAGCTAGCCTCAGAAGAGGGCAGCTTATTTTGTTTGTTTGTTTATATTGAATATTGAACCAGATAGTTGCATTTTCAATTTTCAGCTTTCAGAAAAACCTCTACTACTACTCATGTTATATTAAAAATAACTTGTTCATTCATTAACCATTTTATTCGAAGCTTAAATACCAAATGTCGCCATCAACGGACCTTTATTATGTGATACACATGTAAATACGTCAGCAATTAAGATTTTACGTTCTTAACTCGAAAATTTCATTGCCTTCTTCGGTCTTTAATCGTTTTATGGAACACATTTGTTCGTCGTTAATGGAACGAAATCGGACTAAGAATATAGGAGGGGGGGGAGTTAAGGGGGGGGTGTGGGGGGTGGAATTCGAAATACCTCGATTACTATGAGTCGGGCAGAAAAATGTAATAGAAGCAGTCTTGTTAAACTGTTCATACTATTTATTTACACTCAACCGCAAAAAAAACCGGACACTTCACTTTTGTCGTATTGAAAGCTAATTTTCAGCAATTTTCTTTATGTGGGTATTCTAGTTATTACAGAGAATTTAGAGTCTAAGTCCATTGAACTAATCCCTTCAGGATTAGTAAACAATTAGATAAAACTCAGATTAAATTTATTTGTCGTGAAGTTGATCTATTCTAAACTGTAAGTAGTTTTTCGCACATTTAAACTTCTTGAATTATTAACCAAGCATTTTCTTTAATTAATGTTTTATTTTTATTTCGGCCCAGTATAATGGGTCTTTCAAACTTAGATGGAAGGCCGGAGCTTACGTTACATTGCCGAAACGCTTGGGGTAGCGAAGTCTACCAAAAATGAAGAATAAGTTTTTTTTTTAAATGTGTTAATTTATCTTTTTATTTTTTTTTTATTTTGTATTTTTGTGTAAATAATCAATACAAATTATTCACTTTTGGCAGATTTTGTTTAAATAACCTATAGATTAACCAATTATTTTAATTAAAAAGATTAATATACATATATATTAAGTATTTAACAAAATTATAAGACTAAATCTAAGTGTCCGGTTTTTTATACAGGAGCACCCGCATCTTGGCGATTTTGCTCAAATTTTTACAATGCAAAATGAAAACAAAATTTTAGGAATATAACAAAAACTGAAACAACAAATAAAAATTAAATACAACAAATAATCATTAAATACCAGTAATCAAGGCAATTAATAAACATAAGACATAAATAAACATTAGACTAGTAATAAAGACAATAATTTAAAATGGCTTTAATAAACAAAAATTATGTTATTCCTATATACTAGTAAATTTTTATTTTTTTTCTTCTTTATTTTATTTATTTAGTTTTGTACCCCGATGCGATGGTGATTTGCGTTATTAGGATGATATATTTACTCCTTCATGTGCTTACCTTTTTTTGTACTTTTATATTATGGAAAATATTTCTCCAAAATCCGATTATTTTTCATATCCGTGCTTTGTCCAAAGAACATAAAAAAGTTAACCCTTTTAAATCTTTCTAGGCATGCTGTAGCCATGCTATGTATATGCTTTTGTAAATGTTGATGTGTTTTAGATATGCTAGTATTTGTGGAATATATTGGCTAATGTCAGTTAATAGTTCTGTCATATCGTAGGATATGTGAAGGTTTTTTTCGTTGGATGAAGTCTGACAGTATGTGTTTTATCGTATGGTGTTTGTTGCAGTATTTGCATATAGGGTTATCAGTCCTTGTCATTAGGTGTCTATGTGTCAGGTATGTGTGTGCGTGCGTGTGTGTGTGT
The DNA here is from genome assembly GCA_019009955.1 of Riptortus pedestris. Taxonomy (NCBI): domain Eukaryota; kingdom Metazoa; phylum Arthropoda; class Insecta; order Hemiptera; family Alydidae; genus Riptortus; species Riptortus pedestris. The sequence goes on from CM032232.1 coordinate 16,639,043, forward strand.
GTGTGTGTGTGTGTGTGTGTGTGTGTGTGTGTGTGTGTGTGTGTGTGTTTAGTAACCAAAGAAAGTAGTAAGTAACGAGAAAATGTTTATTTAATTTTTCAACGAATATTAAGCGTTCAATTTTTGGCTAATTAGAAAATATTTTATTTTTAATAATAACCTTAAAAAGGATAGAAAAAATTGGTTGGGCATCGCTCTAACATAACATATAACTCATTACAGAGCATTATTACTTTCTTTCCTGTCTGCATAAAATGTTAACAAAGGCTCCAAATACAACACCTTACTTTAATTTTGCAGTAAAACATTCGCCTGAGTTAGCGTTCATTAGTTGGTTCAACACGGGTCAAAGAATACACTCAATTATTTATTCATAGCAGCTTCTCTCTACAGTCTAAATGAATTTAATTGTTAAATCAATAGTGAAACCCTACTCAAGAATGTTATTTGTATTTGAGAGATTTGTTTTAAAACCTTAGCAACTCATTACCGTAAGTTAACAAATTAAAAATTCAGTTGCCCGAGTTAAAAACTAAAATACCAGAACTAAATATATGTCATTTCAGTGGAAGACGAAAAAAGTCCGTCACACAGGGGCTGCGTAAACTAAGCAGATTTCCCACGTGAAGTTTTACAATAGAGACTTTTCACGAGAGCCGAGCAGTCAAGGAAACGGCCGAACTAGGTTTTGGTGTGAAAGTCACTCTCGTCCTTTAGCCGCCGAGATGTAATAAAAATGAAAATATCTCGGTTAATATTCAAGATAGAGAATACTTGTATATAATAATATTTATAGTACATTTAATTTTCAATAAGATTGGTTCTATACAATTTTTCGATCCAACGTATGGTAACGGAGATATTTCGAATCTTCTAAAATCCTCTCCTCTAACCCCCCCCTCCCCCTTGCCCGATTTCAGCCGTTAACGGACTTAATCTTTGTTTTTGCATAAAATGACTAAATATCGACTTTGGTAACGATTAAACAATAATTGCGAGCGCTAGAGCAGTAACAGATAAATATATATACACACGCACACACACAAATATATATATTGAACGGACCTCATTTTCGTCATCTCCTGGGTAGGATCGATGGACATTTGAAGAAAAATTTCGAAAATCGCTTCATGAGAACTACCTCAATAGCTGATTTCCCTTAAGCGAAATCGGCTAAAAACTACTTAATTAAATTAAGTTATATAATAAACCACATTATTCGAAGCTTAAATACAAAATATTGTTTTCAAGAGACCTTTATTTACGAGGTACATATGTTCTTGTGACCCCCTCCCCCGTCTAAAATTTTGGACTACTAAACTTTGATTTATTGAGATAAAAAATATTCTGATTCATTATAAATTACAGTACTAGATGTAGTAAATAGTTTTCAATAAAATTAATATGTTATATTCTAATACAGGGTGGTCCACCGGAAGCGGGCGGTTTTGAATCGCGCAGTACTTGGTGGCTGGTGGAGGGGGAAACGCGCCGTCAAGGTCACTCGACTCCCCACCGCCTGCCATTCAGTCACCATTATGCCGCTGTCGACGAAAGACCATTGCGTGTTTGCATGCGACACATTTATAAAAAATGGTGAATCAGTAGTTGAAACTCAACGATGTTTCAGGCGATATTTTCATATCGGACGCCATGGTGAAATACCGAGTAGGAATACCATTCTAAGGTGGGTAAATTCATTTAGATCCACGGGTTCTGTTATGAAAACAAAGCCACCTGGCCCTGCTCGGTCGGCACGCACGCCACAAAACGTGGACAGAGTGAGAGAGGCGATTCTGCGCAGTCCCGGCTGTTCTGCTAGACCTCATGCAACTGACAATTTTCAAGAAAGACTTAAAATGTGTGTTCGTAAAAATGGCAGCCATTTAAGTGGTTATTTTTAAAAAATAAAGTAATGTATTTTTTAAAAATGACAAATATTCAGCTTTATTTATGTGTAAATAAAATGTGTCTGTCTTCAAAACTAACAGAGTAATTACTATTTTAAAACCGTCCGTTTCCCTGTATATTTCAGTAATTGTTTTTCTTTCCTGTGAGAAGTAGGAGAGGTTTCTCATTATCGTTTGTATTTATTCACTTAATATTGACGGCGCTATTGTGTTACCATCAAGTAGATTTATCTATTACTAAACTTCACGAGGGAAATCTGCTTAATTTACGCAGACCCTGCGTGACAGGCCTTATTTTTACATAGAAATAGGGAATATGTTGAGATATTTGATCAAAGGCGTGTTTTACCAGCACGTGGGAAATCTGCTTAGTTTGCGCAGCCCCTGCGAGACGGACGTTTTTATTTGTTAACTCGCTTAATTAAACACATTATGAAATATGATTTTAGCTGAAATAACACTCTTCAATAATACTTCTCTATTGAGTCAACAATTAAATTCATTTAGACTGTTGAGCGAACCTGCCATGAATGCATAATTGAGTTAGTATTTGTCCCGAGCTAAATCAACTAATGAATTGCAGGTCAGGCATGTAATTTGTATTTGCTAAATTAAAGAAAAATTGTGTATTCAGGCACTTCGTTGACGTTTCACGTAGATATTCAAATAAAAAAAACATTGTCGCATCATAGACTGCATATACCAAGTTGATTTATTATTGAAGGAAGAAAGATTCACAGATGATGTGATATCCCCCATTGTTAAAAAATAAGTCGAAATTTAAGCTTAAGAAATAAATTATTTTGTTACGGAGTGTAATGAAGGATTGTTGTGTTTATAGCTCTTTGGAATATTTATATCTCTCTCAGGTATATAGGTTAGGTGTTAAACATATGTTTTAGCAGATTTCCCTTAAGGGTTGTACACATGACGGAATTTTCGACATTTTTCTTCAAATGTCCATCGATCCTACCTAGTAGATGACGAAAATGATGTCCGTTCAAAACTGTATATATATATATATATATATATATATATATATATATATATATATATATATATATATGAATTGTCTGATACCGGCTCCTAGCGGTTCCCCGCAATTTTTGTTTAATATCTCTCTATACCAAGACTTCATATTTAAGCGTTTTATGTAAAGTGAAAGATCAAGTTCGTTAACACCTGAAATCGGACCAGTGGGAGGGGGCGGGGTTTTAGAGAGGTGGAGGATTTTCGAAAATTCGAAATATCTCCGTTACTAAACGTCGGATCGAGAAAAAACCATCATAACAGAAATCAATCGTATTAACAAATTTAAATTTACTATAAGAATATTGTTATAATACATATTGATAATCTATCATGAATTAATTAACAGAGATATTTGCAATTTTTCAGATTTCACCAAACCGCCACTTCTATTCATGTTACGTAAACAATACTCTGATACATAATAAATCACAATTATTGGAAGGTTTAAAATACCAAAAAATGGTATTCAAGAGACCTTTATTATACGAGATACATGCAAATATGCAACTGTGACTCCCCCGCCCCCCCAAATCGTTAAAGTTTTTGGACTACTAAAATTTTATTGATTGAGATAACAATTATTCTGACTCATTATTAATTACAGTACTAGATATAGTAAATAGTTCTCAATAAAATTAATGTGTTATATTCTGATATATTTCAGTAATTGTTTTTCTTTCCGGTGTGAGGCGGGACCCGTTTGTTTACATTTCTAACCTAACGCTTCCTGTCGGCAGGCTATTGAAATTGGATGAAACATTTCTTATTTCCGTTTGTATTTATTCACGGTGTTGTGTTACCAGTATGTATATTTATCTATTACTAAACTTAACGAGGGAAATCTGCTTAGTTTACGCAGCCCCTGCGTGACGGACTTTTGTAGATTTAGGAGGCAGGCTTGTGTGCTTGGAAAGTCATGAGTTGAATAATAAAGAGATACATACTGATTAAAGACTCTAAACCTTTTTTGTGCACGCAGCCCTTGCGTGACTGGCTTTAAATATCTCTCTCGTATTCACTTCGCCATTTAGGTGTAAATCACCCGAACTCAGCGATTTATTAATTTCTCGACACGAGTTTACAAATTATATTTGGGTTGAGGCTTATATTTAAACAGCCGTGGGAGCCCATTCATCGCAGGAATGAATAAATATGAGGGCTATTTAGAAGAGGCCCGCTAGGAATTCGAAACACAGGCAGCTATTGGACACATTTTGGCGGTGGGCCACGTTTTTATCCGCACGAGAATATCGGTCCTGTTTTCTGATTATTCAACACAATCAAGGGTCCTTAACCTTTTCACTCCCCACTCGTGTCTAGGAGTTTATTCATGGTTATCCTCCGCATACCTGTTTCCAGCCATCGAAAAAAAATCGTTTTTATTTTAAAACACTTTCAATAGAATTTAAATGTTATTATCTTGTCAAATATTTAATTTCATTAGAATAGTTGTTTGTAGTTATCTTTTTCAAAAAAATATCCTTATGATATTGCAATAAATATCTTGTATTGACTGTTTTCCCAAAATGTATTTATTTTGAATAAGTACAAAATGTTTCCACTTTTTAACATTTTTATTTAAATTGGTATAATGTGCATATTTATTAGCAACAAGATTAAAAAATATTTGTCAAATTGAAAATCAGTAAAGGTAGATTACAGTAAAATGTAATTTTAAAAAGTCCTTCACGCAGGGGGTGTGTAAATGAAGCAGAATTCCATCGTGCCTATTCTGAATAGAATCAAGAAAATACAAATACTTTCTTAATATTTGAGTAATTAAAAAATGCATAGATAGACAACTGTAGAACATCAATAATTTAACAACATTGGTTCTATAAGATTTTACAATCCAAATTATAATTGAGGCGGTCAACGTAAAAAGGGCGTATGGGCTCATCAGCCCTTTTTACGCAGAACGCTTTATTCAATCCGCCATTTCATATAGAGTTCAGTGGTGCAAGTTTCATCTCAATATCTTGAAAATTGACGTTGGCACAGCGGTTTTTGTGGGGTAATGTGTTTTCACGTCCAGGCCTTGACTTGGGGTTAGTGGTTATGTGTTACTATGTGAGTTATGGTTATGTTTTTGATGCAGCTTATTAAGACTGAAAATGAGTGAAAGTGAAAAGGTTCAAACTAAGAAGAAAAGGACAAGGAAAATAATAAACAAACAGAAAAACAAATATCATGAGGAAGTGAAAATTCAATGGCCCTAGGCTATAAAACGTCCAAGGGTAAAAGTGTTAGTGCCAAAGTTCATTCTGACATTGATAGCTGCTGTAGTAGAAAATGCTATGAAAATGTACCTTTTGAAAACCAGGTTGAAGCATTTGATGCTTTTTATTGTGGTCAATCGAAAAGCCTTCAAGACACTTATTTGGCTCGTTGTTTGGAAAAGTTGGTACCCTAAGAAACAAATGTTAACATGAAAAGACCAAGAGAAAATTTATGGATCTTCTTCAAGACTGGGAACCATTTTTAAATAATCTATTCCTGAAGAAACCTGTCTCAAGAAACAAAATAAAATTTACTCTAATGAAATATGACATTATCTAATCATTGCAAAAAGGTGCTCTGCTGTGCTCAAAAACTGATCTTGGACAGATTGAAGTGTTCAGTTATTGGCGGCCTACTAATCAGATTGGAGATTTTCACAACGTTGCGACTCAAAGGTGTCATTACCCAGCAGTAAACCAACTTAAAGTTAAAAGACTTATATCGGTTTTTACAGGAAGAGGATGTGGACTTTATTGAAAATGTGATTTCTCAAAGTTGATAAAGAAAGAGAGATGTTGTACAGATTTCAAACAAACAAACTGAGTTTACTCGGTAGAAGATGTTTTTTTTTTTTCAATTTATTCTTCAAATACATGAAAAATCTTTTCATTTTGATGTTTTTCCTGTTTAAAATGTTAAATAATTATTATTGTAACAAATAAATAAGCTATAATCTATTTAATTATATTCTTTTTAATAACGTTTTTATATAAGAATGTATTCTGGCTAAAAAGGGCGTATAAAGTAATATATGTTTTTTAATTATTACAAAAACACCAGTTACTGAATTATTTTTTTTAATTGTTGAATATTTTTTTAATAGGTGTAATATCAATGTTTATTAATATTACAGGAATTATAATTACTATGACAACAGGAGACAACAATGAAATATTCATTTGATGTTTTCTCAAAACAAGAGTTTTGCTTATAAGCCCTTTTTACGTAGACCGCCTCAATTACAGAGATTTTGAATTTTCGAATTCCCATTGTCTATAAACCCCCCTTATTCCTGGACTAATTTCAGCCAATAAAAAAATTTGATCTGTATTGATGACTGAAACGGGTTAATGTCGAGTATAGTATGGGTCAAATAAACATTTTCGAGACAAGAAGAAGTCAAATTTTAATTTAACGAATTTGCACGTTTCTTGCATGAGAAAGGTCTTTTGAAAAGAATATTTTCTATTTAAGCTAAGAACAAAGAAGTTCATAATATAAAAGCGTATCATTAAAATGACATAAGTAGGAGTGGGGTTTACTCAACAATGAACACTAAAGAATCCAAATATTTCGGTTAATAATCATGATAGAGAAAATATATATGTATTTATTGGTATTTTATCTCAATCAATCAAATTTCAGTAGTCCAAACCTTAAGACGTGGAGGGGCGGGTGGGGTATCACCATGACATGTTGCATGTATCTCGTATAATAAAGGTCTCTTGAATACAATTTTTGGTATTTAAACTCCCAATAATGTGATTTATTATGTAGCAGAGTATTGTTTACGTAACATGAGTAGAAATGGCTGTTTGCTGAAGGCTGAAAACTGAAAAACGCAAATATCTCGGTTAATATTAAAGATAGTGAATAAATGTATATAAACATAATTATAGTACATGTAATTTTCAATAACATTGGTTATGTACGATTTTTAGATCCGACTTATAGTAACGGAGATATTTCTAATTTTCGAAATTCCCCAGTCTAAACCCCCCGCCTCCTCCCACTGGACGGATTTAAGCCTTTAACTACCTTAATCTTTCTTTTTACATAAAATAATTAAATATCGAGCACGGTAAGGATCAAACAAAAATTCCAACCGCTAGAGTATTAACAGACAAATATATATATATATATATATATATATATATATATATATATGCATATATGCACATAATTTTGAACTGGCCTCATTTTTGCCATCTCTTTGGAAGTATCGACGGACAATTGAAGAAAAATTTCGAAAATTCCGTCATGAGTCCAGGTCCCTTCAGGGAAATCTGCTAAGATAAGCATGTATTATTTGTGATAGCCACAGACAGTTTATTTGGACTTTTCCATTCAGAAGCCCATCAGTAATTGATAGTATGAAGGCAAATATGACTCTTGACCTATCATGCCGCCATTTTCTAGCAATCGATTCCTGCATTAAGGTCGATTTATTGCAGCTGCTCATGCAGATAACCTTTACAAAGGGGCTTCTGGTGGAATATGTTGGCAGATTCCCCTTAAGTGGAATCAGATATTGAGCAGCTAAAAGTCAACATACGGCTATCATGTTCTCATGAAACTATCAAGTAGTAGACCATTTGTGTGTTGTGTGTGCGTGCGTGCGTGTATGTTCTCCTCCCTGTCTAAATTCTCACTTACAATATCCCAGTAGTGCAAGACTGAAGGGTAGATGAAAGTTGTGTTCCGCATACTCATACTGGCTAATAGTCTATCATTAGTCAGGCTACAGGCTATCGAGGGATGGCTATCTAACAACTCTTGCCTAGAGGCAAGGAGGAATTAAAAGAAAATTATAATATCTCCGAAATATGAAATCCAGAAGTCCTAGCCCTTTCTAGTAACACTCATCCGTACTCCCCTCGACTTGAGACAATGGCCCAGAGATCTCCTATAGAAGTGTAAAGTGAAGCGATAGCAGTGGCTAATTTCTTATCAAGTGCCATTCCTCCTTAGCTCCTGACTTCCTTCCAGGCAGGGAGAGGCTGCTCCTCTCATTGTGCTGAAGGGGTGTAGCTTCTGTCGAGAGTGATGGAGGACGATTGAATTGTACATATCACATTACCAAATGCAATTAAATGCAGAATGTAATTTTTGTTTAATAAAATAAAATACAATTCTCAAATACCGAAACATGAGTTGAAAAATCGTATATAACCAATATTGTGGTACATATCTTGAACACTAACCGAAATTTATCCATTTTAGCAGATTTCCCTCGAGGGAAATCAGCTATTGAGGTTGTACTCATGACGGAATTTTCGAAATTTTTCTTCAAATGTCCATTGATCCTACCTAGTAGATGATGAAAATGATTTGTCTGTTACCGCTCTAGCGGTCGCAGTTTTTGTTTGATCGATACCAAACTCGATATTTAGTTGTTTTATGTAAAAAGAAAGACCAAGTTCGTTAATGGCTGAAATCGGACCAGTGGGAGGGGGGGGGTTTAGAGGGGAGTATTTTCGAAAATTCAAAATATCTCCGTTACTATACGTCGGATCGAAAAATTGTACAGAATTAATCTTATTGCAAATTAAATTTACTATAAATATTGTTATACATTTATTCTCTATCTTGAATATTAACGGAGATATTTGCATTTTTATTAAATCTGGGCGGCTAACGGTAAATCTGGACTTTCCCGCCAAAAGCTAGTTCGGCCGTTTCCTTAACTGATCGACTCTCGTGAAATTTCTCTATTTTAAAACTTCACGTGGGAAATCTGCTTAGTTTACGCAGCCCCTGCGTGACGGACTTTTTAAATTTTCAGCCTTTCCTAAACCTCCACTTTTATTCATCGCTCTTTAACAATAAGCGAAATTATTGATTTTTCGCTCCTGATTGAAAAATGTTTATTTAATCTAGATCATATTCATCCTTCAAACGTTTCAACCAACACTAAAGGAGACGTGGGAAATCTGCTTAGTTTACGCAGACCCAGCGTGGCGAACTTGAATCGATATTTGGTAGGCATTTAGGCGATCCCACCATATGAATAACTCAGTATTTGTATGTATTGGAGGTTTGTCCCAATGCTTTGAATAGCCGCTCTATTGGAACGCTTCGTTCTGGATTGCTGCCAAGCGCCACTACAAGAATTTATACAACCTTTTCTATAAATGGTTGTCCTGCTACATACTATATCATAATGCATTTACTCGCAATAAAAACCCAAAAACAAAATACAAACTTATAAAAAAACAAATTTTATTTTCATCTTCCTAAAAGTAAAATAAACATTATATCATCTTATAATAATAAAAAATTCAATTAAAAAAAGGTGATTAAACTAGAACATGTCATCACACTCCCCAACAAGATTATATATTCGGAAGAAAAAACTTTTGGAAGCTCTAGCAACTTTAAATTTATTTCAATGCTGCAATATTATGGCAATAAATTTCTGAGTGTCGACAGGAAATTGGAACGGAATCAACAAAAATAACGACTTTTTTATTCATAGATAACTTCATAAATTAAATGGTAAAAATATGTTGGTGCTCTGTTCCTCTTGAAAGATTGGTAGACCTGATTTTTAAACCATATTTTTAATATGGAACCTGAGACACCATATTTTTATAAATACAAATGTAACAAAGTCCGTGACGCAGGGGCTGAGCAAACTAAGCAGATTTCCCAAATGCTGGTATGACACACTAGTGATATCCCACCACATATTCTGTCTCAAAACCAGAAAGTACGAACTCGCTTAATATTTGATTTACAAAAAAATATATAGAATAGCAATTGTAGAGCATCAAGAATTATTCAATAACATATTTCTGTAATCGTTGAATAATGGTAACATTACTAAACTGAAATGAGTGAAGAAAGTGAAACATTTTGCAATAGAGTGAAGAAAGTAATCCTTCTTAATTAGTAATAAGTATAAATTAAAAAATTATTTGAAGTTGGAAATTAAATGCTTTTAAATGTTTCTTAACATTGTAAGAATTTATTTTAAGAAAATAAATTGAAATGTGAATGAATTATTGGTGGAAATAATCAATATATTTTAATATTTAAATATAATAATTACCTTCCTTGTTTATAACCTGCACTTGTTTATAACTGCACTACTTCACAATCATCACTAGTTGTTTTATAACTATGCTTATAACCTTTCACAACCATGCTTATAACCTACCAACAACATACCATAATCTTCACAACATCCTAATTTTGTTCATATTCTGGTTAGATCTGATCATGTTACACGATTAGAGAAAAAATTTAATATTACACTCGTGACGAAAGTAGAATTTACAACTCTCGTGAAATTACCACAATCGCTTCGCTCGTGTGGGTAAACGTTTCACTCGAGTTGTAAAATGATCTACTTTCGTCACTTGTATAATAAATAACTATTTTGGAATCGAATCATAATAACGGAGGTATTTTGAATTTTCGAATTCCCTCCCCCCCCCCCTCTCTAAACCACCTTAATTTCTGGTGTGATTTCTGCCAATAACAGATATGATATTTATTGTTCCCTGAAACAGTTAAATATCAATTTTGGTATAGATCAATTAATCATTTTTGAGACAAGAAGGCAAAATTGTACAACGAGCTCGTATGTATCTCTCAAAATAAAGGTCTCATGAGAACAATATTTGGCATTTAAGCTTAGAATAAAGAGGTTCATCTTATAACATCTTGTTTTTAATACTTCATGTTTTGGTTGACTCTTGTAGCAGTCTTCTTACCCGTCTGTCCCACATAAACTTTACCGCAATCAGATGGTATCATATTAATTCCACTATCTTGTAAAAAGGGAGACATTTTAAATATTCATTGAATATTTTGTGTGGTTTGAATACTGTTCGTAAATTATATTTTCGAAGTATTCTTGCCAGTCTTTCTGAAGTCCCCGCTATATAAGGAAGTGTTACGTTGCTCAATGGTTTAACTTGAGTATTTTCAATGTCATGTTGAATCTTAGTGATATCAAGTTTCTTCTTCATTTTTTCATAATAATTTCTTTATTTCCGTTTTTTTCGCCTTAAAATACTTCCCAGCGATGCAGCCTCAATAATGGAATATAATTATCTATTAACACTCTAGTGGATAGCGCAATATTTGCCTTATCGTTGCCAAACTCGACATGTAATCGCTTCATGTAAAAAAATAAAGATTAAGTTCGTTAACGGTTGAAATCGGATCAGTGGGTGGAATAAGAGGGACAGAATTTCAGAAATTCGAAATATCTTCGTTATTATACGTCGGATCGAAAAAGTTTAAATGAATAATCCTATTGCAAATTTAATGTCCTATACATGTTGTTCTATATATATATTTGCTTTACCATGAATATTAACCGAATTGTAACCTCTGTCTGTACATTGATTTTTTTCGCGAAATTTCACGATAACTTTTCGTTTCACATGTCATAGACACCATAACTGCATTTTGTTTCTTTCGTGTCTGTTTGTTTGTTTATTTGTTTTTGTTACCTTTTCACGCATATAAACGGCTGAACCGAATTTTATGAAACTTGGTATGTATATTACTACTAACCCAACTTAGACTTTAGGCTATATTAATATCCTCTGAGATGAACAGGAGTGGGGGTTATAAGGGAAGCCAGAAATTAAAAATAGCGATATTTCTTTTCCTATTGGTTTTTCGGCAAAATATGAAGATAACAAAAGTTGTTTATTTTGTTATTTAGAGTAACTTTTGTTCTATACACTTTTATCGTATACCGAGTTATAAACGAGATACACGCGTTAGACCTATAGCGGAAGTGAACAATTTTATATTTGGGACAAAAGACCCAACCGAAATAGATAAAACTCGGTATATGTATTAAAACTAACGCTTTCATTATAACAAAACATACCAACATTTCTAGGGACGGGCAGGAGTGGGGGTTATAAGGGAAGCCTGAATTTAAAAATAGCGGTATTTCCTTTTCTATTTGTTTTTCGGCAAATATGACATAACAAAAGTTGTTTATTTTGTTATTTAAAGTAACTTTTGTCATATTCATTTTTGTCTTTTAACAAAGTAAAAACGAGATATACACTATAAACTAAAGCGGGAGTCAACTATTTCATTGGGCGCTAACGATTAAACCGAACTTAAAAAAAACTCGGTATGTCAATTAGCATTAATACTTCCATGATTCTAAGCTATATTAAAATTTTTAGGTTAAAACGGGAGTGGGGGTTATAAGGGAGGCCTGAAAGCAAAATTCGCGATATTCCATTGTCTATTTGTTTTTCGACAAACATGCACATAACATTGTTTGTTACCTTTTCACGCATAAACGGCTGAACTGAATTTAAAGAAACTTGGTATGTATATTACTACTAACCCAACTTAGACTTTAGGCTATATTAATTTTCTCTGAGACGAACAGGAGTGGGGGTTATAAAAGAAGCCTGAAATTAGAAATAGCGATATTTCGTTTTCTATTGGTTTTTCGGCAAATATGCACATAACAAAAGTTGTTTATTTTGTTATTTAGAGTAACTTTTGTTCTATACACTTTTGTCGTATACCGAAGTTTAAATGCGTTATACGCCTAGCGGGAGTCACCATATTATTTGCCAAATAAGACTCAAACCGAACTAAATAAAACTCAGCAATGAGGGCAATTTCTATGGTTTTATTCTATTAATTCAAGCAATATATGCGTATTAAAATGTTTATTTTGGTTAAAAAACTTTTGTGAGTGGGGGTTATACAGAAATCAAAATAACCAACATTCCGCCTTTCTATTGTTTTTCGCCGGCAGGTGCACATAACAATATTGTTTGTTACTCTTTGCTCAAAGACGGCAACCGAAACTAAATAAAACTCGGTATGTGTATTACACCTGAGGACTTCATTTATATAAGCATACGCCATACATTTCTCTTAGGGTGACCAGGAGTGGGGGTTATAAGAGAAGCCATGAAAATTAAAAATAGCCATAATTTCGTTTTCCTATTGGGATTTTCCGGCAAATATCACACATAACAAAAGTTGTTTTATTTTTGATATTTGGAGAAAAACTATTGTTATATACACTTTTGTCGTATACCTAAGTTTAAATGAGTTATACGTTAAAACTTTAGCGGGCACAATAACGGCTGAAAACCGAACCGAAACATAATAAAACTCGGTATGTCAATTTAGCATTAATTCTTCAATGATTATAAGTTATATTAAAATTTTTTTAGGTTCGACTGGCGAGAGGGGGAGTTATAAGGAGGCCTGAAATAAAAATTACCATATTTATATGTATAAACGGGAAATATAAAACATAACAAATATCTGAAGACATGGAGTAACAATGTTAAATTACACTCTTGTCGTATACCTAAGAAATGATTACGTTAAAAAAATCTAACCGGTCTGAATTAAAAAAACTCGGTATCTAGCATTAATTTCTTCAATGAATTATAAGTTTATTATTAAAATTTTTTAGGTCGAGGGACGGGAGATATAAATCCCTGAAATAAAAATTAACCAAACAATGTAAAGAAACTGGGAAATATAAAAATTGGGGTAAATATCTAATGTATTAGCAAAAATATTGTGCAATCCTAACACGGGATCCAAAATATTGGTGCAATGTAAAGCCTGCTAAACAAAATACCATCACCATTCACCCTCAAATGAATTCCCCCCCCCACCCGGGCGAAGCCGGGTATCTGAGCTAGTATATATATATATATATATATATATATATATATATATATATACATATATATATATTTTTTTTCTTTACCATGAATATTAACCGAGATATATGGATTGTTTTAGTTTTCATCATGAACCACTTCATCTCAAGGTTAAATAGCACATATGGTTTTACTTTATGAGGTTACTTAAGAATTTTCGTTCTTTACTAGAACTTGTTTATTTACTATTTAACAATTTCCGTCAACAATAACGATGATATTTGCTATTGGCTAAAATCTAGGGTGGTGTAGTGGATGTTTAGTGACAGAAGGGGGGATTTGAAAATTCAAAATATTTCCATTATAATGAGTGTCCATGATTGTAAAATGTTATATAACTAATCTTGTTAATCTATTCATGTTGTAAATTGTTGATGTATGCATTTGTTCGTAACTCAAATATTAAGCGAATAGTTTTCAGCCTTCAGCAACCCACCTCCCTCTTGACATCTTTCTACTCATGTTTTATGTGTTTGGCCAGATTTCCCTCAAGGGAAATCAGCTATTGACGTTGAACACATGATGCGATTTTCGAAAAATTTCTTCAAATGTCCATTGATCCTACATAGTACATGACGAAAATGAGGTCCGTTCAAACTTTATATATATATATATATATATATATATATATATATATATATTATATATATATAATAATCTTAGTCGGACAGTGGGAGGGGGGGGCTTAGAGGGGAGGAATTTCAAAAATATCTCTGTTATTATGCGTCGAGAAGAAAAGACTTGAAAGAATTCTTTAAAACCAATCTTATTTCAAATGTAATGTTCTATAAATGTTGTTATGAACGCATTTTCATTATCTTGATTACTAACTGAGATATTTGCATTTTATAGTTTTCGGCCCTCGGTAACCCCTCCCCCCTTCCTACTCATGTCGTATTAACAATAAGCTGTTATATTATGAAGGACATTATTTGATGCAAAAATACCAAATACAGTTCTCATTGAAGTTTTACCTTTTGAGATAAGTGTAAATATGTGGCACACGTCGAAAATCTGCTTAGCTCCTGCCTGACCGACTTTTTTTTGTATAGAAATAAAGAATAAGTGGAAAGAGATCACAACTGTTTTATACTAGCACATGGGAAATCTGCTTAGTTTACGCAGTATGATGGGCTTTTCGGTGCATTGGAATGGAGATGAAATAATGTAATGTGTAAAATTCAAACGAAATATTTAAAAACATGAAATAATAAGAAACATTTTGTTTATTTAATATAATAGGAGTACAAGGAAGTGATGCGTAGTCAACATCAAACTTTTCACTTTAAGCAACTACTTCTCTTATAACAAATTAAAATAATTTTCATTTTTACTACTTTTTGCAGTAAGGACCATTTTTACGATTTAGTCATTATAACTGAAATGTTCTCATTTTGTTTCAGTGCATTCATTACCGAACCTGACCGTGCTGAGCCTCTCAGGATGCAGCAAGGTGACAGACGAAGGAGTAGAACTAATAGCTGAGAATCTTCAAAAATTGAGGAGCCTAGACTTATCCTGGTGTTCGAGGATCACAGATGCTGCTTTGGAGTACATAGCCTGCGACTTAAACTTACTTGAAGAACTCACATTAGACAGGTATAAATTCTAGCTTTTGTAAATTTGACTGTTTGCAGTTTTCAGGAATAGGTTTTTTCAGGGAATGAGCACTTCAGAAATGGGTGGCCCCTGAAGAGGTGGTATGCAAGCCCCGAAACTTATAGAGCAGTACAAGTAAAGATGCATGATAAAATGTTTTTTAGTGGTTACCCTTACCATGAGCCTATAAAGAACATATCAAAATATTGGGTCCAGAATAAGAATATATATATATATAAATATATAACAGTCATCTCCAGACACATCAATACTGTTTTAAACAGTTAATTGAGACCTCAATTCATTGTGTGTTGTCAATATAATTAAGCCAAGTAGTGAACTGCAGATGGATAATTTTTTAACTTAATGGCACCATTTTTCTTTTTTAACTACTTTATTCAAAATAAAATCCTTGGCTTGGTTCCATAATAAGTTTACTAGTATATTTGATTTCTAATAGTTTTGCTAATAAAGATAACTACAGAGTACCCAAAGCAACCACAGTGGATTTTCACTTTGTTCACTTCATTTCGTAAAAAAACTATGAGTCGAAGAGGGGGGGATACTGAAGCTACAGAAAACAAGAAAGTACTAATAACTCGCTTAGTACTTGAGAATAAAAAATGCATAAACCGAAAATTGTAGAAAATAAAAAGTTTAACAAGATTAGTTCCATAACATTTTATGATCCGACTCATAATAACGAAGATATTTTGAATTTTCTAATTTCGCCCTCTCTAAACCAATATTTCTGGGCTGATTTTAGCCAATAACAAATGTGACCTTTAGTATTGACTGAAACAGCTAAATGCCGAGTATTGTATACATCAAATAAACATTTTTGAGTAAAGAATAAAAAATTGTAAAAAATCTTGTTGACCATCTATTTGCATGTGTCTGACAAAGTAATAGTTCAATGAAAACCACATTAGGTGTTTAACCTTGGAATGAACTGGTTCATGATATAACAGCTTATAGTTGATATGACATGAGTAGATTTCTAACATTAGGATGGAGAAAAACTAAAATATGAAAATATCATGGTTAATATTCAATATAGAGAACAACATTTATAGAACATTACATTTCCAATAACATGGATTCTATACAATTTTTCTATACAACTCTGATACATCCAACCAGATACCCTGATTATAAATTGAAAGTATCTCAACTCTTACTCTTCTAGTGAGAGTTTTGTCAAGAGTGTATAATTGATTATAATTATGGTTTTCAGATGCGTTCACATAACAGATATTGGGATCGGGTACATCTCGACAATGCAGTCTCTCTCTGCTCTTTTCCTCCGTTGGTGCACACAGATACGGGACTTCGGGCTCCAACACCTATGTGGAATGCGCCACTTACAAGTCCTCTCTCTAGCAGGTATACTAAATCGTAATAGTATTATTATGTTTTTAATAAATCTGTTTTCAAGAAACTATTAAAACGCTTTCATAATTGGTATGGTGCTGGATGTGGGAGTCTGGTCAACATTGTCAATCATCCCTTACTTCAGAAAAAACAAATTCTACTCCCACCTCTCCATATAAAATAAGGACAGATAACGAATTCTGTGTAAGCAATGGGCGAGGAAGAAGACTATTTTTTGTACTTGAATCAGAAGTCCTAGAAGTTAAGAAATGTCCGTCACGCAGGGGCTGCGTGAATTAAGCAGATTTCCTACGTGAAGTTTTACAAAATAGAGAAATTTCAGAATAGAGAGTCAAACAGTTGCGGGAACGGCCCGAACTAGCTCTTGACGGAAACTCACGACTAGACCCAGAGTTAGCCGATCTCATCTCAGAAGCTGAAAACAGAAAAAATGCAAATATTTCGGTTAATATTCAAGATACAGAATACATGTATATAACATTATTTATAGTAAATAAATAATAATAGTATAATATATATATATATATATATATATATATATATATATATATATATATATAATTTTGAACGGACCTCATTTTTGTCATCTCCTGGGTAGGATCGATGGACATTTGAAGAAATTTTGATTTTTTCCTGAAGGGAAATCTGCTAAAAACAAAGATTAAGGAGGGGATTGTAGTGGGGGCTCTATTTAAGAACCTGGAATTCAAACGAAAATTAAATGAAACTGAAAAAAGGGCTTAGAGTGTGTCTGAAAACTGTGTCAACAATTTTTGTGATACAAAAGAGCTAAAAATTGCAAAGACATTGTTAATGGATTGCTTTTACCTCATAAGATCATAATGAGTCATTAAAAATTCATTTTTTGCACTCTCATTTGGATTTCTTCCTCCTCAACTTGGGAGCAGTTTCCGATGAACTCGGAGAACGGTTTCATCAAGATATAGCCCAAATGGAGAAGAGGTATAGCAGTAAATGCAATGAGAAGATACTTGCTGACTACTGTTGGACACTGCTAAGGGAGACATCTGATGAAGACTATAAGGACAAGTATACACATTGACGAGGCATACAGTTATATTATATTCACTATTAAATAGTATATTACTTGAAATTTTATCATAACTAGTCATCAGAAAATAAATAAATTAAAACAAAATAATAATATGTTATTTCATTATTTTTCAAAAACAACTTACACTCTCTCAAAAATGGTACCTGATAGAATTTTTTGAATTTCAGATTCGAACTCAGTACATATTGAAATATAAATATTAGCGTATATTTCTCAAATGAGCGAAAACTATTTTTTTTATTTATTTATTTTTGCAGAACATTTTTATCAACTATAATGTTTTGTATGTTATATAATTCCTCTGTAGTTTGTAATAGTCATAAATATAATATATTATTTGAATAATATTTTCAAATATTTCTAATTGTTGACCTATGACGTGATTTACAGGTTGCCCACTCCTTACTTCGAGTGGCTTGACCAGTCTCATTCAGCTTCGGCATTTACAAGAGCTGGAACTGACAAACTGTGCTGGAGCATCAAGAGAGCTGTTTGAATACCTCAGGGAACATCTACCTCGATGTCTCGTGATTGAGTAAACGTTACTTCCAATGAGCCTACAAGTTAATATTTAAGAACAAATATGAAAAAGAAAAAAAAAATTGTTTTACTGTGCTCTCTTTCTCTGAAATACTTTGTAACGATACAAACTGAAGGAAAATAAGCACACATGAAAGAGCAAGAAGTAAAGATGCTAATGTTTGGTAGCCTTGAACAATGTCAGTTATAGGGGAGTAAGCACAATAGTTATTGTCTCCTGAATGCATTCGGAAATCTAAAGGTGTATCTCACAATCAAAAATGAATGAAATGCTGTTTGTATGTTTTATATTTCGTGAAGGCCTTATTGATTTTTGTTGAGAATCTTATTTAAAAAATTAAAGAAGGCTTATTCCATAATAAAAATAAACATTTTTTTAGTTCCATAGTTATAACTTTGGGGTCAAGTTAGCCATATGGGTTAAGCATTAGTCTTAATCTCATACAGTAAACCTAGAGTGGTGAGTTCCATTCTTCCCACCTGGGTAATAAGAATTTATTTAGTGATGAACTCATTAAATAAAATCCTTAGTCCCAACCTGGCTAGAAAAGGGTGGTAAACTGTAGATAGCCTGTCTCAATTAACCATAGTAGCATAAAGTGGACGTAAATAAATAACAAATACTCATAATTTCAGTTAACTATGTTTCGAATTCAAACCGCTGCAAGTTTATTAAAGGATTTGAAGGTACATAATAAACAAAATCCTTCCAGGCACAAGAATTACTAAAAACAAAATAAATAAAATTGTCTTCTGTAAAACCCATTCTGTACCCCAAACTAATTGATTAATTAATATTGCAGAATATTATTATCATTCTCTAGTAGTTAAAAAAAAAAAGAAGAAGAAAAAATAGCTGCTTGCTGTAAGCTATCTTAAATTTAACTGAAAAAAAACCAATATTTAACTGCACATTCTAACACAACTATATGAATATTAAACCTAATTTATAGGGTACACTTAGTAAGCCCTTGTGTCTTGGGCACTCTGTAAATTAGACTGAACAAACTTTAGTTAAATAAATTCACTTTCATGAACGGTCATGCATTTTAGTTAAGTAGCCGTCAATCTAAAGTTAAACACATATTTTGGGGCTAATAAAACAAGAAACGTCTATATAAAAGAAACCAGTTAACAAAAAAAGTTAAATATTTAAAGTTTCAAATTGCCAGTGGTATTTACGATGTTGATAAATAGCTTACATTCAAAAGTCACTAACAGAATAATTTATTAGTTCAAAAATAAATCAATTATTTCTATCAACGTTTATTGTTTATTAAATTATTTTTATCCTAACTCATATAGATTGGCCATGAAGCTAGTGTTTCAAGTTACTCCTAGCATAGAATTAAATTAAATCCTTAATTTTTCAAATATAAAACTCTGACAATGGCACCGTAAACGATTTTATTGTCTGCAATTTCTACTTAACCGATACATCACTCAATAGATTGTGACATTAGATTAAAAAAAGAAAATGTGAAACATAATGAAAAATCCTTTTAGGGGTAAATGTCACCTGGATTTAATGGAATCTTCAGCTTTTAGAATGATTTGTTTTCTTTTTTTTCCGAATATATTTTAGAGACAATGTAAACATCCATCACTTGCCTCAAAGGACACTTGAAAGGTATGGTGGACTAATGAAATGCTTTAAACATACCTCAAATATTTTTAAGTCATGGTAAAGTTACATTCTTAACTTACCAGGGAAAAAAAATTCAATTAGAACGGGAGAAAATACATCCTGTAAGATGGCTGTGCGTTTCACACTTAATAGTGTCATTAAACTTTGTAATTATTACTTAATATTGTGCTTACTCAAACTATAATGTGAAAAATCAGATGTAAAGAAATTATAACAAGGCTATTCATGGCTTTTAGATCGTAAAGTATAACATTCCATTGTCTATTACATTTGGTAATTAAGTCTCTGGTTGATGACCAAAAAGTTGAAGGAAACATTTATTATATATTTGCATTAGCCGTGACTATTCCTTAAAAAAAAAAAAAAAATTAAATTAAATTTTTTGGAGAAAAACTATGTAAAAACTTTACTATATCACAAAAATATTTTGTTTCGATTCTAGAAATGAACACAAATGAGTTATGGAAGTATATAGCATTTTTAGGGAAATAGAAAAGAAGAATACACTTAGGTTTATTCATAATTGCATTATTGGCTGAAAATTATGAATTACTGTTTTAGAAACAGATAAGCACTCATTTACATTTGGAGAACAAATTTTAGAGGTATAACATAATTAATGTACAAGTTGGATTGTGTCTATTGCATTTGTGAACAGACTTCCATCTGTAAGTAAAGGCAATTTAAATATAATAGTTCTGAGGCATTTTTAGAGTTAAGAATAACAGATCCAGTTAATGCATGGACATAGTGTCGTAGCCAGGAATATATTGACTAATGTCATTCCCAGTTGGCATAGAATATTAATGAACTTTGTAAATGTAGAAAAGAAGTTGATAAGGTACAGCGTTATAATTCTAATTGAAATACAACTTAGGTTTGAGGAAATTTGAGAAAGCATAAAATAGAATGAAAAGAGGGCTTATGAAGTCATATTTACGATTAATCGAGATTAATTGGGCAAGAAAACCGATTACTAAAAAAAAAAAAAAAATGATCCAACCACGATCCATGATGTCAATTACTTTGCTAAGGCTCATAAAAAAAAATATAATATATATAAACCTCAGAATTTGCTTTTATTCAAATTTCATGTTTCCATTCTTTTAATATCTCTTCATGGAGGTGTAAAAAGTTGTAATCTAAATAAAAGCACAAGAATTACGTTTGCAGCAACTCCAGACAAAATGGGACTTTTCAGTTTAACATTAATAATGAGGAAATGTATGAGGTACCTTAAATAAAGCTGAGAGCCCGCATTTCATTATTGTAGCATTATATTATACTTATAAAATATTTATATTTCCTATTGAAAATGGGATGTATTAATTTATTTTCCTTATGTTAAAGTGTTTAGAATTTGAATGATTTTGAAATTTTGTTTCCTCCTTAAGATGCTTTCATAATTTTATTTATAAACGTCAACTTTGTGCTGCTACAGGTATCTACAGGGGGCTCCTATTGGGACGGGTTATCTACAGGTTAGCGCCCTTTTCTTGGCAGGTTGAGAGTAAGGATTTTATTTAATAAGTTTGTCATTAAATAAATTCCTATTACTCCAGCGAAAATCTAGCTCGCCAAGTTAGGTTTACACTGTGAGATTAAGACCAACGCCTAACTCCCTGAGCTAAGATGCTTTTAATTGTTTTATACTCAATAAAGTGTTTTATTTCTGAGCCTGATCTCAAATATTAAATTTTCAAAATGTCTTTTCTTAAAGCAAATTATCACATCTAAAATAATACTTTACTAATTGGTTATAACCAAAGTTTAAAATTATTTCAATATTTACTGTAAAATTACATTAATAATATTAATAATCAAAGAAGATGTGAAAATGTGGATAAAATTGTTTCTAGCAGTTATCATTGAGAGGATATGAAATGCTTGTTTTGAAAATTGTCCTTCCAGTAAAATGTCTATTATTCTGCAACAATACACATAACAAAAAGTTCTATTACTTCTTTATTAATAAAATATAAGCTTCTGATTCTAGAAATCACATTTTAATTTTCAGATATTAATACGATAATTGTGTAATTGTTCCAAACGTAATTCTGGAGTAGCGATATGTTAAAAGTGATTACTAGAATGGGATATTGTTGTATGATTTGCATTCTTTAATGAAGAGAAGATCATGATCTTTGACTACGAAATGTCAACCAATAAATATTGAAGGTTGTCAAACTCTACCTGGCCTTAACTCAACACACGGCCCTGCCGATAAAGCACTAGTTAACTGAAAAGCACCACTTGGAGTTTCGGCCCTCAATATCAATATGACATATTGATTTTATGGATAAGAGGTAGTGGATGTAATAATATCGCATATCATACACTCAAAACACAATTCAAAAAATTAACTTAATAAAGTATATTATGGAATGTGGTACTCAATTAATAGCTATAAAAATATGACAATTGCATCATTATAATGCTTATATGATAATAATATTATTTTAAGTAAAATATTTAATTAAATAACATCACTATGGTAATACGAAGGATTTTATTGATTTAGGAGTTCGAAATTGGTAGGTGCATTTGAGCTATATTTGCCACAAAAGGGCACTAAAATAGAACCACAGCTCACAAAGAGTTGTTAACAAGATAAAAATGGTTTCCTTAATGAAATTTTATTAGTATTAAATGAGTGGTCAAAATAAAAGAATAAATATTTTACATGACGTGGAAATGCACCTCAGTCTTCTATCGTAGTATCTAAGGGCATTACATTAAAAAAAATGAGAACAATAAGGTTAAATTTTGATTTTCAACTTATCAATATTAATATGAAATATTAGAGGAAACCTGTTTCGGGCGAAAGCATATTTCTAAGCCTGCATACTGATACACTTGAAAACTAAAAAAACCGACAATATGTAATTAATTGCCAAATTCCACCCCAAAAAAGAGATAATATTCTAAGAAAAATTTGCTTGGTCATCATTAAAGATTTTTAACCAGTGGCATTTTAGTGGCTAGTAGAACGTAAGAAAATGTATTTTAATGGATGAAGAAACTAACTATGCCAGTGCTGCAACCATACTTACACAAAAAATGGGTATCTCATGGATATAATTATTTCAATTTCTTTTTTTTTTTTTTTTTTAAATTCATTAATAATACGTGCAAAATAAGATAAATATGTTTTTTAATAAACCTTCATTTAATGAAATTATGAATTCTGAATGAACATTTTAAATGGCTCCCATATTTCCTTATGAACTAAAGAAAAACAAACTAGGAAACATATCTCTGTAGAGTGTACCTTCTGTTTTATCTCTTTGTAGTCTGGATTATAACTTTAGTTGTAGTGTAGAATTAATGAAAAGGCATGTGAAATGATAACCAATGGTATTTCATACCAGATAATTATTATTGCAATGTTAATATAATTAAAAAGAGAAGTTTATGGTGGCATTGACATTCAAGGCACAATTAATAAAATAAAATAGCAATGTTATGCAAAATGAGAGCTCTTTATCTCTTTTAAACTTAACATTTTAATATTTTAACCTTTTGCAAGACATATTGTAAATAAGCTTTAATTTCATTTTCTTTATTAAACCTCCTTCTAAATATCTGCTCTTTAAACTTTGATCCCATGATTTTACTTTCATTATAAATTGTAACATTTGTGTTATATAGTTTTGAAATTTTTATTTTTTAAATTGATACATTCACTGCAATATTTCTTTGAATTTATTTTAAAAAGTTATCATATGCAAGGGAAATAAGGCAGGGTGGATTTCATTTAATGAGTTGGTCACTAAATAAATTCCATTGCCCAGGGGGGAATTGAACTCACCACTCTAGGTTTACCATGTGAGATTAAGGCCAACGCTTTAACTCACATGGCCAACCTGAGCCTAAAATATTTCTACAAAAAAATATCTTCATTCTAAGATAAGTTTGTGAGGCCCTAACCATTGAAGTAATTTGTTCTCAAAATTTTGAATCTTTAAAAAAATACGATGCTCTAACTTATTCCTCAGTGTTTGAGCCAGCTTCAGAGTGAAGGACCTCTAACGATTTAGGCAGGGGAAGATTCTACCTACCCCATATTTTATTGCAGAACAGTGAAGGCAATATGAAACCACTGTATATTTTTGTGGCCCATTTTTTTCAGCCGTTCATTTACTCATGAAAATCAGAATTTTTCGTACTCGGAACAACTAACAGTTAAATCTGTATATATTATACAACACTTCAAAAATTTTACTCTCAAGTAAATTAATCTGCTTCACTTTCCTTCCTGAGGCTGTTATACTCAAAATCTTTATACATTGATATACAGCCCAAATTTCCAAAATGGATACTTTTACTAACTATCCATAAGGATCTGGTATAATTTCCCTAGGCTTTGCTCCATACCCATTGTTAACAAAAAATATTTATCACTAAATACTCCAGAGCAAGGGCATGGAAGATAGTTTTGATTCTTAGGGGGAAAAAAATTCTAGCCAACCAACAGCAATTCGGAAACAAATTAGGATACAGTGGATGTATTTATTTATTACAATATTATTTATCTCAAAACATTCAAGCAATAGTTGTCCTAATATTTTCAACCATTAGAACGAGACTTTTTATGTCAGAAATCTGTATCAAATAGAAAACCATAAATCTCCAATAATCAAGAGTTCTGGTCAGTAAAAGTCCAATTATTGGCAAAAATAGAAAATATTACATGAATGTTTCAAGTTGTGTGGAAACAAAAACTACTTTGTCAATCAACATTGATTCAGAATTTTTATTAATTTCTGAACTCAAAAATCTTTTTAAATTTCGTTAATGCGCTACTAAATATTTGGCTTTCACAGTAATATAAACACATTCTTTTCAATTTAAAAAACAAAATTCTTCATAATAAAATATTACTATGCTTTTAAAGAGAGTTGTCATAAATAATTTATGTATCCCATACCTGCAAAAGAAAAATCCTTATTTGGATAATGAAAAAGAAAAAAAATAGAAATTATAAGGTCAAAGAGAATAGCTAGCAGTGAATTTGTCAATTTTATATTCTACTGATAAAAAAATGTACAAAGTTAAAATTCATTTTATCTTGATTATGAAAATATTTTTATGAGATGATCTATTTCTTTCATAAAATTTAATTAATTTCACAATATGAATGTGAAAATGTATAAAATATCTATACATAATATACTATTTATATATATATTTTGATGAAGTATATAATGCATATATATAAAAATGTTATGTTTTGAAAAGAATAAAAAAATCTGTGAATATATGTAGGATAGTTATATATGAAAAAAAAGAAGTGTGTGTTTATTCCATGATGTAAATATTTTTAATGTAACCTGTGCCTAATCTTAGAAGAGTGCATGTTTTTTTATGATAAATTTGTTTAAAAAAAAGAAGAAAAAATATAGCACTCAATATTTTTGATGTTTATAAAACTTAAAGAAAAAAATAGTTTTTTTACTTTAGATGTGAAATAATTCTTTAGTGTGATTAATTAATTTTTAGTGCTCCTCAGTTTACAACTAATTTCAAAAATAAATATTTAAAAAACCCGTGAAATACTTTTGTAGGTCTTATGATTTTTCAAATTTTCCACCCTTCTGTTTAATAAAATTTGAAGATAAATCAGGTATAGTGTTGAATCCTCAATGTAACTATAATTTTTCCATAAAAATGTCTAAAATTCAATTTCATTAAGCATTTTTTTAACATTGTGAAATCTTCGAGCAGTTTATTTGAATATAGATTTTGGCAAATGTAACTGACGGAGTACTGAGATTTCTTTCACTTATTTATCTGATACTACAATCCTATATCATATTTATCTTGTAAATATAAATCTAATTTTCTATAACTATATATTTAGTTTTATGTTAAGACTTTAAATTACTTGTGATTTTTATCAATTTGTTAATGGTCTTTGCACAAATAGTCCTAATAAATCAGATAACAATAATTTCATTTTGAATTAAACACTACTAATATCTCTGTAAAGCTGAAATGTTTATTTTTTCCCAATCACAATCTGTAATTTGTACAGCTTATAGATGTTAAAAATGATATTTCGAGAATTGTTTTTCTCACCCAAAGGGCTCTAAAATCAGAAATTCTCTGATTTATTTTGATTATTGTAAATAGCCTACTTTTAATGTTTTTTGACATCAAATTTCAAATCAAACTTTGCATAATTTTTTCAAGCAATAAAATCATATCAAGATCCAGGGAATTATATTTTTATAATTTGAGTGCAATAAACACAACTTTCGTGGAAATCTTGGCATCTTGTAAAAGAAAAATTGCTTGTTATTTTAATAGTACTCTGTGTTTATAATTCTGTCTTGTGTAATGTACAGGTCAGGGAAACACTTAAATGTAAAAAAGAAAATGCTAAATTAATTCTTATTTTCTAAATCCCTAGAAGCAACTCAATTTTTTAAAACAGCTAGTAAAAAGATTTTAGTAGGCTAAATAAAGCAAAACCATATTTAAAGAAATTTCTAAAATGTTTTTCTTTTCTGTAAGGAAAACAAAGCCTCCAAGAATTAGTAGATCTTGGCAATTATCTGTGATGTACTGATTATCTAGTCACAAATAAATGGATTATTAAACCTCTATTGTTTTTTTATTTTATTTTTTTATCCTTCTTTCTTTTCTTATCAGATCATATTTTACTATTGTCATCTCTTTCAATGTTCATACTCAAGTAGCAGATTTTTTTCCCTTACATTTCCAGGTTGTTTTCCACAGATGTCAAAGCTAATGTTTCAAATTAGATAAAGAAGCATCTAGGCCTCTGTGACCGTTCTGGCTTTTACATGTTTCCACACTATTGCTATGCAGAACTATATCTTCCACGTACTTGATACAACTAGGAAACATGAACTCCCAAAATTCGATAAGGCAGTGATTGTGAAGTGATAAAAAATATCAATGTATAGATAGTTTAAAAAATTAGTTTATTTACGAATTATAATACAATGAGGATTAATTATAATCATTATTATTTATAAACGTCCACTTTTTGCAACTATGGCTAATTGGGACGGGTTATCTACCACCCTGTTCTAGCCAGGGTGGGACTTAGCATGTTATTTAATGAATTCCATGACTAAATAATTTCCTTTGCCCAGGCAAGAATCGAACTCGCCACTCTAGGTTTACCATGTGAGATTAAGGCCAACTCTTAAACTCACATGGCTAACCTGAGCCCCCAATTAATTATAAACAGTTTTAATGAGATAAAACTGCCTTATTCTTTCATAAAGACCAACATGATGGTATTTAAACCTTCAAAAAAATACACATAAGTGTGACCAACATAAATCTTTCTGTAACCGGGGCGAGTCCCTGGATCCACGTTCTTTAAATGATCAACAGCCTAATGATTTTAGTCATTTCCAATCATATTTTTTATTCTGTGACAAGACTTACAAATACAAGTAATAATTATAATTTAGGCAGGGTTCATGAGAGACTCTTGCAATGCCTGACCTATCCTACAATGCACTGCATAAAGAAATATTTTTTTTGTATCATGGCATATCTTTCCAAAAACTCATTACTGTGGATGTGTACAGCCAACATTGTATTAGCAAATTTTCCTTTAAGGGAAATAACCCAATGAGATTGTTCTCATGACGCGATATTCGAAAAATTGTCTCAAATATCCATCAATCCCATCTAGTAAGTAAATGACTCTTCATTTAGAAAGCTGTGTTGAGACAAAATTAACAATAAAATTGTAATGATTAAAATAAATCGTTCTATCTAAAATATCTATCTTTTCAAACGTGGTGTGCACTTACTGGAAACAGTCTCTGTCGGTCTCAAGACTCCCGCTCAGTCGACCTTCTTTGAAATCCTTGTTACTTTGCCATTTATTATCATATCTATATTAAATAAAACATTGCTGGAAGTGATCATACCCCTATAGACACCTATAGTTTAGAAAGGACCTCATTTTCATTAACTCCTGGGTGGGATAGATGGACTTTAGAGAAAAATATTCAAAAACCATATCATGAGTACAACCTCAATAGCGGATTTCTGAACATTTCCCTTGAGGGAAATTTGCTAAAATAACTATGGTACAAATCTTACGAAACTATAATTTTACCTTTAAAGATGTGGGAGGGGACCATTGGAAATTGAATCGTTGAGACTGACATTAACCAATCAAGGAGTCTTAACACATTAATGTTTTTGTTAGTCCTGCTAGTAAAGTCCTTTGATGAAATTTTGTCTTTTGACTCACCTTATTACAGGAGAAGAATAATTGTGCATACTGAATTAACAACATTCCAATTTGCATCATTTTATTTCAGTTTTACATTTGGAAAATGTCACCTTTCTCTTGAGTACGCTTAAGAGTTTTAGATTTGTCTTCTAGAACATTAGTTGGAGAAGCCTCTAGTGAAGATTTCCTCCTTGTTCTTAGCACAAAATGGGCTTTATCATCAGCGTATAAATGTTCATTTATACTCATTCCAAATCGTGCATGATAGTTTGGATCAATGTTCTCCTTTTTTACTTCTCCGTCTTCTTCTTTAGCGTCTTCAATCATTTCATCTTGTTTAATTGTTAAGAGTAATGATTTTACATGATTCGTGAAAGCTTTTGCTAGAATATATGCTCCATAAAGTGTAGCTTCTGTCGATGTAGTAATCCTTTTGTAGCATTCTTTAGCCCGTTTATATTTTTCCAAAGCAATTTCACTGGCAACATCAAGAGCTTCAGTCTACAGAACATACATTTATTTTAAGAAAAGCATTAAAATAAAAATAAAAAGTCCTTCAGGCAGGAGCTGTGCAAACCAAGCAGATTTCCTAAGTGCTGGTATAACACACGTGTCATATCCCCTCGCCACTTATTTCCTATTTCTAAGTAAAAGCGATGAGAAGTAGTGGGCGTTACAGATAGCTAGAAACAAGAAACTCATTTGATACTAGAGTTACAAAAAAAATGCATGAAACAACAATTGTAAAATATCAATAGTTTAACAAGATGTGTTCAATAACATTTTATGATCCGATTCGTTATAACGGAGATATTTTGAACTTTTATTTCCCCCCTTTTAAACCCAGTTCATTATTCCCAGTTAGGTTTCAGCCACTAACAAATATGATCTGCTGACTGAAACGGTTAAATATCGAGTGCCGTATAGATCAAATTAATATATTCAGACACAAGAATGTAAAATCTTAATTGATGATGTCACCACACAACAAATTTGAATGTATCTCACAAAATAAAGGTCTCTTGTAAACAATATTTGGTATTTAGACTCAGAATAAAGACTAAAAAATGATATTATTGAGTTAATATTCATGATAGAGAAAATATGTATATAACAACATTAATAGCTAATTTATTTTTCAATGAGATGGGTTATATACAATTTTTCAATCTGACTTATTATAATGGAGATATTTCAAATTATTGAATTTTCCTCTCTAAACCCTCCCCCTAGCCTGTTTTAGCCGTTAACAAAATTGATCTTTAGTATTACACTACTTACGCTTATATACTGAGTTTGGTAATACTTGAGCAAATATTGGGACCACTAGTGCAGTAACAGGCCCCTATAAATGTCAATATAGGTATAGATATATAATTTTGAAAAGACCTAATTTTCGTCATCTAGAGCAGGGGTCTCCAAACTTTCCAGCCTTAGGGTCATACTGATTACTCCAGTAAGTTCCGAGGGCCAAAACCATATTATCATTGTTGCCGGTGGTAAAAAGTGAAATAGTCCACTGATGAAAAAAAAAGTCCGAAAAAATACGAAACGTTTAAAAAAGGCTGTAAATCGGACTAAAGTCCGCAAAACGGCAACACTGCATATTATTAATTTTCAATAAATAAACAAATATTAATATTAATAATTATTGATTGATTTATTTATTAATTTTCAATAAATAAACGAGGTTCAGGTTAGCCATGCGAGTTAAAGCGTTGACCTTTATCTCACATGGTAAACCTAGAGTGGCGAGTTCGATTCTTGCCTGGGCAAAGGAAATTATTTAGTGACGAAATTCATTAAATAACGTTCTAAAATCCCACCCTGGCTAGAAAAGGGTGGTAACCTGTAGATAACCCGTCCCGATTAGCCTAAGTTGCAAAAAGTGGTCGTTTTAAATAATAATAATAATAAATAAATAAACAATAAGCCTACAACAATGTTATGAGTAGCTGGCCCATGACCATATCAATGGAGATGTCATATTAATAATTATTCTACATAAAATTAGAATACTTAAGTAAACTAAATTTAATTTGCTTTAAAAAATATGTTCTCAAAAAGGAGTTTTCAAGTATGCTAGCTCTCCACGGGTCGGACAAAATCTGTCCGCGGGCCGGATTTGGCCCTCGGGCCATCTAGAGGGTAGAATGTATGGACAATTAAAGATTTTTTTTTTTTGAAAACGAGTACAACCTCAATAACTGATTTCCATTAAGGAAAATCTGCTGAAAAATAAAGGAATCTCCTATAATATTATTTAATATACCATCTCGATTTTACTATTTTTATTCATGTTGTTGCACAACACACATATTTGTTTCATGGATTATGAACCCCAAGGATTACACTCCACATTTAATTATTTAGTTAAATTAAAATACTTGGGATTTTTTTAATATATAATAAATAATTGCTATTTAAATGAGTGAAACTGCAAATTTCAGTTAATTCCTTCTATTACGAATGTCAGAAAGCAACTCTCTAGCTGCCTGTATTTTACTTCCAGAGTTCTCTTAATATTTTCTCTTCACACTATTATTCTAGCATCGGCTAAATATTGAAGAATTTGTATTCTTCAAATTAATAAATCAAAATAATGCAATGAAAAAACTATAATTTCTTTTTACCAATGAATTTTCAAATTTTGCAGCTCTTAGTAAGAAGTATATGGGGCCCAATATGTCAACGATAGTTCCATCTGAAAAGTCTACCATAAAATAAGATTCAATATTCATTATACCAGTTTTCAGTGCCAGTATCCAAGTTTTTTTATTTATTTTTTTGTTATCACATTCTTTTTCATCTAATGTTCCCTGAAAAGCCTTAAACAATTTGTTAAAACATTAAAAGCAGTCTAAAATAATAATGATTCTTGGAAATGGTAACATTTTTGTAAAGTAAAATTCACTAACTCTGATTATTTATTTTTCCTTTACTTGTGATTTTATAATTATGTTTTTTTTTTGTTTTTTTTTTGTCTCTGGTTCTATGTCCACTTGGCCCTTTTTGAAATGTGTACAAATGATGGAACCTAATCAATAGATTCATGTGGAATGACATTTCTACTAAGTAGATTTGGCACAAGATCAAATAAAAGAGATCTTTAGGTCATTCTAAAGAGTTAAATCGTATACATAAATTGGCAAGCATTTGTAATTTTTTAGAGGATTATTAGGTTTTGACCTAGGTGACAGGGAAAAGTAAAAATATTGTTTACATAAAAGTCTTGCCAAAAAAAAAAAAAAATACCGTCATCATTCTGCCTTTAATGATTTCCTGAGCAAAGCTTACCTTTGCTAGTGTACATATACACAATTTCGAACAGACGTCATTTTTGTCATCTCGTAGGTGGGATCGGTGAACATTTGTGGAAAGTTTTCAAAAATCTAGCCATGAGTACAACATTAAAAGCTCATTTCCCATGGGGAAATCTGTTAAATACATTAATACAATAAATTATCATAACTTATGAAATCTCATGCTAAAACCTTTTATGGCCTATTATAGAACTCTTAAAATAAATAATTGTATACCTGAGAAAATCCTATCAAGAATAAAGCATACATTATGCCATCACTATTATTAAAAACCGTCAAGAAGTACTCAGACATAGCAAGGAAACAATTATATGGGTGTGAAGGGTCTAATTCATTTGAGTCCAATCCTGAAAAGAAGATAACTTTAAATGTATTATACATTAATCGTAGAATATTGTGAATCAGTTGTTGCAGATAACAATGGGGCAAACCACCAATGTATGACGTTAGCTATATTGATTTCTGGCTAGTCATATGGCAACAGAAATGTCAGAAGTTAAAACAACATTGTTGGGTCTCCCTAAAATGGATGAAAGAAATAAAAGTCTATCACACAGGGACTGCATAAACTGAGCAGATTTTCCACATGCTGAAATGACACACTACTAATCACATTTCAGCATATATTCTCTATATCTCAAAGAAAAAAGAAAAATAAATAAATAAAAAAATCCGATGAGTAAAAGTTGGTAAAAATGAAATCTTAATTGATGATGTTATCACAATAACTATTTGCACATAGCTCATATAATAAAATAAAGGTCCGTTGAAAACCTTATTTGGCATTTATGCCTGGAATAAGGCGTTTCATGGTATATTTTCTTATTTTTAAAGTGCAATAACTGTTAGTTGGGGTTTACTGAAGGCTAAAATCCAAAAAATGCCATTATCTCCTTTAATATTGAAGATAGAGAAAATATCTATACAACAACATTTATAGAACATTAAATTTTCAATAATATTGATTCTATGCAATTTTTCGATACAGTATATATCATAGAATATGATGGAGATATTTTGAATTTTCAAAATTCCCCCTCCCACTGGTCCAAATTCAGGTGTTAACGAACTTGATCTTAAATTTTTTCTAAAAAGTTTAAACATCAAGTTTGGCGCTGATCAAACAAAAATGACGACCTCTAGAGTGGCCAAAGGCAAATATAAGTATATATATATTATCTTGAATGTACCACATTTTTGCCAATTCATAGGTAGGACCGATGGAAACTTGTTGAAATTTTTAGAAAATCACGTCATGAGCACGATCTCTATAGCTAATTATCATTGGTTTGAATCAAGGCTACTTTCATATATTAACGATGATAATAGTATTCATATGATGAGTACTGTGATGAGGAGCAGGACAGAAAACTGAATATGTTCAGGAAACCTTGGAGTTTGGATGATGCTACTATTTGCTCGCTGTGCAAACTCCAGGAGCCAGAAGATGTTTTACATTTCCTTGGAGTCTGCCCTATCCTCAGGGAATTCAGGAGAGATTCTTTTAGGAAGAACTCACTCAGCGGAAACCAGGTCTGAAGAATGTTAAATGGCGAGGACTTTGTTTACATTACTCTACAATTATGAAAATATAGCATTAAAGTATAAATATGATTATTTATAAAACTAACTATTTATTAACGTCCACTTTTAGCAACTAAGGCTAATTGGGACGGATTATCTACAGGTTACCACCCTTTTCTAGCCAGGGTGGGACAAAGGATTTTATTTAATGAATTCCGGTACTAAATAAATTCCTCTGCCCAGGTGGGAACCGAACTCGCTATTCGAGGTTTACCATGTGAGATTAAGGTCAACACTTTAACTCACATGGCTAACTTGCGCCCCCTTTTGCCATTCAATAAATGTTTATTTCTTTTTCTGATTTTTATGTTACTTGAAGTATTTATTATTTCATTTAAAATCCGAACGTATAAATTTTTAATTTATTTTGAAAAAGAGAATGAACTTGTCACTCAAGCTGATGAGTAAACCCAAGCTTCTGTAAATTTCAATGTATATTACGTAACAAAAATAAAATTAACTTTATTCATTAGATCAAATGAGCCCTGAATATTTGAACAATGGTCGGATGATGTCTCAAGCCTCCTGCACTGATTTACACCTTTTTTTTTTCATTGATTAATTACATCCTTTTTTTTTATCACTGGAAAAAACATGGGCCAAAACTTCCCTTATTTTTTTTTTCTTTTCTGCTCTGTTTGTCTTTTCAGAAAGAATTGGTCTTCTATTTTTAAAACGTTGGCCATGAGTTTATAAGAATCATGATGATTCCATTATACAGTGTTCTCACTGCTTTTATTTCTCATCAACACTGAGAGAAAGAAGACACAGCCAATTTTACAAGAATTTGTCAACAGTGCAGGAGGATTAATCTTCTGTTTCTCAGTGTAATGTAGAATAATTTGGGTGTAATTCATTATAATTTATTCTGAGACACCATCTAGCCATCATGTTTATTTGAAGTGACTATAATGAGAATGAAAGAAACAACTAAAGGTATACAGATTAACAGTAAAGCCATTCATTGCATCATATTTACTGATGATATTGCACTGGTGGCAAAGTCCGAAGTAGAGATAAATAGAATGCTGCAAGTCCTAAAGGACACCCTAGACCAGTTCAAACTCAAGTTAAATGTTTTAGTTGTAGAGAAGAACAAGTTTTGTTACCTAGGGAGCATCGTCACTGAACACAGTGATAGTAGAGCTGAAGGTGATGGAAGAATAGCACTTGATAAACATTTCTACTAAAGCAAAATGAATATTTTAACTAATAAACATATGCTAAGCCTTTCATGTGGAGTGTACTGCTTTATGGGAGCAAATGATGGACTCTCCACAAAAGGGAATATAATAGATTGGAAGCAATGGAAATGTGGATCTCAATCACTAGAAACACATTCACAGCGAGTGAATCACTAGAACTAGATGGACTCGAAAAAATCCAATTTAGATTACTTAAATGAGGTAGGTGAGAGCTAATGTCAAGGCTATGGAAAAAAGGAGAGTGAAACTTCTTGGGATATCATAAGGCACAACTACTTCATCACAAATATATATGAAGGTAAGGTCCTAGGGAATAGTGGAAGAGGGAAACCTAGAAAATCATATTTCGAAGACACCAAACATTTTATGGATTTGGGTTTTAGTAGAAATATGAAGAGCAGCTTTTGAAAGAATACAATGGTTGCAACTATGCAGTCTGGTAGTGGTTCCATAGCCTTTAGATCTATCGTACAGACTCCCCAATATAATGCATGGTATAATATAATAACACTCCTAAGAAAATAAAGTAGAGAAACTTAGTTATGTGTGATAATTGGTTTACCACTTAATATTTGAAGGGCTACTGTAGAAAACTTGGTTCCATATTCTCCATTTTCATCAATACTATTGAGGATATCTATTGATGAAGCTGCTTCAGTAAAGATTGCCTTCAAAACTGAGAGTATGCCTTGTGCAATATCATCAGGAATCCTATCATCCTTCTTATCCAGGACATCATCCCTAGGAATAGCAATAGATATCCGTCCCGTTCCTGGGTAGGTCCATCCTGGGCTGGAAGTGTAATCATCCAACCACCTGCCGAGGTGAATACTAGATATTTTATCAATATTATGTAGCTGGGTTAGAATTTGCTAAACCGCTAGACATAACACAACAATTCTGAGTTGGTATTCTGATGGGTGGATGTGACTTCTAATGTAGATTGATGAAAGAAATGGCTATGCTTCCACTATAACAATTTATTAAAATGACAGAGCACTTTCGATGCAGTGAATCAAGTTCTAAGATATGACTAGTACTAAGAGACATAAGGTCAACATCCAGGACGTTCGGGCACTGATGATTGTTTTGTGTGTCAACAGATGATGATGATTCACTGCATCGAAAGTGCTCTGCCGTTTTAATAAATTGTTACAGTGGAAGCGTAGCCATTTCTTTCAGCTACCTATATGACACAACAAGTTTTATTCAAATGTAAAAAATCATGATTTTTTTTTTTATTGGCATTATATACCTCACAGATCTTTAGTCATCGTGTCTCGAGATGTAGCAATTCAGATTTCACCCATTCAAGTACTGACTATACTCCAGTGTACTTAACTTAGGTGATCTAATGTCGGACGCTCTACCACTGATATACATGAGTGCCCCCCCCCCCAAAAAAAAAGTCCGTCACGCAGGGGATGCGTAAACAAAGCAGATTTCCCACGAGAAGTTTTACAATAGAGAAATCTGCCTAATAACAACTGTAGTAGTCAGAAACCTCTAAACCTAAAACATTATTTATGGCGTAATAACCCAGTAGTTTCTAGCCCCAAAAAACAGTTAACCTAACCTCTAAACCTATTCACGAGGGACGAATAGTTATAGAAACGGCCGCCAGAGCTCTCGGCGGAAAGTCCGAACATAGCCTACTGGTGACCACACGCAGAATACAAATGCAAATATCTCGGTTAATATTCAAGTTACAGAATAAATGTATAGAACAATATTTATAGTAAATTTAATTTGCAATAAGATTTATTGTACACAATTTTTCGATCCGACGCATAATAACGGAGATATTTTGAATTTTCAAAAATCCCCCCTCTAAACCCCCCCTCCCACTGGTCCGATTTCAGCCATTAACGAACTTGATCTTCCTTTTTATATAAAACGATTAAATTCCGTGTTTGGTAAAGATCAAACAAAAATTGCGACCGCTAGAGCGTTAACAGACAAATCTCTCTCTTCTCTCTCTCTCTCTCTCTCTCTCTCTCTCTCTCTCTCTCTCTCTCTCTGTATATATATATATATATATATATATATATATATATATATATATATATATATAATTTTGAACGGACCTCATTTTCGTCATCTCCTGGGTAGGATCGATGGACATTTGAAGAAATTTTTCGAAACTCGCATCATGAGTACGACCTCAATAGCTGATTTCCCTTAAGGAAAATCTGCTAAAATAATCACGAAATGGAGTAAATAAGGGGAGAAAGAAAAAAAAGTCCGTCACGCAGGGGCTGCGTAAACTAAGCAGATTTCCCACGTGAAGTTTTACAATAGAGAAATCTGCCTAGTAATAACCTATTCTTATAATAGTTAGTGAAACGGCCACACTAGCGCTAGTGCGCTCGGCGGAACCACACTCACAATACAAATCCAAATATCTCGGTTAATATTAAAGATACAGAATAAATGTATAAAACAATATTTATAGTAAATTTAATTTGCAATAAGATTGGTTCTATACAATTTTTTGATCCGACGTATGGTAACGGAGATATTTCGAATTTTCGAAAATCCCCCCCTCTAAACCCCCCCTCCCACTGGTCCGATTTTAGCCATTAACGAACTTGATCTTCCTTTTTACATAAAAAGATTAAATTCCGAGTTTGGTAACGATCAAACAAAAATTGCGACCGCTAGAGCGTTAACAGACAAATATATATATCTATATATATATATATATATATATATATATATATATATATAGATATATATATATATATAGATATATATATATATATAGATATATATATATAATTTTGAACGGACCTCATTTTCGTCATCTCCAGGGTAGGATCGATGGACATTTGAAGAAATTTTTCGAAACTCGCGTCATGAGTACGACCTCAATAGCTGATTTCCCTTAAGGGAAATCTGCTAAAATAAAGCCACAATAAAGGGGGTGTAATTAGTGGCGGCTCGCGTATAGGCACTGAGGAACTGGAGCACCCCCAATTTCCACTTGATATTATCTATAACATTTAATATAATGAGCCTTTTTCTTTAATTCTTTCTTTATACTTGTATAATATATAATCCTTAAGCTTAATGCAGTACCCATCCCCCAGGTTATGAAAAAAGATGCAAATATCTTTGTATGGAACTGTCCGCTTCACAGTTCCAGCGGCGAGGTGTTTGACTGTTGTGAGCATGGGCACACAGTAAGCTCCAGGCGAGGCTGCAAGGGAGAGAGAGCACTGTCGTTCCCGCAGTGCCGACCCTGGCCTGCTAAGACTAAACATTTTCTGGAGCAGCACCCCCACTAATTTTAGCTACGAGCCGCCACTGGGTGTAATATAAATCACTATGAGAATTAGAATCACAGATAATTAAATGAAGTTTTGATACCTATCGATTATCGGGAGGTCACCAATTTAAATATGTTTATTAAATCATATTAAAAAAAAGTCCGTCACGCAGGGGCTGCGTAAACTAAGCAGATTTCCCACGTGAAGTCTTACAATAGGGAAATCTGCCTAATAACAACTGTAGTAGTAAGAAACCTCTAAACCTAAAACATTATTTAGGGCGTAACAACCCAGTAGTTTTTAGCCCCAAAAAACAGTTGACCTAACCTCTAAACCTATTCACGAGGGGCGAAGTTATAGAAACACGCCGCCAGAGTTCTCCGGAAAGTTCGAACATAGCCTACTGGTGACCATTATCACGCAGAATATAAATGCAAATATCTCGGTTAATATTCAAGATAAAGAATAAATGAATAGAACAATATTTATAGTAAATTTAATTTGCAATAAGATTTATTCTATACAATTTTTCGATCCGACGCATAATAACGGAGATATTTTGAATTTTCAAAAATCCCCCCTCTAAACCCCCCCTTCCACTGGTCCGATTTCAGCCATTAACGAACTTAGTCTTCCTTTTTACATAAAACGATTAAATTCCGAGTTTGGTAAAGATCAAACAAGAATTGCGACCGCTAGAGCGTTAACAGACAAATATATATATATATATATATATATATATATATATATATATATATATATATATATATATAATTTTGAACGGACCTCATTTTCGTCATCTCCTGGGTAGGATCGATGGACATTTGAAGAAATTTTTCGAAACTCGCATCATGAGTACGACCTCAATAGCTGATTTCCCTTAAGGGAAATCTGCTAATAACACTTTATTATTTAAAACAAACTTCTAGAATTTATTTGAATGACAAAATGCAATTTTAAATTAGAGTTAACCCAAAACTGGACTATGCCTCTTAGTAACAGTATAAAGCGGTCGTCCCCGATTCTGCAAGGTAGCTGTCCAAGTGGTGTAATAATGAACGACCACCAAATGGTGTTCATAAACACCAACTGGTGTTAATAAACCATCACTCATTTTCTGATAAAAATGAAACAGAATGACTAAGATAACTTAGTCAAGTATGACCAGTCTAAAGCGATAGCAATAACAGCGAATAGGTATGTGAGGTTTTGAAACAGTAAATATTTTATCAGTAAATTATGAGTAGCCACATTTGTCATTTATAAATTCTGGAAGAGTTATTTTAAATAATAAAGTGATTTTCTTTTAATTATGATTTAATAATCGTCTTTAAATAGGCGGCCTTTCAATAATCGATAAATACCTAAGTCATTGTACTTTTTGTATTCTACACGTTAGCAATAATTTTAATTCCAAATTATAAGAATAACATAATATAAATTGAATATTATCGTCCTGAACTTTTTAGAAGATCTCCCTTAATGGAATTAGGATGATCTTATCTCACTATCTATTCACTATTTCTTTCGCCCACCCCTCCTCCACCAAATACCAAATATGATCTATTGTTTTCCATGAAAAGGTTAAATGATGACTAAAAATATTTGCAATATCTCACAATATAATTCCAACAATTACTACTTGGTAAGTTTCGAATAAAGTGGTTCATGATATATCAGGTTATTGTTACTATGGCATGAATAGGAATAAAAATGAAAATATCTGGGATAATATTCGAAATAGAGAAAAAAAATGTATATGGCTACATTAATAGGAAATTACATTTTTATTAAGAATGGCCTCATACAATTTTTTTTTTCTCGAAGTATCGAATATGGTATTGATAAAATATTGTGTTCTATGTGAACCAAGGGAGACTCATTCATGAAAAATAGCCCGCCTTGGGCAAGAGCTGAAGATCAATTGATTGAAAGAATTAGGGTAGAATATTTCACATGTATGGGTTATGGCAACCAACTAGTTTAAATTTGGTAGCTCCAGTTTAATAAAAAAATAAATAAATTCAAACCTGATTATGTCGTCATCAAGCCCAGCCATCAGGGTGAGTGAAAAGCCAAGGTCTTCTTGTGCCAAGTAGAACCCACAGTAGACTTTTTCTAATTGTAGATTCTTTTCAAGGAACTGATTTACGGCTTCGACGCCTATGGAATTGAGGAAATACCAATTGCCTGAGTAAGCATTTACTAACAGCATTAATTTGGAGTCGGGCTCGAATGCCAGAGATGTCTCTTCGTTAGGATCTGTGATGAGTCTCACCATTTCCCTGACTGTTTCCTCCTTGGAAGGTCCCATCATGGATTTTCTGTTAAGGTTTGTGGAATGCTGGTCGATATGAAACGAATTGTTTATTATACGGCAGGAGACTGTCGAAACAGACAAGTCCCACAGCTTGTTGTATATTTGAGTCAGCGAATGGTTGGCTTCTGCCATTGCACCGGCGATCTTGAAATACAGCAGCACTCCAGAATGCCCTTTCCTCTCCAGACCGCATCCCGATGAGCAGACGGCATCTGCCACCGGGATCATCAAGACTTTCATCCCGCGTTCTTGAGCCTTGGCCACGGCCGTTCCCCAGTTCAGCTCGTCTTCAAAGTTGCTCGGCACAATAGCGATTATCCCGGCTTGATCGCTTTTGCTCAGTTCCCGTATGGCGACGAAGATGACCCTGGGTTTGGGTGCGCCACCGGTGCCCATCACCGCGCAAGTCAGCATTCCCCTTCCGATGAAGTCGCTCCAGTTCCCCTTTCCTCCGGAGACAAGCTTCACTTTGTTGGACAGGGAACCCCTTATGGGCGGCTCCCTGAACAAGATTTTATCCTTTTCGACAAATTTGACTCTGGAGCTCGCCATTGTCAAGCCTGTCATGGCTTCGTCGAAGTGTTTCCCTACGTGCTGATTTCCCACGTCGGATATTTTTGTAAACTTCGTAGCTGGGTCTTCGGCTTCGTTACGAAAGAAGGTGAACCGGGGCAGTGAAGGTTCAAACAGTCCTATTCCTTCTTTGCCTCTGTATAGCTTGACAAAATCCCTGAAAATAAGAACCAAATACTTATTAGATTTTTTTAGGTTCAGAAAAAAATACTCATGTAGTAGTAAGAGTTTTCAGTTATTGACAAGGGTGAACATAGCAAAACAAAGCACACAGGGAGGAGAAAATACTTAACCAGTTTCTCATTCATCGTGTTGCGATAAATAAAAATCCGTCTCGCAGGAGCTGCATAAACATCCTCGTGTAATGAAACATTCCTGATCTCATCTCAACATATATTCTCTAGTTCTAAAGATAACATTTTTTTTTTTTTTTTATTTTAGGATCCCCTTCCTTTAGGAAACTCCTTATTTTCTGCCAAATTTCGTCTGCTTTCCCTAGAAATTATAATCTTCATTTTTCAAGTTCGGTCTACACCCTCCTTGAAGCCATCTGGACAGAGTTCCCACTTCTCATACCATCGAGTCCCACAAAAACCTAAAATATACTATACCCTTTCAACAGCTCTTTTACCTCTTCAAACTTACCGCAGTGTCCTCACGTTCCAGGTTCCTATGTTGACCTCACTGCACGGTTTTCGCATGATGATGACCGGAGAATCCGAATCCCACGGTCGATAAGTTCATCATTATTATTTGGAACTTCCAAGGTACGGAGAAGGGAGTAAATTCGGACAGTGGTTTCCGTTGCCTTCTGTTGTAGTCAGTGTTGCAAAGTTTAGCCGTTGTGCTACAGATACAACCACTAGCCCAAGGGTGCCTGTATCATTCCTACAGACAAGGATCACTGATCCAAGTGTAGACCTACAAAACGTTTCCCGAGTCTCACCACTAGGTGCGTGTGTGTGTGCACATAAATACTTGCCTGATACCGTTCTAGCGGTCGTAATTTTTGTTTGATCGTTACCAAACTCGACATTTAATTTTCTCATTTTATCACCGCAGTCAATAACTTGAAGTAAAAATATGAATACATTCAACGATATAGAGTAAATACTTACACTGAAGAGCCACTGCTCGATGCATACTGTTGGCTTTTAAGGTCTTTATTTGATTTTTGGTTAATGTCAGAGTTATTTAATGAGTCCTCCGAAACTGACACATAATTGAGTCTATTCCTGCAAAAATGGTATTTTTTTTTTATTTCTTCTTGAGAGAGCATATGCATTTGTTAAATAAAATAATATATTGGAACAGAATGAGAATTTACAATTATATATATTCGTAACTTCCATGATCCTTGTCGATGTTGTGGCTGTAACACCTTGACGTCATAGTATCGGTGCCTCTATGTAAATGCTAATGAATGCAGCCACTTGATCCTCCTTGGCGAGAGAGTTCATTTCACCTTACTGGCCTAAAGAACTCTTCTCTCTCTTGCCTTCCTCTGAATTCGGCAGCTGCGCAGATCGTAACTTTTTTACGACTTTGGCGCATGACGTAACGAACTTCCACTTTTAGCTTTGTTTACACCGTGAGCATCGCTGTCTTTTAGTGAATTGTTTTATCTTCTATTGTTGTAAGTTATTTTTTTTTGCAAAATGCAGAGTGATTGTGCTGTAGCAACATGTTCCAACAACCCTAGGAAATCAGGCAAGTCTGTATCTTATCACCGGTTCCCGAAAAACCCAGAAATTAAGAAACAGTGGGTAGTCCTGCGCAGACGAGGAGATTTGAACTTTAATCCTGATATTTTTCAGGTTTGTTCAGCAGATTTCAGCAATAGTGACTATGAAAGGAATTTACAAGTAGAATTGTTATGCTATGTTCCTAATAGATCGAAATTAAAAGAAGAAGCTGTGCCCCATCTGAATTTACCAGTGTCGTCCGTAAGTAAACAAAAATTTACTCCTGACTCAAAAAGAGAAGCATCTAGACAATGTAGGAGTGAAAAGCCTGAAATACGTATACGTGCCCTGTGCCAAATTAATGAGATTTCTACAGAAAAGAAGAAAATTGATTTTTCAGCTAATACAGAAGAAGTTGATTGTCATGAATGTATTCTCTTAAAGAATAAAGTTTCTGAATATGAATCCAAATTAATTTTCGTGCTGATGCAAGTAAAACATTTGAAAAGTAAAAACATTCATTTGAAAAAACAAGTTACTAGATTGCTATCAGATAATCACCAGCTAAAAATGAATGCAAAAAGAAGAAAAATTGCTGTGAAAGAAGAAATGGAAAGGATTTGTCATCCAATATTATACAAAACTCAAATTCAGTGCTTACTAAACAAAAAAGTAAAAGGTCGTTGGACAAATGAGGATATCGCCAATGCTCTCACTTTTCGATCTATTTCAAAAAGAGCATACCAATACCGCAGAAATATTGGTGAACCTCTTCCAGGATTTTCAACTTTACGTCCTGGACAAAATCATTTACTTGCAATCCAGGAATTTTAAATAATGTGATACATTTAATGGATAGTAAAGGGAAATGTTTTACTGAAAACGAACGACTCATTTCATCTTATTATAGTAAAGTTTTTCTATGTATTGTGTTGATTACGTAGACAAATTACTATTTTTAACTGTAAAGGAACATATCTCAATTTTAAGGAACTATTGTGTATTTATTTTTAATGGAATCTAATTTGTACAGGGATTATTTCAAGTAAAATATATTCAACTAATATAATTTATATCATTTACAGACATATACCATTTTATTAATTGTGTATTCACTAAATTAATAGAAAACAGCTTATATTGATCGTATTTAAGCTTGTAGACCCCGGGGTTTGGATCTGAGTGACGTACCAGGCTTGCTGCATTCTGATTGGCTATTCGGCAAATGGCGCTACCTTATCTTATGCCTATCTTGCTGTGCATGTGCTTACTCTGAGTCAGTGAATGAATTATACTCAAGGTTCTAACTGATTGAGAGTAACCACTTGCCCAGAAGGAGAACAGTTCTTCCCACTACGATGGTAAACTAAACTCTCTCGCCAAGGAGGATTAAGCTGATGCATTCATTAGCATTTACATAGAGGTAATTATGACGTCACGGAGTGACAGCCACGACACCATTCAATACCCCCGAGAATCTGGACTGATTCATAGATTCTCTGAAATTCTCAATCCTAAACTGAACTTAATGAATAAATTTCATCCATATGACTCGTGATCATATGTGGACATTCAAGTACTTAGTACTCGTAAATACTAGACATATACTTACAATATAACGTTCATGTTTAAGGTGAAATTTTAACAAATTTAGTGGAGAGATTTAATACACCAGACAAAAGAAGTTAAAATAATACTTTAGCAAAAATATTCGAAATTCATCAGAATTAAAAAAACAAACAGCATATGGTGGACGAAGAGTGAATTTTAGCAAAAAAAAAAAAGTACTTGAGAAATATTTATTGGTTAAAAAAAAAAAATAGTAAATGGTATACAAATTTAGAGGCTTCTCTCAGTGGTATGCTATGGGAGAATCTATAATTGAAGTCATGACATTTTGATTTAGCTTCTTATTCTTTTATTTCAGGATAAGAAAGATGTAATCTTCCTGCATCAAATTTTTATTTATAACCGCTTTCAAATCACAAGCATCATCAGACTACATAAAGTCCGTCAGGGGCTGCGTAAACTAAGCAGATTTCCCTGACGAAGGTTTACAATAGTTCTACTAGTAACACCACCCTGAATATTAAGTGAATAAGTGCGAACGGTAATGAGAAATCTTTCAATCAAGTTAATAATCTCTTCAACGGAAAGAGA
Organism: Riptortus pedestris; assembly: GCA_019009955.1. Classification (NCBI taxonomy): domain Eukaryota; kingdom Metazoa; phylum Arthropoda; class Insecta; order Hemiptera; family Alydidae; genus Riptortus; species Riptortus pedestris. The sequence goes on from CM032232.1 coordinate 16,683,285, forward strand.
AAATTGTCAACAAAGATGTCAGCCAGCCTCTCAGAGCTGAACAGATAGATAGCAATATTTTGACCGGGAAATTAATTAAATATATCTGAATATAACATATTAATTCTTCTTTACTATAGCTAGTGGTGTAATTTATGATGAATGAGAGAGATTATTGTCTCAATCACTCACATTTTAGTAATACTAGAACAAAAGAAGAGGGGGGAGGGACAACAATACGTATTAGCATATATCAAAAAAGTAAAAGTTAATGAAAACAATATTTGGTAAACTTAGAATGCAGTGGTTAGTGATATAACCGATTATTAATATGACATGAGTAGAAGTGGGGGCTTACTGAACCCAAAAAATTATAAAATTCAAACATTTCGGTTAATATTTATGACACAGAAAACATGTATAAACCAACATTTATAGAACTTTCAATTTCAATAAGATTAATTCTATACAATCTTTCTATCCAACTATGGAGATATTTCGAAATCCCTCCTACCCCTGGTCCGATTTCAGCCAATAATGAACTTGATATTTCTTTTCACATAGAATGATTAAATATCAAGTTCTGTAAGGATCTAACAAAAATTACATCCGCTGGAGCGTTAACAGACATAGAATATATATATATATAGATATATATATATATATATATATATATATATATATATATATACATATATATATATATATATACTAGCTCAGATACCCGGCTTCGCCCGGGAATTCATTTGAGGCTGGATGGTGATGGTATTTTTTTGGCGAGACTTTACTTTGCACAATATTTTTTTTATTTCCCTGTCCCAGTGTTTAGAATTTATACCCGTCGTTACTGTGGATTTGTTAATAATAAAATTTGTAAATTCAGGCCTCACTTACATCCCCCACTCCTGCCCGTCCCTAGAAATGTTGGTATGGCTTATTATAAGGAAGGCGTTAGTGCTAATGCACATACCGAGTGTTTTATTTAGTTCGGTTGAGTCTTCTGTGCGAAATAAAATTGTTGACTCCCGCTATAATTTTTAGCGTATGACGCCTTTATTCTTCGGTATACGACAGTAGTGTATATAACAAAAGTTTCTCTAAATAACAAAATAAACAACTTTAATTATGTGCATATTTACCGAAACCCCAATAGGAAACGAAATATCACTATATTTAATTTCAGGCCTCCCTTATAACCCCCACTCCTGCCCGTCCCTAGAAGTGTTAGTATGGCTTATTATAATGAAAGCGTTAGTGCTAATACTCATACCGAGTTTTACTTATTTTGGTTGGGTCTTTTGTCCCAAATAAAATTGTTCACTTCCGCTATAGGTTTTAGCGTATATCTCGTTTATAATTCGGTATACGAAAAAAAGGTTTATAACAAAAGTTACTCTAAATAACAAAATAAACAACTTTTGTTATGTGCATAATTGCCGAAAAACCAATAGGAAACGAAATATCGCTATTTTTAATTTCAGGCCTCCCTTATAACCCCCACTCCTGCCCGTTCCTAGAAATGTTAGTATGGCTTATTATAATGAAGGCGTTAGTACTAATTCACATACCGAGTTTGGTTTAATTCGGTTTAGTCTTTAGTGCCAAATAAAATTGTGGACTCCCGCTTTAGTTTATAGCGTATAACTAATTTATGCTTCCGTATACGTCAAAAGTGCATATAACAAAAGTTACTTTAAATTACAAAATAAACAACTTTTGTTATGTGCATGTTTGCTGAAAAAGCAATAGGAATCGAAATATCGCTATTTTTAATTTCAGGCCTCCCTTATAACCCCCACTCCTGTTCGTCTTAGAGAATATTAATATAGCATAAAGTCTAAGTTAGGATAGTAGTAATATACATACCAAGTTTCATAAAATTCGGTTCAGCCGTTTATGTGTGAAAAGGTAACAAACAAACAAACAAACAGACACGAAAAAAACAAAATGTAGTTATGGTGTCTATGACATGTGAAACGAAAAGTTATCATGAAATTTCGCGAAAAAAATCAATGTACAGACAGAGCTTACAATTTTATATATATATATATATATATATATATATATATATTTATATATATATATATATATATATATATATATATATATATATATACTAGCTCAGATACCCGGCTTCGCCCGAGAATTCATTTGAGGCTGGTTGGCGATTGTATTTTTTATTTTTGGCAAGGCTTTACTTTGCACATTATTTTGACATTTACCCTTCCCAGTGTTCATACCCGTCGTTTTCTGTAGATTTGTTAATAATAAAATTAATTTTTTTATGTAAGACTTCACTGTCCTCCATATTGTCATATTTCCCGTTCCCTGTGCATTATGCATAGATTTAAATTATTAAGGACAAAATATAATAAGAATATATTATTATTTGAATTAATTTTTCCAGGTGAGGTACCTGGTAGTTCATATTGAAAAGAATTGTTGAGCAAATGTCTCTAAATAACAAAATAAACAACTTTTGTTAAGTGCATATTTGCCGAAACCCCATTAGGAAACGTAATATCACTATTTTTAATTTCAGGCCTCCCTTATAAACCCCCACTCCTGCCCGTCCCTGGAAATGTTAGTATGGCTTATTATAAGGAAGGCGTTAGTGCTAATACACCGAGTGTTTTATTAAGTTCGGTTGAGTCTTTTGTGCCAAATAAAATTGTGGACTCCCGCTATAGTTTTTAGCGTATAACTCATTTATACTTCCGTATACAGCAAAAGTGTATATAACAAAAGTTACTGTAAATAACAAAATAAACCATTTTTGTAATGGGCATATTTGCTGAATAAGCAATAGGAAACGAAATATCGCTATTTTTAATTTCAGGCCTCCCTTATAACCCCCACTCCTGTTTGTCTTAAAGAATATTATAGCCTAAAGTCTAAGTTGGGCTAGTAGTAATATACATACCATGTTTCATAAAATTCGGTTCGCCGTTTATGCGTGAAAAGGTAACAAACAAACAAACAAACAAACACCAAAGAAACAAAATGCAGTTATGGTGTCTATGACATGTGAAACGAAAAGTTATCGTGAAATTTCGCAAAAAAAATCAATGTACAGACAGAGGTTACAATTTTATATATATATATATATATATATATATATAATTCTACTATATATATCATAAATATACACTAATAAATTAGGTCACAGTTTTTGTCTTAAAGTTACCAAACTTATATAAGTGTTTCATCCAAAACTAAAATAAATAAATATATATATAGATATATTAAATTTTGTACGAATGAGCATTTTAGGAAACTTTTCAAAAATCGCATCGTGAGTACAACCTCAATAGCTGATTTCCCTTTGGGGAAACTTGCTAAAAGGGCACAATAAATGTGCTCATCATGCTCTCACACACATAGGTTCTTAAATGTATAAGAAATAAACTGTGAAAACGGATCTCTATAAATGTATTTTTTTATTTACCCAATTTACAACTTTAAGGCTATAATAACAAATATTTATATAACATGGTTTAGGAAAATATACACATGGATTTGCTCTTTCATTACATAACATACATATGTACACAATAAATTGCTAAGTGGCAGAAACTAATCCCTTTCAATTGTTTTCATACATACGGAAAAGTCTATAAATTGTATACAACAAAGACCATCATAACTTTGAATTTCACAATTTTTCAATAAATAAATCAACCAATCAATTGAGCCTTAAAAAAAAAAAATAAAAAAAAAAAAGAATAAAAGAAAATTACATTACCACAGCCAATCAACAAGTATAATAAATAGATAATAATTTTGGATGAGAAATTATAAATATGGAACATAGAATAAAAAATTAAATAATCCATTTTCGTTTATACTGTAAACAAAAATGCATGACACCTGTTTGGTTTTTTTTACAAATATACATAATATTTTTCTTCTTAATATTTCTAATAATGCAGCATTAGTAAAAAATCACTTAGGATAATTAAGTACAAACTAAAATAATTACATGTAAATTTTTTGATTCGACTACCAATAGGAACAACGGCAGTAACTAATTAACTATACATTTTGTTTATCCTTTAAGATTTGCGTGTCATATTATGAACATTTTTATTGTATAATCATAAAACATGTTTTAATTCATTTTTATCATTCAATAGAGGTAGTTAAGTGTAATTATAAGAGGCAAATGAAACTCAGGATTCTAAAGGTGAGCTAAAAGTAAACACAAAAACAGCCAATTTTAGAGTGAAATATTGGATCTTTATTTAATTTTATTGTTTCCATTAAAATAAAAAAAAATATATTAAACAAATTGAAAGGAGCATGCAAGAATAATTTCCTTTATATTTATTTATTTTTATTGTACCTTTTGCTGAATGAAAAAGGTGCGTTTTATAGGAGTTATCGAGAAGTGCAGGCTGGTGTCATAAACTCTGAGAAACACCCAATAAAATTAAAAACTGATTCTGCACAAAATACTGAAAACAATAAAAAAAAAAAAAATTGTTTCATAAGATACCCTAAAAAATATATATATTGGGATTTCAGAAAATTATCTTTAGTAGCGATGAAAAAACAGAGGTGCTGGACAACCTAAGTTCCAACTTACTTGAAACCTGTTTTTTTTTTTAAGGTCCTTCCTTATCTTTCTCAATATTTACTCAACATTTCAAAGGAGTTCCAATGATAACCTTGAGATATGAAACTGACATATGAGAATTTGGAAACATAAAAAGTACTGAATAAATATGGTGAATGTTATCCGTAAGTGACAATTACTCCCTTATAAAGATGATTTTCATTTCCAGTAACCGCAGACGATGGGACCTATAATACATTGTTGATAATTTAGCAGATCTTGTGCAATTTATAGTTTAAAACATTCTATACACACATTATTAAGATTTTATTTTATACAAAGTATTTCTGTTTAGATTCATCATAGCTTTTTCTAAATGTGAACAATACAATGGCGAACAAAAGCTTTCAAAATTTTATTTAATCGATGACAGTCATATAAATATAGAGATTCAAATTCAAGCAGAGTTTCGTAATTTTCTATTCATTAGTAGAGTAGTATTAAGCCTCTTGCAGACAGGCAGTATTGAGATAAATTAATTTTAGTAAGTTATAATCAATATGGCTGACAATGCACAATCTGAATAGTAGGACACTGTCCTAGTTTCTAGTCTTACAAAACAATCAGCAAACATAAATAAAGGAAATGGAGACCAGCACAGTAAAACAATGAAGAGATATTCGAACTAACGTATCTGAAATAAATAAGAGAGAAAGAACTTGCTTTATCATTTGATTTGATTTATTTTTTACTTTGACTAGCAATTTTCACAAAAGACATTATTCACTTATTTTAAATTTTAAGATTATTTCCCCTTCAAATAATAACAAGAATAAAACAAATAATGAAACAGTCTAGGACAAATAACTTTCAAATACAAAAGACTATTCCGAACAAACATTTTATTTGCAGAGGAAAAAACGTAAGATTTAACAGATTAATATTAAAAACTATGAGATGTCTTATTAGACGTTTCCAGAAAATATCTTTCAATCTAAACTACAATTTAAGTTGAATTTATTTTATTTCTAATAATCGAGTGAAGCAGATTTACATGCAACTATGGATGGAATATTATCTCAGATATATTATTGCATGAGATCAGAAAAAAGTTTTACCAAATAACCACAAATAATAAGAGAGCCAAACCAACTTTCTTGATTAAAACAAAAGAGAGTGGGTGACGTAAATTTAAGAACTAAAATCAAATTGAATGCATTAAATACCGTAAGAAAATCAACTGCAGACTTAAGTCAGTAGAAAGTAAAAAAAAAAAAAAAAACTTTTCAATCAATCTTAAAACATGTTTTACCTTTTTCTCATAATAATTACAGATTCATTAACGATATTAATGAGATTCATTAAATATTCACAATAACCAGATAAGAAAAACATGATATTAAACTTTTCATAGTAACATAAACCAACTCAAAATAGAATATAGACAAAAACATATTGAGATCAATTAACAATTTTGATTTCGTTTAAAATAATACTGGGCTTATACACTTTCCTTAATCTTGAGATTTTATCTCATTATAAGTTACAATAAATACATTTCAGGTTAGAAGAAATGAGGATAAGAAAGACATTAGGCGAGACAGGGATGTTCAAACTTAGAAATAGCTTCACCACATATTGTAATTCCTTTTTCTGATGTCCATCGGAATTCAGAGTCAAAGGGGGAACTAAATTATAGGTAAATAAATAATATAACTAAAATTTTTGTTTTCCATTTAGTTGGTGAATTGATTTTGATTTGTGGGAGATGTATGTTACCTCTTCTTCATTATTCTCAACAGTAAATTTGAAATACTTTATTATATATGTTTATAACTTGGGCACTAAGCCCATTTTCTACTGTAATTACTACTTTCAATATTTTGAAAGAAATTTGCTAAATGGCAATGTAACCTTCAATTTTGACCCTAATTGAATAGAATTTGGTATTTAAGCATTCTTATTGAAACAGCACAAAAATACATTTCGGCGACCTTTTGAAATATATACAATTTTGAACGAACCTCATTTTCATCATCTAGGTAGGATAGGTTGCTCTTTTAATGTTGATAAAAAAAATTCAAGTTGGTTAGGAGGTAATAGTATGTTGAATTATGAAAGTATTTGAAGAAAGAATGCAACTTCTCAAATCTGAAGTATACACTTAACTATGTTTACAGGTAGTGCAGAAAACAAGGTCTGTTGAGAACGAACAAGAAAAGATAATATATGTATATATGTATGTATATATATATATATATATATATATATATATATATATATATATATATATATATACAGCTAATGACATACAGCTAATAAATGTCAAAGGATTAACCCCAATTTCATTGGTAGGAAATATGCTCAACATGTTGCTCCTCCCTAGTTATTAGCATTAAAACTAAGATAATCTACCACCACTTATTTGAGATTTTCCACCAACAAGGTCTGTTTATAACACACAGCTAAAAAAAAAAAAAAAAATGAATAAATCAAAACCAGGATTAAAGTGATGAATGCCGACAGAGCTAAACACACCCCAATAAAAGAACTTTCAAAATACTGAAGCTATTAATCTATACATAAAGCCTGGTGGATCTTAATATCTTTAAGTATATATTATATTCAGTGAATATTACTAGTTTTTCCTATAATTTATATTTTTCTTTTAATGGCCTTCATCACAAGTATTAGAGGGTCATTTTTGCATACTTAACAAGTAACAGTGATACAAAAATTTGAAATACGCGTATAACAGAAAGTATGTCATAATTTCGAGCAATATACATAAATCTAAAAAAATATATTTACAAGCCTCCCTGTCTCTCCTACTTTTCTATCACAAATAAAATATTTATTTCAGTTTGTCTTTGACTTTGGAAACCATATGGAATTTAAAGCTTAATAAATTTTATTAACTCCACTAGTATCTCTTTATTTGATATCTAATATATATATATAGATGAATGGATAAAAAATACAATGAAAGATAAAAGTGGAATCAACAAGAACATACACTTGCACTCAAAATAATAACAAGAATAATAATGGGCATATAAAAATAAGAAAGTTATAATATATACCAATAACTTTTCTAAACAAATATAAGATGTATACATCCATCTAGAACACTTAGTAATAGAGTTAAGTCTAGGGTATCCCTTAAGATTTAATCTAAGAAATGTCAGAGATACACTTTGATTTGCATTCTTAATATGTTAAATTAGCTAATACAATATCAATTTCAATAAGACATTTTAATGTGCCAAAATAACTACTCCTATAAAAGAAATTTACTGCCCACTAATCCCTCATATGTAGTAATAATTAATAATAACACGATCAGATATGTAATTTAAAAGTCAGAAAAACCATATAGTAAAAGGCACCATAAATTTTCCTATAAGGCATTATCAGACAAGTATATCTTAAAAACATGATACGACGATGAAAATTAACATGGCTATAATTGAACACATAGTAAATATAAAAATATAGATAATATAAATATAAACCCTTTATATCAAGAGTTTTAAAAAATGAACATACTATTTTTTAAGAGAAGAAAAGACAAATTTTGAGAACTATGGAATTCAAATGAAATGCCAGAAGAAACAAAATTAATATTCATAGAATTTTTTCTTTTGGGCCCCAATGTAAACAAGCATATGTGTCGGATATAAATCCCATGAAGAAATTGTTAAACTAAAAATGTATAATATTTTATTAACGGAGTCTTGCTTATCTAACTGCCCTCCCCCCACCCTCCCACTTTTAACTCATTGCGTAATAAAAGGACCTCTGTTTAAAAATTAAAACTGATTCAAATTTTTAGCAAAACTAATCATTAGCCGTTGGGAGGGGAAAACAGTTTTGTTATCGATGAGTAAAAAACCAAATAAAAACGACAATTTATAATGCAGAATCACTGTAATCACAAAAAACAAACATTCAATCGGTGAATAGGATCAGCCTATTAATAAACTTCAGGCAATCCATGACCGTATATTGCATAAGCAACTAGAGAAAAACTTGTGGAGAACAAGGAAGTTCTCCACAAGGAGTTGTAATGAGCAATATACATTTTTTATTGACCATTAGTTGCAGTTCACTATATTCTGGACTTGCCAGCACATCTACTGCTGAGCCAGTATCCTCAGCAAACGGGCCCAGAGATTAATACTAATATGAGTCAAGCTACACATTTTTTGCTTTCTCCAAATACATTTGTTAATGGTCAAAATGATGTTTATTCTGTTCACATTGAATGCAAGGGGCTTTGGTTAGGGTTAACCATGTGGGTTGAGGCATTGGTCTAAATCTCACTTGGTAAACCTAGAGTCATGAGTTTGATTCTCACATGGGCAATAGGAATTTATTTAAGGACGAACTCATTAAAAAAAATCCTTAGTCCCACCCTGGCTGGAAAAGAGTGGTAATCTATAGATAACTCGTCTAAATTAGCCTCAGTAGTATAAAGTGGATGTTAATAAATAACTAACTTATTGAATGCGTTATTGGAAATATATTTTGAAAATTTTAGAACCCTAAATCTTGTTTGCATTTAAGAATAGAATTTTTAATACAGTTATCTGGGGCCTTATGTATTGTAACAAACGAGAAGTGGGTGGAGGGAGGCTATTTGAAAAAAATATAGCAAAATTCATGAAATTCATTATTCCGATACACTGCAGATATATATCAACCTGTCACATTGGAAATTAGTTTTCTGTAAAGCTTCAGACAATATATATAGATTTAGAAAGAAGCATTCTGAAAAGATGAAAAATTACATTTTTCAAAAACTATAATACGCCTTTCAAATGGAAGTAATAACCCGTATAAAAATTTGTTATTTACAATCATTATTTGTGGGAAAAGTACATTTGGTTTAGATGTCGAGGGACACAATGAACTTTATGTTAACAAGGAGTTCTAGGTTGCCAAAGATGGCACTGGTTTCTTGGGGTAAAAAGTCATGAGACTCAATTGTTTCATGCGAACATTTTTTTTTTTTTTATAACAGAATAAATATGGTATTTTGTTAATGTGAGCCTTTAGAGAAATATCTCAATCAAATGATTTAAGCCAGTTTCCAGGATTAACACGAGTATACTTCCATCGTGTAACTCCAGTTCATTCGTCTTCGATATTCTAGCATATGTACTTATTATGGCCTTCAACACTCGCAATGATTTATAATATGTCAATATGAGCAAATGAATACAAATACTAAACTTAAGAAGAGCCATATAATAATAAAACGAATATTTAAATCAGGCTTATTGCTTAGACAAATACTTTTTTAAGTGATAGGAGAGGGATTAGTACAAGCAGAGCTTCGTACACGTTTTTCTCTTTCTGCTGCCATAATTGTATGTAATAGCTTTGTAAGATATAATATATTCCTACGAGTGGACGAAATTAAGCTGATCCCAATAAGTAATAATTTTAGGAGTAAGATGTTTATTTATTTTTAATTTTTTTTTTTTTGCACACAATTACCTATGGGGTGCATTTATAATTAATTACAAGCCCTCAGATCTCTACAGGTTATTTCAGTCAACTTTATAATGATATATACGTATATGCAAATAACCTACATGCTCATTCATATAAATATCACTAGCCTAAATACTTCTCTGACAATAAATACATCAAACTTGGTGCAGTAATGACATTGTCAAATAAATATATTCTATAATAAAAAATTGTGACCACCCAAAAAAAGAATATAGTAAATACACACATAAAGTAAATTACATTATTGTATTAAAGAACTTGTTAATACTTAAGAATTAAAATAATTTTCAGGGCAAGCAGTATAATTAAATAATGGGCCAAATTATTCACATATGCAGCCTGGCAGTGAAATGATGAATCAATCCGATCCAGTGAACATACAGAGCAAATATATACTAATGAAATTTTAGTTTCCAGTTAAAAAAGAAATTTGGGCGAATATGCGAAAAACATAGGTTTTAATGAGGTACAATGAGTGTAAATATAACCATTTTATTTAAGCAGTAAAAGAAAATTATTTATGAGAAATAATTTAGAGAGTGATATCAGGTCAAAATAGAATAAATTCGGTAAATATATAAAGTATTCCTTGAAGAGAATAAGTTAGCACTCAAAATATTAGGTATGGCGATTCTGAGTTCTTTCAAAGACTAATTAAACACTCTTCTCAGCATTTGACAGGAATCAAATCTATGCGGATAAAGAAACAATATGAATCAGTTTTACATGTTCAAAGACGATCCTATAAAGTAAAAAAAAATATACTTGAAGGAATATTTTCATATATTACAACGAGCTTGGAAAGATATTGCTTTAGAAGTAAAAGCATTCGCACAGAAACATCTACAGACTCAAATGAGATTGGCCCCCGAGTGCCATTGAGTGGGAAAATGATTTAAAGTATCTTAAAGTAACATTGCAATTAGTAATGTGAGAGCCCCATAAAAAATTAGAAAAATGAAAGGAGCCATTCCATTTTTTCCACGATGACAAATTAAACATAGAAGCAAAGAAACAATATTTGTTCAGTTGGACGAACACATCAAATATTCAATATTTTGTTGTAAGGAAAGAAATGAGTTATCTTAGGAATTTATGTAAGAGAAGAATGGGAATTTATTTAAAAATTAAATTTTACATGTATGTGTGTGTTTAATATTCTTTAAATTCTACTTAATGAAAAAAAAAATATCAATTAGATTTAATAATCCAATAGTCATCAGAATCGCTACTATTTTCACTGCCAGTGTACAAGTGTGAAGTGTTAACAAACTATAACTGTTCATGCTTAATTAAATTTAATAAGTAAATTATTCTTAATTGCAAGAACAATAAATACAAGAATAGGCCAAGGAACAAAAAATAACAGTGCAGTATAAAATAATTTATACACTGAAATAAAGTAAATAGAAATTCAAACCTGTGATTGTCTAATTCACAAAAATATTTGAGCGAACACATTTCTCTATTTAAAAATTCAGAATTTTTTTTTTTACAAAAAAAGGTACACATATTGCTTATGTTACTTAATAAATATAAGTTAAAAAAAATATAAAATTAGGACTAGCTTCATGAGTTTAGAAGTTTAGCAAAAGGAATGCACAAATGAGATTCGTTGCCCTTTGAATTTAGACTAGAAAAGGAAGGCCATAATTTTCATATGTTTTACAGCTTACTTATTGTTTTGTTCGATGCTTTGTTTGACACGATCGTATTGCCTAACTCTATCTGGTATTGATGCATGTTCTAAAGGCAATGTGTCGAGAAGTTCAGACAAACTATTAATAAATGTTATTTTTTTACTAAATTTTGCACTGACAAACGGTTTGGTCATCATAACGATTGTTTTCAACCAAAAAGTAGGATGGACAAGATATAATCTCTTTAGGTTTTTTCGTAAGCGCCGATCGATCATTTGGTAGCATCTTTTGAGCCATGTAAAATTAGGCATGCAATTTTTGGCTGTCCCACCATGTAAATAGACAAGAACATAATCGTCAGTTACAAGCTGATCTAGGGTAGATACTATGTAACAGAAAAGATTATCCATAACATAGTTATAATCGACCCTGCTGTGATGTGGGAGGAAACATGCACTGAAAACAATAATAGCATTATGAGATCCTGATGTTAAATACCCACCGTGAGAAAGAACCCTTTTGTATGGTTCGATGACTTTCATGTCAATCCTCTTCTCATTGCCTGCGACATTCACTTTCTTCCAGCACCTACTTTCTTCGCGCTCCTCCTCTGCGGTATATTCTGGAATCGGTTCGGCTTCACTCTTAAGACTATCTAACTTCTCTAGTATTAAATCTTCTATTTGATCGGGAGAATCATAGCCATGGCTTATAGTTTCCTCGATATCGCTGTTGATGGAAACGTCATCCGAATCGTCTGATAGGTAATGAGGGCTTGGTATGATTTTACGTCTTTCTTTATTGTCGGTGGCAAGGAGTTTTCCATCTCTTTTCAATCGGACGTCCTGGCAGTCAGGAGAGAGAACAGCCTGAAAGACAGAGGGGTCATCCTCATCATCTTCACTAAGGCATGTAGCTCCTGAGTCGCGCTGGCTCATAGTTATAACAGGCTTACTATCATAAGGCAGATTATCGGGCAGCTGCATTTCCAGCTCGAGGCTTTCCAAGCTCACAGAAGAAGACTTCTGACTATCCAAGGGGTGCCTTATCACAGTTCTTGTTCCATTACTCAGGGCTTCTTCCTTTGGCTCATCATTTCTTATAGAGTCCCCAATAGATGAGCTGAGATTAAACTTGACAGTACCTCCTTGGCTTTCTTTTGAAGTAGCATTTTCCATATTTGCAGGTTTCAAATGAGAAATAACAAAATAAAAGTTCTACAGTACAATATTAATGGGCACAGGCTTGACTTACACACGCAGTAAACCCAAAAGCAATGGAATACAATGTGAACATTTCACTCGAAAACAAAGAATTAAAAACATAGCACCAAAACGATGTATAATCAAATGTCAGATCAGTTTCAATACAAATACTATAAGAAATATAGAACTAAGCTATTAAGAGGAGCAAAAGCAAACGCAGCTAACAAGACATGACACCAACGGACTCATAAACAGCTGATCCTTATCAGCGATGACTCAAATATAAACAGTTCCTGGCTCATTTTCTTTTCGATACCGACTTTTATAGAATATAATTTTCTGAAAATTAAATATCATGTGAATCAATTATTGAATTATTTCTTTAGTAAACACATAAATAATTTATATAGATGTGGAATAATGGCGGGATTTTCAAATGATTAGAATTTCTGAACTGATAAACGAAAGTACTGTCAGATTCGTTCTTATTTGTACATTCTACAATCCATTGACACTTTGAACAAATAATAAATACGTTACAAAATATTTAATCTCTGTTTCCTGGTGGTAATAAGGGAAACGAAATGGTTTCTATGGTAACATCAGTTCCCATTGAGTTGGTAGGCTGACAGGAGGGCATTCAGAAATTTAATTTCACTACAATGAGTGAAAAACTTAAGTTCATTGTTTCTGAACTCAACAAACCACCATTCAATAAAAAGTACAACTTAATATCCTTTGATTCTTTAACACCTGAGGAATTACTTCAGGTAAATATTGTTCAAAATTCAATTAACTAAGAAGATAATCCATTTTCTTTGAACCATTTAATTTGTTTTTATTATTTTGTCAGTATCTGAGTTGTTGGGAACTAAAATAAGAAATCTGATACTTTCTGAGAAAATGAAATGTTGTTTTTATTGCTCACTGAGGACTGTATTTCAAGAAAAGCATGAGTTATTTGCTTCAGATTATGGCAAATTTCTTCTTAATTTTCCACAAAAATGAATATTTTCTCTTAAAAAATGTTTAAAATAACCAATTAATATTTCTAACATATTTTAGTAAATGTAAAATACATTAGAATCGCTCATTTCACATTTCAAGAAGTCAGGTATTTAATTACATCACTCTCTAGTTTAGAAATTAAATAACTGCATTGTATTTTAATGACAGTATTTGTCTAAAAATCTGTTAAATTATTTTTAAATTTAAATAAATACTTATTAAAATTATGATAGATTTTGATATACTCCAGTAAGTTACTCCACGAAATGTTTTAAAATGAAGTTATTTTTTTCCCATGGTTAAAGTTTAAAAATTAATGAATTTAAAATATCTTAAAAAGAAAAAAAAGCCATTTATCCCAAGTGATCTGGAGCTGGTTGTTTGACCATTTTATAATTAAATAACATTTTTTATGTTGATTCATGCATGATGAGTCCAAAATGACTAATTTTCAATTTTTCTTTGCAAAAACCTTGCTGATTTCTGGATTTGTAAGGGTTTGCGTTGACTTATATTACTCAGAACTGGTGAACTTGAGGTTGATGGACCAAAAACCTGTTTATATGGGAAGATACATCCTTTATCATCTTCAGGACTCATTTAAGGAAAAATTTATCCGAAATAGCAGAAATCAGCTTAGTAGTTCGACTTTATAATTTACAAATTTTAAAGGAATGTCATTCTTCAAAGGAATCTGCTCTCCAATTACTTTAAAGGGGATAAGATATGATTTTTCTCTATGATTTTCCTCTTTATAGATACACAAGATTTCCAAATTCCAAACAAAAACATCAAATTTTGAGACCACATTTCTTTTTCAACTTTAAAAATCTGAAAATTTTACAGATAACCCCTCTATAGTACAAATACTGCTATATTAATTTTTCCTAAAGTTATCTACAAGCTTTGTTTCAGGAAATGAAAATTTGAGGATTAATTTGACCATGCATTATTTTGATCATTAAAAAAATATATGATTCCAATCAATGGTAACTCCTATATATAATTTTACCTTTTTCCATGGATTAGCTTGTGTAATGAACTTGAACAATCTGAATGTTTTAGCTCTGATGATAGTGACTATTGTTGTTGGAAGGGCTAAATTAATTTTGTGAAGGAGTAGATGTTCTAATCATTACATCTGATGTTCTTCAAAGACAGCTCTGTTTTAAAAACCTGTTGAAGTCCACAAAGGTCAGAATGAATGTTATGAATCACTGAATCGACCTGTCTTAACATATGGCTCCAAAACCTGGGCTCTTGCGTGGACTGAGGAACTGGATCTGGCAAAGGTTGAAAAGAATATCCTTGGAAGAACTTATGGAGCTGAGCGTGTTAACAGATATTGGTGAAGGAGAACAAACCTCTGGCTAAAAGACAAGGACCTATATGTAGTCGATGTTGTTGAGTTATATAGTATATACAAGGACTTATATGTAGTCGATGTTGTTGAGTTTTTCCATCTACGATGGGCGGACTACTTCATATGGATGAATCCTGAGGAAATCCCATATAAAGTCCTGTTAGTTGAGAAATAGTAAATCATATTTGAAATGGTATCAGTGTATCATTCAAGCAGTTGGGAAATCTGATTAGTTTACACAGCCCCTTTGTGACGGACATTGGTTTAATCTATTTCACAATATTTCATCCATGTTTCGAGTGCTTTCTGAAACTCAGGGCTTCATTTTTCGAGACATTTCAAAATTTGTAATTCAAAAATGTTATTATTTTTGAATATTTATAAATGTATTAGTGGAAAAATTGTTGAAGTTCATTTTTTAATTTGCAGCTTTTGAGTGATGTCCTCACAGATATTGAAGAATCTGAAAGAATCGACGTTAAAATTGAGGAACCAGAAGAAACAACAGTGAGGCTATTGACAAATCTCCGAGTACTAAAATATGATCCTGGACCAGACCCGTAATAGTTTTTTTTTAATGTAGTTATTCGATTATTTTGCTTAGTATTGTACAATATAGGAATTTATTTCCCATGCTCCATCTTAGATGTGATTTGAAATGCTTTTAATTTCATAAAATGATAACATAACAATGGGATGCGTCAAATATTATTGTTTTCTTTAAACAATGTACTAACATTTTGTCAGTTAATTTCTTTACATATTATTAAATAGCAATTACCCTTAAATAATGCATTTGTGGGGTCTTGGTTAGCCATGCCAGTTAAAGTGTTGGCCATCACATGGCAAACATAGAGTGGCGAGCTGGATTCCTGCCTGGGAGATTGGAATTTATTTAGTTGACGAACTCATTAAATAAAATCCAAATCCCACCCTGGCTGGAAAAGGTTAGCAACCTTTAGACAATCCAATGCCATAGTTGAAAAGAAGTGGGTGTTAAATAATAATAATAAGTACATTTGTTATAAAATTAGCTCAAATTCCATGAATACATTTTCTAAAATTTATCAATTTAATAATTATATGTAGTAAATTAATTTCATAAACAATCTTAACCCTTTCCTTGTGCAAAGCCACTATAGTGACTTTGCGCAAGGAAAGGGTTAATAACACTAAACATATAAGATACAATTTTTTAATTCACTGGCATCCAAATTTATTTAAGGATGACAAGCTTTATAAATGGTGAGGAACTTGTCCCACCTTAAAAGACCTAATAGTACCTGATCATAAACCAATTTTTATGTAAAATATTTTTTAGTTTTATTTAATAATTAAAATTTTTTGATAGTTTTTATCTTGTATAAAAATATCCTTCGGGCTTGAAGTTCTTTAATTTATTTTTAAACAAAGAATATTTTTTAAAGATTTAACACAAACGGGCAGAGCGTTAAAGAGTTTTACTCCTGAAACTAAAACCCTTTTTGCAAAATATTTATGTTTGTGATTGGGGATTTGAAGGGTCTTCTTATATGTTGTTTTACGGTTGTGTGTTTTACTTTTTTTTGCAAAACCAGTTCATGTTTTGTTTTACAAACAATATTTTTTGATAGAAGGAAAAGTCATTATTTATTTACTTATATTACACAATTTTTGTGTTAACAACCTCAAAACCTATTATTGCATTTCTAGATATTTGAAGAGAAAAGTACCTATTATAAATAGAATTAACAATTTTTGACTTAATAAATGATAGTAATCAAATATGGAAACATTTATTATTTATTTATTTTTATTTTTCATGTATAGAATTGCTTTTCGACAAGGTCTTGTGCAGGGAGAGAAACATACCATTCACCCTATTTTGGAATGGATATTTAGAAATTTGGACGAGCTTAAGAAGAGAGCCTACCTGGCTAGATACCTTGTCAAGGTTGAAGTTCCGATAGAAATACGTGGCGATGTGGATGTGTCCACACTTTATGAGCAGGTATTCAATTTTCTCATTTCTCTTTATATTTTTTCGATGTGTTGCATCCAAATTAGTCTCTTATTGTTGCTAAACCATTGCTGGTTTATTTGTTACATTTTACCACATCTATTGTTAAGTCATTAGCAGTAGGTGGATCTACATTTCCTGAAGCAAATGAGTTTCCATTGTAGGTTTAATTAGGACCACATAAGAAGATGATGTAAAATTGTCCAATCACCTGCCTCTATTTTTTGCAGATTTCCCTTAGTGGAAATTAGCTATTGAGGTTGTACTCATGACACAATTTTCAATAAATTTCTTCAAATGTCCATCGATTCTACCTAGTAGATGACAAAAATGAGGTCTGTTCATTTACATACATACATACATACATACATACATAAATAACAAAATAAACAACTTTAGTTATGTGCATATTTGATGAAACCCCATTAGGAAACAAAATATCACTATTTTTAATTTCAGGCCTCCCTTATAAACGACAAAAGTGTATATTACAAAAGTTACTCTAAATTACAAAATAAACAACTTTTGCTATGTGCATATTTACCGAAAAACCAATAGATACATACCAAGTTTCATAAAATTCGGTTCAGCCGTTTATGCGTGAAAAGGTAACAAACAAACAAACAAACATACACGAAAGAAACAAAATGCAGATATGGTGTCTATGACATGTGAGATGAAAAGTTATCGTGAAATTTTGCGAAAATAATCAATGTACAGACAGAGGTTACAATTTTATATATATATATATAAATATATATATATATATATATATATATAAAACGGAATGGGCCTCACATTCGTCAACTACTAGGTAGCATCGATATGCATTTTAAGCAATTTTTCAAAAATGGCTTCATGAGTACGACCTCAATAGCTGATTTTTCTTAAGGGAAATCTGCTAAAATTTTGTCAAATGTCGCATAACCTTTCATGAAGCCTGCATAAAATTCATTTATTATGTTATTCTCGGGTGCCCATAATTCCAATCTTTTCATGATAATTCCTGAAAATTACTTCTCTGAACAATCTATAAATGAGATACTTTAGATCCTTTTCTGATTTAAGGTTTTCATGCAAATTTTTGTAGTAATCTTTTCACCTGATTTCATACATTTCTTTAAAATCCTAGTTGAGGGAGAGATAAAATCCCTTATAAAAAATTCCAAATGTTTTTTCTTAAATAAATTTAGATGTTTTAATAAGCAATTCCTTATTGTACCACATTAACTGTCAAAGCAATTTGTTTTATTATGACTATCATAAGTTACTCGTGCTAATGGTATATTCCAAGCACTTAGTAAATTATTACATAATCCTGAAATAATTGTAAGTTAATTTGCTGGAAACAAATACTTTGGAAAGAAAAATATATTACTAACATATTACTAGGATTTGTTATATCAGACATTTTTCAAAAAATCTACTTTGCACAATAGTTAAAGTAAAATTATATCATACATAGCAGCATTGAAATAAATTCACAAAATAATATTTAAAGGAATAGAAATGTTTCAGAGGGCAACATTTTCTTTCTGAATGTAATGTACAAAATTGACGAGACAGAATGAAACCTTATTTATATATAAAATTAAAGTAGCCTATCTTTTTAATTAAATTGATTATGATAATGTTTTGTAATTCGTTAAATTTCATTTTTTGTAATAGTATGAAGCTCTAATAGAACAGTTTAAAGCAATCCATAAGGAGGTTACATCTTTGAAAGCGAGAAGTGATCATGCCGCAGAACTGAGGACGGACATTGAAGCTATGGAAAAAGAAAAGGAGATTGTTCAAGCTAAAATACATAGAATGGACAGAAAGGTGAGGTTTATTAATTGTGATTCTTCACCTCTTTCTAAATAGTCACAGAGTTGAGATTCTTTAACATTGATTACTCCCAATTAAAAATCTGTCCCAACAAAGCCAATGGTGTGTTTCAGCTTGAAAATCTTGAAAATAAGGAGTTATATCTGGAAAGTGCCAAGAAACTGAGGCTGGAGAGAGAAAGACAGAGAGAGTTGGCACAGCAGCAAGAGAGAGAGCTGGGGCTATTGCGGGAGTTGAGTGAGCGCTACACAACACTATCCAGGCAGCTCAGCGAAATAAAACAACATACTCAGGGCCTTACGGCTCAAGGTAATCTTAAGTTTATTTTGATCTATGTCTAGTCTTGATTAGTTAGTGTTTCTTTAAAAATAGCCCTTACATACCTGGTACGAATAGTTACAGAGAGTAATAGTGTTGAAGCAGATGTAAAAGTCAGAATCATTGCAGGAACCTCCTGCTTCTAAGCCCTGCCAAAAGCTCTTTGCTTTAATAGTCTCTCCAGGAAGGTGAAAGTTCAAATATCCTAGGCAGTCATTGTCACTTTTAGACATCACCTCTCACCAAGGAAAACAAGAAAGTAATGCTGTTCTGGGAGAGAAGAACCTTGGAAAAGATATTTGGAGCATATAAGAGAGGGACTGATGGATAGATAAAAAGTTCATCATGCAGGGACTGCATAAACGATGCAGATTTCCTATGTGAAGGTTTACAATAGATATATCTACATACTGGTAACACCGAGGATATTAAGTGAATAAACACAAATGGTAATGAAAAATCTTTTAGTCAATTTAGAAGTTAATAATCTCTACAATGGAAAGCAGCTGAATTGTAAACAATCTGGTCAGCCAACCTCTCAGAGCTGAATAGGTAGGTAGAAATATTCTAGACCGTAAAAATAGAAAAACAATTAATATAATATTTATGAATATTACCAATTAGTTTTATTGAAAACTACTTAAAAAGTGCTGTAATTTATAATGAATCAGAATTTCTGTAATCCAAGGGGGGGGGGCTTCAACAGAATGTAAATACATTTATGTCTAAAAGTAAAAGTTCAATGAAAACAATATTTGGTATTTAAACATGTAATGAAATGATTGATGATATAACTGTTTATTATTAATATTACATGAGTAGGAGTGGGGGTTTACTGAAAACCAAAAACTATGAAATCTAAATGTCTCGGTTAATATTCATAATACAGAAAATATATAACATTTATAGAGTTTTTAATTTGCAATATGATTGGTTCACTATTTTACAATGCAACGTTTGGTAATGGAGATATTTCGAAATTCCCCCCTTTAACCCTCCCCCCTCCCACTGATTTCAGCCATTAACAAGCTTGATCTTTCTTTTTACATTAAACAATTTTGATCAAGACAATTAAACAATATCAAGTTTGATTAGGATCAAACAAAAATTGCTAGAGCGTTAACAGACCAATATATGTATATATATCATTTTGAACGGGCCTCATGTTCGTTATCTTCTGGGTAGGATCAATGGACATTTGTAGAAATGTTTTGAAAATCGTGTCATGAGTACAACCTCAATGGCTGATTTCCCTTATAGGAAATATGGTAATATAAATATGTAGATTTATTTGTCTGTTAATGCTCTTGCAGTCGCAATTTTTGTCTGATTGTGACCAAACACAATATTTAAACGTTTTATGTAAAAATGGAGATCAAGTTCATTAACAGCTAAATTCAGCCAGTAATTCGATGTATCTCCATTGTTACGTGTCTGATTGGAAAATTGTGTAGAATCAATCTTATTGTAAGTGTGATGTTCTATAAATGTTGTTATGTACATGTTTTCTCTAAATTGAATATTTACCAAGATATTTCCATATTTTAGTTTTCAGCCATCAGTAAACCCCCATTCCTACACGTGTCACATTTACAAAAAGCTGTTATATTATAAAGCACTTTATTTGAAGCCTAAATACCAAATATTGTTCTCATTGAACTGTTAAGTTTTGAGATAAATGCAAATATGTGGAACATGTGGGAAATCTGCTAAGTTAACGCAGCCCCTGTGTGACAGACTTTTTTTATTTACTTATCTCTTAAATCTCATAGAGAAGTTATCAGTTTCTATCATTAAATGTCACAATATTTCAGATGTTGCTCGTAAGCTCGAGGAAGAAGTCCAAATGACTGAGTATATTTTAAATGAGAAATTGCCAACTGAATATGCTGCTCTTAAAGAGGAAGTAGACATGATGACTAGGATTGCTGAGGGCCCTCCACCGACCCAGCAAAGAGTGGAAGAGCTCAGGAATGAAGTATGTAGTCAATGGAAAATTAAAATATATTAAAATTATATTTAAAAGGTGAAATACAACTTTTTGATTTATGGAGATATAAGAAATATTTAATTCCTTCGCCTTAGTTTCGGATTTCTGATTTGTTAGCCTTGGGCATTTTCCATGATAAAATAGAATCTTATTAGAAGTGATGGGGAGTTTAACTTTTATTTTTTTTTTAAGAGCTTCACTACTTAGGTATAACCTTTAGGATGCTGCTCATTTAAATTTACAGAAGAAGAAAATCGAACCACAACTCAAAAATAGAACGAAAACTCATCAAAATATTAAATAAAAATACACCCACAGGACAATATTTAACAAAACTCAGAACACAACAAAAAAACCACAATACCAAATATAATTAAAAGCAATAAATAGATAATTAAAGATTATTAAAGAAAATTAAATTACATTGTAATAAAAGTTTAAATAGTTTTCAATGTTTAAAAAATTAAATTAATAAATAAATTGGCCAAGTGTTCTTCTACTCAACTACACCTTTCTGGTCCAGCAGTTTCTTAAAAAATCTGTAAAAAATCCCTTCTTTTGTTACTAAAATTTAAGTAATTGAGATTAAAATTATTCTGATTCATTACAAATTACAGCATTAGTTATAGTAAATAGTTTTCAATAAAATTAATATATTATAGTTAGATATATTTCATTAATGGTTTTTCTTTTCGATCTAGAATTCAGGTTGGTTGGCCTGTTTATTTACAATTCAGACGCTTTCTGTTGTAGAGTTGTTAACTTGTAACTGAAAGATTTCACATTGCACTGAAAGATTTTGTATTTATTCACTTAATATTTGTGGTGGTTTTAACAGTATGTATATATATATATATATATATATATATATATATATATCTATTTTAAACCTTCGCTTGAGAAATCTGCTTGGTTTACACACCCCCTGAGCGATGGACTTTCTTTTTAATTTACCAGATTAATGAAAATAGTAAAAGTTCTTATTAAAATTGATCCTATACTAAATTCACATTCACTACATCTTACATTCAAAATAAAAATTATCAATAGAATATTTAAGTAATATTAAATTTGAAGGGGCAGGGGGAAGTAGTCTTATTAGACAATGCGCATCACATTTTGGTCATCAGTCAGTGTTGTTTTCAATGAGCATCGGGCATTAAAGTATTTTTACAGGGCTTAGCTCATTTTACCATGTGTTATTTATTAATATTAATATATTGCTTTAAAATTTTAGATTGAAGATCTCCGTGCAAAATGGAGTGCTGAGATGGAGCGAAATATTGAAGAGTCATCTAGTACGGATGAGAGATTGGGACCATTCAGACAGCAAGCCGAAATAATTGCTAGGAGGAAGGCAGAAGTAGCACAGCGTTATACTGAAGCTAAATCAAAGCTCGATAAACTCCAACAACAAATAAAAGTAATCTGGTTAGATGAAATGAGTGTTTTGTTTGCATGTGTGTGTGTGCATGTTTGTGATATATGTTATTCATTTAAGTATTCTTTAGGTTACTTAAGGTAGTTGGAGCAGTTCATCTACAGGTTACAATCTTTTTCTAGCTAGGGTGGGACTAAGGGGATTATTTAATGCGTTCGCCCTGAAATTAATTCCTTTTACTCGGGTAGGAAACAATGACACTAGGTTTTAAGACCAACACCTTTACTCCCATGGACAACAAGTGTGTGTTTTTTATAGATTCTTCACATGAAATTGTGTCTCTAAAATGTTTTGTTTACAAAATTCTAATTATATATAAAATGTTCATAGCCACACTGTTTGTTTCTAGAATGTATTTCTCAATTCCCCATGAATTAAAACCTAAAATTTGGCTCGAACAAATGTTAAAATTGATTTTTTAATGGATACAAATCTTAAATGATTATGGTGTTTTCAAAATAATATCATAATATTGAATATTATTGTTAGTAAAAATATGTAATAATTATATTTACCTATTTATGTTTCCAGTTATTATAAATTATACTTAACAAATAAACAACTTATTATAACATTATCACATTGTTTATACATTTTCAAGTATAACTAAACTTAGAGTGGAGAGTTTGATTCCCTCCTGAGCTGTAGACATTTTTTAGTGACGAACTCATTACCTAAAATCCTTAGTCCCATCCTGGCTAGAAAAGGGTGGTAACCTATAGGTAACTTGTACCAATTAGCTGTGTAGCACAAAGAGGACGCTAATAAATAACGTTTTTACAAATGTATTAACAAATAAAATTATTGATTTGAGTTATTGTAGGGTATGATTATGGGTTCATAGATTTATAATAAATTCATAAAGTACATGAATTATCCAAAGAACAGTTTGTGTATTGAGCAGTCATTAATCATTTTTGAAATATTTCACAATTAACTATTATTAGCTCTAACGATGTTTCTTATTTTGGGCAGCCAAAAATTAAATGCTCATAAATATAAAAGTCATATTATTGCAGTGATATATATATCATTTCTAGTAGAATTGAGCCTATATAAGCATGCATTTGTTTTTGTTTTTTAGTGTCTTGTTAAAACTTGTGTAAAACAAATTATTTTCAAATGATGTTCAGAATTTTTGTTTTTATTTTTATTAACAAAGAATCAGTGTTGTTCAGTAAATGTGATATCTCTTCAGCTATTAAAGAATGCAGATAGCAACAGTGTTTGGACATTTAGAAAGAATTAGACCCTGCAGACTTTAGGGAATAAATACACAATGAGAAAGTAGGAGAAAGAATTACTCCTTCAAAGGTTGCTCTAAGCTAAGATCAGAAACTTGATATGAATGATCAGAAGAGTCTATTTAAGACTTTTTGTACCTGCTTGTATGCAATCGTAACATTTTAGCAGATTTCCCCTAATGGAAATCAGCTATTGAGGTTGTAGTCCAGGGGGAGGGTTAGAGGGAAAGAATTTATAAATATCTCCGTTACTATACGTCGGATCGAAAAAATGTATAGAATCAATCGTATTGCAAATTAAATGTACTATAAATATTGTTATATACATTTATGCTCTATCTTGAATATTAATCGAGATGTTTGCATTTTTTCATTTTCAGCCTTCAGCAAGCCCCCACTTCTACTCATATTACATAAATACTCTGTTATATAATAAACCACATTATTCGAAGCTTCAATACCAAATATTGTTTTCAAGACACATTTATTATATGAGATATATGCAAATATGTTCTGGTGACCCCCCCCCCTCGCCTTAAGTTATTAGGCTACTAAAATTTGATTGAGATAGAAATTATTCTGATTCATTATAATTTACAGTACTAGTAGAGCTACAGTATATAGTTTTCAATAAAATTAATAAGTTATATACATATATATTGCAGTAATTGTTCTTTTTTCCGGTCCATAATCTATGTATTCATCGCTGCGAGATTGGCTCACCTGTTTGTTTACAAGTTACCTGCTCCCCGTTGTAGAGATTATTAACTTGTAAATTGACTGATGGATTTCTCATTACCACTTGTATTTATTCACTTAACATTCACGGTACCAGTATGTAGATTTATCTATTGTAAACCTTCGCGTGGGAAATCTCCTTAGTTTATGCAGCCCCTATGTGACGGACTTTATTTTAATTAAAGCAAGCCATCTATTTTTCAGGCATTGGAGGAGCAGAGAGGTGGTAAAATTATTTCAGAAAAAGAATATAAGGATTATGTGGCTAATTTGAAAGTTCGAAAGACTATTTATAAGGCTAAGAAGGCTTCACTAGCTTCGCTCGTCTCCGAGTCTGGAGTGCTAGCAAGGACCTTGGACATATTGAAGCAGCTCTCAGAAGCAGTATCTGAGGTAATTTAGTCAGTAACTCTAAATAGCAAACTATTCAATGCTTCAGCCATGGAATCTTCGGATTGATTATGTACAATTCATTTTAGACTGAAATAGGAGAACAGAAAAAGAAAGAAATGAGAGAAAATATGTCAAAAGAAGAATTACTCCAAGAAATAAATAATCTTAACTCCAAAATATCCGCTGGAAAAGCTCATCTGCTGCCAAGGATTGAGGGTAAGTTTTAGTAGCCAGAATTTTTAGAGCATTCAATACATAATTTCTAATACGTACATTTTTATGCAGAATTGAAGAAGAGAAGAGCTGAATATAATGAGTTATATGAAAAATATGCTGAAAAAAAGAAAGGCTATGATGCTAAAACTGCGGAATTGGAAGGTTCTTTGGCAACCCTCGAGCAGGTTTCAAAAATGATATTCCTATACTAAACTAATTTTAATATCACTTTACTTATTTATTTATTGTAACTTCTAGATATTAATATTTATCAATCATTTTTTTCATTTTTCCTTATTGTCACTCAGATACAGTATATTTTACTGTCTTATCATAAAATGAAATGAAATGTATTTATTTCTGTTAAATGTTATAATAACATAATAGGATACATAAAATAATTTTTTTTGTTTGTTTTGTTTTTCTATAAACAATTTTATGATATCATGTCTTTTAAATTCTTTATAAATTATTAATATATAATACATTCATTGAATAATTAGGTCAAATTCTAAGAATACATAGTATAAATTTCATCAATTTAAATAATTAGATTCAAGAAATTAGTTTCAATATATCTCTAAGTTTGTACAATTTTTTTTACGGCTCTAAAACATTTTTATTTGTTGATTTGCAAATTTATTAAAGGATCTCAAGCTTTATAAGTGATTAGAAACTTTTCCAACCTTTTAGAGACAATGTGCCTGATCGCAAAATATTTTAGACCGATATTTATGACAAATATTTAGTAGTTATATTTAATAATTGAACATTTTTGAAAGTACTCATCTTCTGTATAAAAACATTCGTCATACATGATGCTCTTTAATGTATTTTTAAACAAAGAGTATTTTTTAATAGATTTGACCCTTTTTTAGCCGAAGTATGACTAAGGATTTTCTTTAATGAATTACGTCACTAAATAAATTCCTTTGACCAAACAGGAATCAAACTCGCATTAGGTTTACCATAAGTAATTAAGGTCAACACTTTAACTCACGTGGCTAACCTGAGCCCCTATAAAGTGTTTAAATACAAATAAGTTATTTGTAAACATAACATGTTCTTCATAAGTCTTTAATCCTCAACTTACAGTTTATCAGAAAGAGAACTTTTCAAACTATATTTGTTCACTTAGTTCCTGGACCTCTTTCAAGCCAATACCTTTGCTACTTTGCTAATATAAATCAAGAAAAACTTAAAATGTGCCAAGCCCAACATCAGGTCAGGTAGTCATTTTTCAACTGTTCGCCAGACTTGGTTTCTCTAAGAATGGTCACTTAAGTTGAGAAATGTTTTTTTTACCCATATCCCTGACACACACAGGCTGAAGTTAAGATCAGACCAGCTACAGAATCCTATTATGAGTCATTATAGCTTTACAGATAAAATTATGTTGTGTGCTTGGTGGAATTTGGAGAGTGTGGTGTGCTTTTTTCTCAGTATGAGGTTTGGTTTGGTCTGACATTATTCCCTTCATCTCTGTTGTTTCAAAGTAATTGAGTAGTGTCTAAAACACAGTTTATTATATTTGGTAATGATTCGAGAAGTGAATACATTATTGGATCTTTGGTTCTGAGTGTATACTAATCATTGATTATGTTCATAGGAAGTAAAAGATTTATTGAGGAAAGATACAACTGAAAGGTCGGAGACTGCTCTTCTCAACTGTAAAATTGATATAATGACTGCTCTTATTGAACGTGCTAACTCAGAAGAAGGCTTTGCCAAGATAAGGTATATTATAAGAGAAAGAAAAGGTATTAAGTGGAGTGCCTCATTTTTCTAATAATAAATTTCAACTTAAGAGAGCTAATGGATAGAGATAATTAATAAACTTTTTAAAAGCTTTTGAGGGTCAATATTTCTCCGATTTTTATGGTGAGGGTTACTTTCAGTGATTCTTGTATTAAAATCTGATGAGTGATATCGTTGGCTCAGTAAAATATAGCGTGGTTTCATAAGTTGGTTCGGTTTCTGGAAGGTGAAATGAAACAATTTTTCGAACCAATTTTATTCAATATGTATTAATCATTTTTATTGATGACCTCTTGCCATCTTTCCAGCAACTTCAAAATTCCACTCTCGTCTAGAGCTTAGAAGAAAAAAAACTCATTGAGATATGTTTTTACATCTCTCTCATCAGCAAACAATTTTCCTTTGAGGCTGTTTTGGAGGGACCGGAACAGGAGGTAGTCCGATGGAGCAAAGTACTGAGAATACTGTGGGTGGGCGAAACATCCCAGCCAAGTTGCCTAAATTTTTGCTTTGTGATTATTTTGGATTGGGGTCTATCATTGTCATAATGAAAACAACATCTTTGAGAATGATGTGTTTGGGTGTTTCTTAATACTTAATTCTCTTAATACTTGAGTTACAAAAAAATGCATAGAACAACAATTGTAGATTATCAATAGTTTAACAAGATTGATTCTATAACATTTTATGATTGCACTCATAGTAACAGAAATATTTAGAATTTTCCAATCCCCTCTCTAATTCATGTCCGATTTCTGTCAATAACAAATATGATCTTATAAATCAAATAAACATGTTCGTATCAAGACCGCAAAATCTTAATAGATGATATTATAACACTACATATTTCCATGTATCTGTAGTGGGGAGGGGGGATTCAAAAATTCATAATATTTCCATTATTATAAGTCAGATCGTTAAAATGTATAGGACCAATCTTGTTAAACTATTGATACTCTACAATTATTTTTATATCCATTTTTATGTAACTCAAGTATTAATTGAGTTATTCATACTTTCTTGTTTTTGGTTGCCAGTAATCCTTCTCTTCCTTATAGTCATCAGTTTGGTATTTTGTACCAACACTAGGAAAGTCTGCTTAGTTCACATAGCTCCTGTGTGGCGTGCTTTCTCCCCACCACCCAATGTATCATACACTTCTTTTAGGCCTTGAGTAGTTTTTCATTCTCTTAACATATTCCAAACAGTCCAATCTTAATAGCAAAAAGTCTGTCACACAGGGGCTGCGTAAACTAAGCAGATTTTCCATGTGAAGTTTTACAATAGAGAAATCTGCATACTGGTAACACAAAACCACCCTGATTAAATACAAACGGTAATGAGAAATCTTTCAGTTAATTAAAATAAATTCCCAACTGAAACGGCTTCTGAATTGTAAGAATAATTTATATTTTAATAACTCAAATTTTAGTAGTCCAAGAACTAAAGAAGGGGGGGGCGGATGAACAGAACATATTTGCATAAATCTCGCAAAGTAAAGAAGGAAGGTAAGGTAAGGTTAGAAAGGACAGGTAAGGTTAGAAGAAGCCTCCCACCTGAGCCACGGAAATGGCCGACCTAACCCGAACTATACTTGACCACAGACTTCATAAAAATGCAAATATCTCGGTTAATATTCAAGATAGAGAATAAATGTATATAACAATATTTATAGTAAATTTAATTTGCAATAAGATTGGTTCTATACAATTTTTCGATCCGATGCATAATAACGGAGATGCATTCCCTTCAGGGAAATCTGCTAAAATGATATAAATTCAGTATTTATAGTCATTCTCACATTGTGCTGCTCTCTCATCGCCAAATATCTTTCTCTTCTGCCCCAGATGAGTAGCACCCTCCAGTTTTTCTTGCTGAATCCATCTTTCACTGAAATACAATGTACTAACCTTTCTGTATTTTTGTGCTTTGGCTATATTGGAGAAACTATTAAAACCAAACTTTTAACAGGCTTAGAAACATATGGTTCCTGTGACCATTCGGACTTTTTTTTATCATTTTCTGCATAATTCCTCTCTTTAACTATTCACAAGTTCATGGATGAACCACTAAAAGTAGAAAATGTTTACTCCTCCATTCAGAGATCTTCTTATTCTTAGCTTGTCTTATTCTTTTAAACTTAGTATTTCCTAAATTCACTTCAAGCCCCAAATCGTCCAGTCAGCTAATCTATTCTGTGATACTGCAGTCTGCTATTTCTACCAGTAAATAAAAGGTGACATTGAAAATTAGCTAGAGAAATCTCTCACACATTAGTTTTTATGGAGCTGAGATGGAAGAATTTTACAGGTATTGGAGAGTGCCAGAAAATTCTATGTGGCCATTTGAGATGTTTCGGGTGTGTAGTATATTGAAAGATGATTACAACAAATTCTTAAATACTTTAGTCAATTAGATTTTATTTTCTTTGTCCTTTTTTTGTACTATTACAAGAATATCTGGTTATGATCTAAAAAATTACAAAAAACAAGCAAACAAACTAAAACAGAAATAAATTTGAAGTATGTATTTTTAAAAATATCTTTGACCATTATGCCAAATTATAATTAATAAACTATAATCCAATAATTTAATAATATTTATTAACAATTTCTATCTTATTATTAGCTTCCCTGTATTTATTTATTTTATTTCTGGCTTCTTATATACTTCTTTTTATGAAGATCTGAAAGCCCCCGGTATGTAATAAATTGTTGCAAGATGCTATTCAACATATCCCAACCATTTCCTTTCAGTTAACAATGAAATATTTTTATTTTATTATGTCTTAAAATTTATTTTCATAATCTTTCAAAATATACTTTCAGGGACAAACTTCTTCACCGTATATCGGAGTTAGAGAGAGAATCAGAGAAACTTAAAGAGGAAGTGAAAGTAGCTAAAGAAAATCATGAGAAAGATTCAAAACAAATGGAGCTGTGGAAAGGCTTGAATGAGTAAGATATTTCATAACATATAACAAACTAAACCAATGAATTTAAAATTAATAATATAATTGGTAAGATTCGGTGATGCTAAAGGTACTCCTACAGCCATTGTTCGAGGTGTTACTGGAGTACGTTAAGTTAGAAAATTTCTTACATTTTTAATATATCAAAAATAAGAGCTCATTGTTTAAAACAGATATATATATATATATATATATATATATATATATATATATATATATATATATATATTGTAAAATGTACAATAGGCCTGTTCAAAGGTACCTGGCTCTCACTCAGGAGGCTCCGGTTTGATTCCCAGTACTGGAGTCAAGTAAAATGGATACAGAAAATAATAAAATAGATCAGAATTATAGTGAAATAAATAGTAAAGTAGATTCAACAAATACTGATATACTCAAATTAAAAGGTGTTCAAGAAAGTATACTGTACCTGTTCATTGTTTAATCATGTACCTAGTTTAAAATATAATTATATACTTCTCCATTTTCAACCTGTGATCTGTGAGTCAATATTTTATATAGTGTTGCAAAAATTATGTCTTTAGAAAATAACTAAGTAATAATAATAAATGATGGCATCTCTACAAAATGTTGGCTTTATGCCAGCACCTAGACCAGTCTAGACAACAAACTCGGCGCTCATCAATCAGCGGGCTTGAAGTCAGTGCCTTGACCTTTCTAGAGACGTAGCCAGACTACAATGTGCTCCTGCTCGCACAGCAGTCAGTCAGTTAGTTCTCAGTTTTCTTACTATTGAATAACAGTGCATTCAGTGCTGCTTTTAGCGAACAGTGCTTTTTAGTTTCAGTGCAGTGCAGTGTTTAGTGAAGATCAGTGCAGTGCCGTGTTTTGTTAATATCAATGTTTTGCGTGAGTTATTGTGCTGTGTAATGAGAACGGAAAGTTAACAGTGCATATTGTGATCAAGAGTGAAGAATAATTTACCAAGTGTGTAAAAGTATAGTGATCGTCAAATAAATCATGTTGTGATAAAAACCGTAAACTTTGTGTTATTTTGCAATCCAAAAGAACTGTCAAAGTCGACATTTATTATTTTTAAAATGAAGTTCACCCTCAAGACCGGGAATAGTGTTTCCACTTCAGCTATAGAGAAGTAATTTATCGCCATGTCAGAGACTTTCCTTATGGAAAGGCGTGGTTGTGAATTGGACTTATGAAAAAAAAAAAAAGCCAGAGTGGATAATATGGGGGGAAATGACCCATTAAAAGCAAACTGAACTGTTTGTAAGACATTTTTTGCTGTGAACAACATAGATAGGCAGACAATTAAAAGCCATGAATGTTGACCTAAACACAATATTTATATTCGTTCTCCTCGAAGCTGTTTGCATATTCAAGACTTTTTCAGAAAAATGTAGAAAATATTAAGAAAGCTGTAGATGACAAGAATAAAAAAAAAACATTGCTATAAATAATCTACCTGAAGAAAATGAAATGACAGAGAGTAGTCTGCGTGTTGCACCAGTGACATCTAGCACTTTGGAGAATTTTGTCTCTAAAGAGGCTGCTGTATTATAAAAGTAGATACTGAGTGCTATTCTTTCATTTTTTGAAGAAAGGCAATAAACAATTTGTAGCTTTATTGTTCTCATTAAGTTTTATTTATATTTCTTAAAGAAATATAAAGTATTAATTAATGCTGGTAAGTATTTTATTAATACTTCAACAATGGTTGTTTATGGTGTAAAATATTTAGTCCTGTTTTTATAATCAGCCAATAATGTTTGCCAATTTTTTCTGTTTTAAGGAACACATAATTCAATTAATCTTGATATTAATGATTTTAACCAAGCTTCATCAATAAATAAAAACTATTATTTCTACATATTTTGTCTGGATAAATTATTGCTGTTACTTATTGTTATTGTTTATTAACGTCCACTTTTTACTAGTATGGCTAATTGGGATGCGTTATCTACAAGTTACCACTCGTTTCTAACCAGAGTGGGACTAAGGATTTTATTAAATGAGTTTGTCACTAAATAAATTTCTTTTGCCCAGACGGGAATCCGACTCACCTCTCTAGGTTTACTATGGGATATTAATTCCAACGCTTTAACTCACATAGCTAACATGATTCCCAAAATAAATTAGAATATAATAAAAGTAGTTTTAATAGAAATTAAGCTAAATTTTGGATAGTTGGATGCAACTATTTTAGAAAAAAATCAGTATTTAAATTTAAAACCATTAGCCTAGAAATTTGTGGAAAACTTTCAGGAAAAAAAATCATACTATTTCATTATTATTATTATTTATTAACGTCCACTTTTTGCAACTTAGGCTAATTGGGACGGTTTATCTACAGGTTACCACCCTTTTCTAGCCAGGGTGGGATCATAATATTTCATTATGAACTCTTTATGTATTTTTAATTACAAATAAAATTCAATTCCATTAATATTAGAGTTGTTAGTCTCTTTTTGAATAAATCTTTTATTAATTTAAATAGCTGCATTAGAATTTAAAATAATCCAAGTATAACATTGTTGGCTCATAAATTAACTAATTTAATTAATGTTTTTTTTAGTGGTCTGTGAAATCCTCTTCTTGGTGTTACTCGAGATGGAAATTTTTAATAATGACACTAGCTAATTCTAGAGCACAATAAAATAAATTTATCCATTAGAGGAATTAAAGAGCCATTAACTCATCTATTTATTTATTTTTTATATAACTACAAAGCATAAATATAAATAAAACAATATGCATCACTGTGGTGTGCAATATTTTTTTTTTTTTTTGTAATAAAAGAAAAGTAAAATGGTAATAACATTAAATAGTAATAAGCCTATGACTATCAATCTGGCATGAAATTTATGATATAACACCATTCCATGTATTTTACTAAATGCCTTGTTTTTGGTTTGTCAAGTTCCTATTTATACTGCAAGATTATCTTGAATACAAGTATTTATCTTTCTGTTCCAGACTCCTGGAGTGTAAGAGGAAGTGCTTGGAAGAACAGAAGCAGAGAGGAGGAATCGTCAGGAAGACTAAAGTGGCTGAGACCTTAGTACTCGAACCTTAACTTAATATTATTGATGTATTTATTTTTTTATTGCTGCACTTCTATAGTAAATATATTTTAATATGGCTGTTGAATATTTATTATACCATTTACCTCTTGGAAGGATTTGATTTTGTTATTGAAACCACAATACTATCTTTATATATATAATTCTACTGTACGTGTGTATGCCACTGAACTCCTCCTAAACGGCTTACCGATTGGAACAAA
Source organism: Riptortus pedestris (assembly GCA_019009955.1). Classification (NCBI taxonomy): domain Eukaryota; kingdom Metazoa; phylum Arthropoda; class Insecta; order Hemiptera; family Alydidae; genus Riptortus; species Riptortus pedestris. The sequence continues at coordinate 16,716,721 of CM032232.1, forward strand.
TTATTTTGTATGCGTTTGGGTGACACCCTGGATGGTTTAGATTTACAAATCAGCTCGACAGATGGAGCAGGAGTTGTAAGGGAGGCCTAAAATTCAAAATAGCGATATTTCGTTTCTTATTGGATTTTCAGCAAATATGCACAAGATAAAAGGTGTTTATGTTGTTAATCAGAGTAACTTTTATTATATTCACTTTTGTCGTATAACAAAGTATAAACGAGATATACACTAAAAAATTAAAGTGGGTGCCAAAACTTTTATTGGGCACTAACGATTTAACTGAACTTAACAAAACTCTATATGTAAATTAGCATTAATTCTTCCCTGATTATAAGCTATATTACATTTTTTAGGTTCCAACGAGAGTGGGGGTTATAAGGAAGGCTTGAATAAAAAATTCGCGATATTTCATTTTCTGTTTGTTTTTAGGAAAACTTGCACATAAGAAAAGTTGCTTTTTGTGTTATTAAAAGTAGCTTTTGTTTTAAACATCATATTATTAAATTTAATCTCCTAATCGCTTGAAATATCATGCAGGACACCGACCGCTAGTCTCATATAAATAAACAGGCTCCTGGGAAAGAAATGATGAACCAGTAGTCTTGCATTTTTTACAGCACGTTGGGCTGAAAGCGATATTTCAACTGATAGTGCGAAAGAAAACTTAAAACCACAAATTAAGACTTTTCTAATTTATTAATTCTTGTTTTACTAATTGTTTATTGATATATTTAAACTTTACCTAAGCCAGCAATAATACCCTCAGGTATAACATGCCATTATACTTTGCCAATGTATTTTTTGAGTTCTTAAGAAAGAAAGTTCAAAAGAAATCAGCTATTGCGGTTGTACTCATGTCAGGATTTTCAAAAAATTTCATCAAATGTCCATAGATCCTACCTAGTAGATGATGAAAATATTTTTAGCAGATTTCCCTCAAGGGAAATCAGCTATTGAGGTCAACTCATGAGGAATTTTCGAAATTTTTCTTCAAATGTCCATCATCCTACCTACTAGATGACAAAAATGAGGTCCGTTCAAAACTTTTTATATATATATATATATATATATATATATATATATATATATACTCTGTTACCGCTCTAGCGGTCACAATTTTTGTTTGATCGTTACCAAACTCGATATTTAGTCGTTTTATGTAAAAAGAAAGATCAACTTCGTTAACGGCTGAGATCGGACCAGTGGGAGGGGGGGGGGGGTTAGTGGGGAGGCTTTTCGAAATATCTCCGTTACTATACGTTGGATCGTAAAATTGTATTGAGTCAATCTTATTGCAAATTAAATTTACTATAAATATTGTTATATAGATTTATTCTCTATCTTAAATATTAACCCAGATATTTGCATTTTTAATGAATCTGGGCGGCTAACCGACAGGAGTGACTTTCCCGCCAAAATATAGTTCGGCCGTTTCCTTGACTGCTTGGCTCTCGTGATATTTCTCTATTGTAAACTTCACGTGGGAAATCTGCTAAGTTTACGCAGCCCCACGGTGACGGACTACTGTTATTATGAGTAGAATCTTAAAAAGTCCGTCACGCAGGGGCTGCGTAAACTAAGCAGATTTCCCCCGTGAAGTTTTACTCTCGTCCGTTAGGCGCCCCGATTTCATAAAAATGCAAATATCTTAGTTAATATTCAAGATAGAGAATAAATGTATATAACAATATTTATAGTAAATTTAATTTGCAATAAGATTCACTCTATACAATTTTTCGATCCAACGCATAGTAACGGAAATATATCCAATTTTAGAAAATCCTCCCCTCCCCACTGCTCCGATTTCAGCCGTTAACGAACTTGATCTTTCTTTTTACATAAACTAAATATCGAGTTTGTTTGTTACCTTTTCACGCATAAACGGCTGAACCGAATTTTATGAAACTTGGTATGTATATTACTACTAACCCAACTTAGACTTTAGGCTATATTAATATCCTCTGAGACGAACAGGAGTGGGGGTTATAAGGGAAGCGAGAAATTAAAAATAGCGATATTTCGTTTCCTATTGGTTTTTCACCAAATATGCACATAACAAACGTTGTTTATTTTGATATTTAGAGTAACTTTTGTTATATACACTTTTGTCGTATATCGAAGTTTAAATGCGTTATACGCTAAAAATTATAGCGGGAGTCAACAATATTATTTGCCGAAAAAGACTCAACCGAACTAAATAAAACTCGGTATGTGTATTATCAGTGAGGCCTTCATTATAATAAGCCATACCAACATTTCTATGGACGGGCAGGAGTGGGGGTTATAAGGGAAGCCTGAAATTAAAAATAGCGATATTTCGTTTCCTATTGGTTTTTCCGCAAATATAAACATAACAAAAGTTGTTTATTTTGTTATTTGGAGTGACTTTTGTTATATACACTTTTTTCGTATACCGAATTATAAACGAGATATACGCTAAAACCTATAGTGGAAGTGAACAATTTTATTTGGGACAAAAGACCAACCGAAATAAATAAAACTCGGTATGTGTATTAGCACTAACGCTTTCATTATAACAAGCCATGCCAACATTTCTAGGGACGGGCAGGAGTGGGGGTTGTAAGGGAGGCCTGAATTTAAAAATAGCCGTATTTCGTTATCTATTCTTTTTTCGGCAAATATGAACATAACAAAAGTTGTTTATTTTGTTATTTAGAGTAACTTTAGTTATATACACTTTTTTCTTATACCGAATTATAAACGAGATATATACTATAAACTAAAGCGGGAGTCAACTATTTCATTGGATGCTAACGCTTAAACCGAACTTAAAAACTCGGTATATATATTAGCATTAATTCTTCCATGATTATAAGCTATATTAAAATTTTTAGGTTAGAACGGGAGTGGGGGTTATAAGGGAGGCCTGAAATAAAAATTCGCGATATTTCATTGTCTATTTGTTTTTCGACAAACATGCAAATAACAAAAGTTGTTTACTTTGTTATTTAGATTAACTTTTGTTTTATACATTTCTCCAGGAACAACGTGTGGAGCAAGTAATTTGCGTAGAAATATTGATATGCTCAACAATTCATTCCAATTTGAACTATGAGGTACCTCACCTGGATAAATTAATTCAAATCTATGTTAATATTTTGTCCTTAATAACTGAAATCTATGCATAATGCACAGGAGACGGGAAATATGACAATATAACAAAGTATGAAATATGACAATTTGGAGGACAGTGAAGACTTACATAAAAAATTAATTTTATTATTAACAAATGCCAACAACGGGTATAAACCCTAGACACTGGGACGGGTAAAATATTGTGCAAAGTAAAGTCTAGCCTAAAAAATACCATCACCATTCAGCCGCAAATCAATTCCCGGGCGAGCCGGGTATCTGAGCTAGTATATATATATATATATATATATATATATATATATATATATATATATATATATATATATAGTTTTCAACGGACCTCATTTTCGTCATCTCCTGGGTAGGATCGATGGACATTTGAAGAAAACCTCAATAGCTGATTTCCCTCTAGGGAAATCTGGTAAAATATGTGGTGAGGTATGATCACAAGTGTGTTATACCATCACAGGGGAAATCTGCTTAGTTTACGCAGCCACTACGTGACAGACATTTTTTTTTTTAAGTGTAAATTAAATTTTTTTGTCCGTATTCTCTATGCTGTTGTTACTAAACAGATGGGCAGTGCTCTCGTGATGTCAAGCTAAAGACGTTGGTCATGTTTGTAAATACAGTCGCTCACGTTCAAACATGTTTGACAAACATGCCGTCAATCAAGAACTCCGTCAAACACGTATGTATATTGTTTGCCAAATGTAACAAATGGTTTGTCAACCATGTTTGAACCTGAGCGACGTCGTTTCTCAAAAATTCTTTCAGAAAGTGGTATATCTTTCTGCATAATAGTGTTCTGTTAGCAGATGTCCCTTAAGGGAAATCAGCTATTGAGGTCGTACTCATGACGCGAGTTTTGAAAAATTTCTTCAAATGTCCATCGATCCTACCCAGGAGATGACGAAAATGAGGTCCGTTCAAAATTATATATATATATATATATATATATATATATATATATATATATATATATATATATATATATATATATATATTTGTGTGTTAAAGCTCTAGCGGTCGCAATTTTTGTTTGATCGTTACCAAACTTCATATTTAAGCGTTTTACATAAAAAGAGAAATCAAGTTCGTTAATGGCTGAAATCGGACCAGTGGGAGGGGGGACTTTGAAAATTCTTAATATCTCTGTTAATATACGTCGGATCGAAAAATTGTATAGAATCAATCTTATTGCAAATTAAATTTATTGTAAATTTTGTTCTTATACATTTTTTCTGTATCTTGAATATTAACCGAGATATTTGCATTTGTATGCATGTGTATGGTCGGCAGGAGTCGGCTATGTCCGGGACCCTCCGCCGAGAGCTAGTGCGGGCCGTTTCGGTAACTATTCGTCCCTCGTGAATAGGTTTAGAGATTCCCTACTACTACTGTTGTTATTAGGCGGATTTCTCTATTGTATAACCACGTGGGAAATCTGCTTAGTTTACGCAGCCCCTGCGTGACGGACTTTTTATTTTTTTTAATGCGAGAATTGAGTATATTTTTTTTTAGCAGATTTCCCTTAAGGAACAGTTTACGGAAACGGCCGCCAGAGCTCTCGGCGGATAGTCCCGAACATAGCCGACTCCTGCCGACCACGCACAGAATACAAATGCAAATATTCAAGTTCTCGGTTAATATTCAAGATATAGAATAAATATATAGAACAGGATTTATAGTAAATTTAATTTGCAATAAGATTGATTCTATACAATTTTTCGATTCGATGCATAGTAACGGAGGTATTTTCCATTTTCGAAAATCCCCCCTGTAAACCCCCCCCCCCTCCCTCTCGTCCGATTTCAGCCATTAACGAACTTGATTTTCTTTTTTACATAAAACGATTAAATTCCGAGTTTGGTAACGATCAAACAATAATTGCGACCGCTAGAGCGTTAACCTACAAATATATATATAATTTTGAACGGACCTCATTTTCGTCATCTCCTGGGTAGGAGCGATGGACATTTGAAGAAATTTTTCGAAACTCGTGTCATGAGTACGACCTCAATAGCTGATTTCCCTTAAGGGGGTTTTAAATGTAGATCTTAAATTCTTAGTTAAATCTATATCTATAAAAGTAAAAATTATATATGTTGAGATGATATCTTCAGCGTGTGAAATCTTAGTTTTACAATAAATGTAGCGTGTACATTTTTTCTCCATTTTGAATATTAGCCGAGATATTTCCATATTATCTTTTTCGGCCATCAGTAACCCCCCTCCCCCCCCCCTCATACTCATATCATCTTAACAATAAGCTGTTATATCATGAACCATTTCATTCCAAGGTTAAATACCAAATATGGTTTTCAATGAACTATTACTTTGTGAGCCAAATGCAAATACGTTGAATTATCATGTAATGCACCAATTAAAAGTTTTCCTTCTTTATTAAAAAAATATCTATTTGATTTATACCACACACGATATTTAACAGTTTCATTCAAGACTAAAGACAATATTTGTTATTGGTTAAAATCGTACCTGGAATAGTGGGGGTTTAGAGGGGGGGGGGTACGAAAATACAAAATATTTCCACTATTAATGATAATAAAATGCTATATAACCAACCCCGATGAACTATTGATGTTCTACAATTGTTATTCTATTAATTTTTTTCGTAACTCAAGTATTAAGCGAGTTATTCGTACTTGAGAGTTTTCTGCTTTTAGTAACCCCCCTGCCGTTCCCCCACAACCATATTACTCGTATTTTTTTTAGCAGATTCATTAAGTGAAATCAGCTATTGAGGTCGTACTCATGACGCGAGTTTTGAAAAAATTTCTTCAAATGTTCATCGATCCTACCCAGGAGAGTCAAAAATGAGGTCTGTTCAAAATCTATATACATATATATAAAATTGTAACCTCTGTCTGTACATTGATTTTTTTCGCGAAATTTCACGATAACTTTTCGTTTTACAGGTCATAGACACCCATAACTGCATTTTGTTTCTTTCGTGTCGGTTTGTTTGTTTGTTTATTTGTTTGTTTGTTACCTTTTCACGCTTAAACGGCTGAAACGAATTTCATGAAACTTGGTATGTAAATTACTACTAACATAACTTAGACTTTAGGCTATATTAATATCCTCTGAAACGAATAGGAGTGGGGGTTATAAAAGAAGCCTGGTATTAAAAATAGCGATATTTCGTTTCCTATTGGGTTTTCGGCAAATATGAACATAACAAAAGTTGTTTGTTTTGTTATTTAGAGTAACTTTTGTTTGTATACACTTTCGTCCTATACTGAACTGTAAATGCGTTATACGCTAAAAATTATACCGGGAGTCAACAATATTATTTGGCCCAAAAGACTCCACCGAACTAAATAAAACTCGGTATGTTTATTAGCTCTGACGTCTTAATTATCATAAGCCCTACCAACATTTCTAGGGACGGGTAGGAGTGGGGGTAGTAAGGGAGGCCTGAAATTAAAAATAGTGATATTTCGTTTCCTATTGGGGTTTCCGGAAATAAGCACATAACAAAAGTTGTTTATTTTGTTATTTAGAGTAACTTTTGTGATATTCATTTTTGTCTTTTAACAAAGTATAAACTAAAGAGGAAGTCAACTATTTTATTGGGCGCTAACGTTTGCACCGAACTTAACAAAACTCGGTGTGTCAATTAGCATTAATTCTTCCATGATTATAAGCTATATTAAAATTTTTAGGTTAGAACGGGAGTGGGGGTTATAAGGGAGGCCTGAAATAATAATTCGCGATATTTCATTGTCTATTCGTTTTTTGACAAACATGCACATAACAAAAGTTGTTTACATTGTTATTTAGATAAACTTTTGTGTTATACATTTCTCCAGGAACAATGTGTGGATCAAGTAATTTGCGTAGAAATATTGATTTGTTCAACAATTCATTCCAATTTGAACTATCAGGTTCCTCACCTGTTAAAATTAATTAAAATCTATGTTAATATTTTGCCCTTAATAACTGAAATCTGTGCATAATGCACAGGAGACGGGAAATATGACAATATGGAGGAGAGTGAAGTCTTATATAAAAAAATTATTTTAATATTAACAAATGCCAACAACGGGTATAAACCCTAAACACTGGGATGCGTAAATGTCAAAATATTGTGCAAAGTAAAGCCTTGCCAAAAAAATACCATCACTATTCAGCCTCAAATCAATTTCCGGGCGAAGCCGGGTATCTGAGCTAGTATATATATATATATATATATATATATATATATATATTTGTATAAAAAGAAACTTTTTATGATCCTTTTGGAGAATGTTGGCGTAGTCATCTGGAACTGTGGGCAATATTTTCGTGGACACATTTATCTCTTAATTTTAACCACTCTCTCTCGTCTAGTTTTTTTTCTTCTTACTACACAGAGCTAGGGCCTGCGTAAACTAAGCAGATTTCCCGCCTGAAGTTTAATAATAGATAAACCTACACACTACTAACATAACACCATGAATATTAAGTGAATATATACAAACAGTAATAAGAAATCTTTCTCTTTCCGGCGGGAAAGTAAACAAACTCAAAAGTAAAGAAGCGGGTCTGCCAACGGCAAATCGGAAAGAAAAACAATAACTGAACCATACCAGAATATAATATATTCATTTTATTAACAACTATTTACTACATCTAGTACTGTAATTTATAATGATTCAGAATCATTTTTATCCCAATCAATCAAACTTTAGTAGCCTAAGAACGTAAGTAAGGCGGGGGGGGGGACCAGAATATATTTGCATGTATCTCGTATAATAAAGGTATCTTGAAAACAATATTTGGTATTTAAGCTTCGTATAATTTGGTTTATGATATAACATATCCGGCCAGCGAGACATTTAGAAGAGCCCAATTAAACAAAAATATTATACTACTTACTCCAAATGAGGAAGATGAGGAGAGATTTGTGCGTTTGGCAGTACTTATAAATGCTAACAATTCTTTTCAATGAAGAAAGTTAATAAATGAAAACATCGTACAAGCCTGACTGACGACAATTTAGAAAATTCTTTACGTCTTTGTACCAATGGAATTAATCCAAACATCAATGGATTAGTTTTCCAAATTCAAGCTCAAGTGTCTCATTGATTTCGGCGTAAATTATAATGTTGTACCTATTATTTTCATTTTATGTTGTTATTTTTATAAATTGTATTATAAATACCTTGTCGTATAATTTTATGTCTGATATCTATCGTTAAAAATTATGAAAACTACTTAAAAATTCATTACTTTTAAAAGCGGCCCGCGAACGTATTTGCACACGAAAGTTTGGTCCGCAACATTTCAAACACCGGGACTTTAGTGTGTTTGTGTCATCAAGCGAATATCATACTGATCCCAAGATCACAAATCTTTTTAACATAAAAAGGAAATTGAATCTCTGCTATACAGATAGAACGTGGCATAATACTTTGAGATAGTCATGGCAATTTGCATGTGGGAACTTATAACAAAATTCTATTTCTTTGCAAATCCGTTCGTTCTTATCTTGGCATTGGCTGTGCTTTTTAAAGAAAATTAATACAGCTGCCTATTAAATTGTCTTAATGCTTGCCAAATAGTAAAATACACATGCCTTACATTTGAAATATAAGTTTTCAGCCATTTATCTTGGCAATTGTTATTCTGCTTTTGTCATATTTAAATTTCATTCTCGCCTTTTCGCTAAAAGGTTATTATTATATAATACACTTTGATAGATTTTATGAAAATAATTCTATTGTCACAATACAGGTACATTTACTAGTTGATATATATATATATATATATATATATATATATATATATATATACACATATATAAACAACTGTTTCTAAAAGATTAAATAACAACTTAAAAAAAAAACAAAAAAAAAACATGAATATTTAAAACCATATTATTAATAAAAAAGGGCTTCGTAAATTAAGCTGATTTGCCACGCCCTGGTATAACATACTTGTGACCTCATCTCACCATATTTTCTCTATGTGTTTGAGATTTATGATGTAACAGCTTATTGTTGATATGACATGAGTAGGAGTGATGATTTACTAAATGCTGAAAACTGAAACATCCCATTATCTCGGATAATATTCATCTTGAAGAATGTATGTACATAACAAAATTTATAAGTAATTACATTTGTAATAAGTTTGAATCCATCCGACAATTTTTCGATCCAATTTATAATAACGGAGATATTCCGAATTTTCGAAATTCTCCCCCTCTAACCCTCTCTAGGTCTCATTTCAGCCGTTAATGAGTTTGATCTTTTTTTTTTTTTTTGACGGACCTCATTTTCGTCATCTGCTAGGTAGGATCAATGAGCATTAGAAGAAATTTTTCGAAAATTGTTTCATTACTAACAACCTCCAGAGCCGATTTCCTTTGAGGGAAATATGCTAAAAATGAAAAAAAAAAAAGTCCATATGTTTCACATTCAATGTATATTACATTTAAAAGGTATGCTCTTATATTAAATCCTAGAGTGGCGAGATCGAGGAGGAAGGAATTTATTTAGTGTCGGAATTCATTAAATAAAATCCTGAGTCCCACCCTGGCTAGAAAAGAGTGGTAACCGGTAGACAGCCCGTCCCGATTAGCCTTAGTTGCAAAAAGTGGACGTTATTAAATATTTTTTCTTAATTTAAATAATACTTAAGAATAAAAAGAGAGGAGAGTGGAGCGCTTACCTAACGTCCTGGATGTGCACTACGTACAAGACTGGCACTTCACGCCGGTCTATGGAAGCCGCAGTCACGTCCATCCATCGCCTTCGATATTTATATTCCGGCCCATTTGCTTGCCTTTAGATACGTGGGGCAATACCTCAAAAACCATCAACCATCCTCGATCGTATTTTTCGTCGTCTGGAGCTTCTTCATTTTACTTGCTTTTGTAGTGAAATGCTCTTTGTCACGGTTTTCAATTTTCCGACCAATCCGCCGTAGTGTATATTGTTTTACAGGAAGGGCAGGACATCCGGTAAATGCTTGACCTCTCCCGTAGTTGAACGAGATCTTTGTTATTGGTGAAAAGATTTTTGAGCGAAATCTTGCTGTGGTAAGCCGCCTTTTTACCAGCCTTTTTCCAACATGTTTCTTATTTTCCCTTGAGAAGGCGTGAAAAAGGGAATTCTAATTGGGCATATGAGGCTTTCACACTAATTATTGGGGGGGGCGTAATAACAGCTTTCTTTTAGTTTTCCCCATGTGCCTCTTTTCTAAGAGTTTATCCACTAAACTTTCATTGTATCTATTTGTGCACGTCAAGTACTTAATAGGTATCTGACGGAAATCCTCCCCTGATAGGAGAATTTGGATAAGCCGGTGAATTAAATTCCTAAACCTCAGAATTTTGCCAAAACCCATTTCAAAGAAAAGTCAAATGAAGAAACACCAAGCGACAAATATCCGTCACTGGACTGCCTAAACTAAGCAGATTTATCTCGTGAAGTTTAACAATAGATAAATCTACATACTGGTAACACAACAGCACCGACAATATTAAGAGAATACATACAAATGGTAACAAGAAATCTTTAAGAAATCGCGGGAAGCGAATAAAATGTAAACAAGCTGGTCTGCCAAACTGACTCTCACCGGAAAGAAAAAAAATTACAGAAATATATCAGAATGTAACATATTAGTTTGATTGAAAACTATTTACTATATCTAAGTAGTACTGTAATTTATAATGAATCAGAATATTTTTTACCTGAATCAATCAAATTTAAGTAGTCACCAGAGCATATTTTCATGTATCTCGTATAATAAAGGTCTCTTGAGAAAATTTATGGTATTTAAGCTTTGAATAATGTGGTTTATAACATAACAGAGTGTTGTTTATGTAACATGAGTAGAATTGGGGGTTTGCTGAAAACTGGAAAATGCAAATATCCCGCTTAATATTCAAGATTGAGAATAAATGTATACAATGATATTTATAGTACATTTAATTTTCAATAAGATTTGTTATATAAAATGTTTCGATTCGTATAGTAACGGAAATATTTCGAATTTTCGAAAATCCCCCGGTCCGACGGCTAAAAATTAAAAAAAAAAAATGATAATATCTCATTTAATATTTGAGAACCAGAAAGTATGAATATAAATCATTTATAGGTAATTTAATTTGCAATGATATTGGTTATGTACAATCTTTCGATTCGACGCATAATAACAGAAATATTTAGAATTTTCGAAATTCTCCACCCAGTTCGATTTCAGCCATCAATGAACTTGATCTCTATTTTTACAACGATTATATATCGAGTTTGGTAACGTTAAGACAAAAGTTGATGACGGTAACGCCTATATTTCAAATTTTACAAATAGTTTTGAAATTAATAAATATATTATATCCAGATATATTTCAGTAATTGTTTTTCTTTTCGGTCAAGAATATTTCTTTCAGCTCTGAGAGATTGGCCGATATGTTTGTTTATAATTTATTCACTTTCCTTTGTGTAGATTATTGACATTTAAATTGACTGAATGATTCCTCATTGTCATTTGCATTTGTCCACTCAGTATTCGCGGTGGTGTTAAGTGTAAAAGTATGTACGTAGATCTATTGTAAAAACTTCACGTGGGAAATCCACTTAGTTTACGCAGCCCCCGACTTGTGGCCATCGGCTTATTTAACCATTAGGAAGTCTGCTAAAAGTGCGGATACGTTGATGTGTATCTATGATTGATTGCTGTAGGGGTTGGCCATCTCCATTGAGGCGTCTAGGGGTAGGAGGTGGTGGGGGAAGCAGAGCAGCCCCGCTTTGAACACCAGTTGAATGCCGACAGTCGAAGGGAGTACCGGGCACCTCGCCCTCCAAGATTACATCGCATCCAAGTTAGTAATTATTAGCCATAATTATTTTTATGTAATTTTTATTTTACAATAAATATTTCCCTTCTACTATTTTCTTTATTATATTTTAAATTATTGCCTGTAAATGTGATAGATTGGTAGGTTTTCCGTTCTTGGTCCGCTGTGTTGAACAGCTTACTTCTGAATAAATATTTTCTATTACTTTCGTGGTTTTGCACACATTTATAAAAGAAATTGAATAGTTTAATTAAGAACTTCATTATTTCTTTTCCTATTTGATTAATTACTTTTTGGGGCTTCATACTCAGTTTCCTGAAAATATTTTTACCTTGAAAGTATACATTAAAACGGTTAAAAAGGGTTGCTTTAATGCCAATATAGGAATTTTGGGACTATTCTGGTAGTGTCATAGGTAGTGCTTCGGGAAATTTACACATTTTACACCTTTTTTTACAATTAAAAAAAAACCATTTAAATTAAACAACAAAATATTTTATCTATCTCTAATACCAATGGTTAATTTGCGAAACTTGATTTCTTTGATCTTACACAATACATTAACAAATTTCATATTTCATATATATATATAACGTTGAATAAATGTGAAGTTTCCAGTAAAATAAAACAAGGAATTTGGTTCGTTTTGATTTTTGAAATACATTCAACCGGTAAAAATGGGTTGCTTTTAAGTCTATTGTGACTATTCTGGTAGTGACAAAGATTTTACGCTTGCAAAACTATGTGCTCTGTCAAATTTACATATTTTGTGTATTTTTACAATAAAAACTAAATAAATTAAATAAAATAATAAAATACTATTTCTATCTCTAATATGATAGGTTATTTTGTGAAACCTGATTTCTAATAGATGTTTCTTTAATTTTATAGAATACATTTATAAATTTCATATTTGCTTTATATATAACATTAAATAATTTAATGTTTCCAGTAAAGTAAAACAAATATTGGTTAGTTCAGTTTTTTAATTTTGCTTTTTGATTTTCCCTTTTATATTAGTTTGAATGAGAGAGTTTGTCGAAAAAACAATGGCAGTAACTATTGAATGATTCTAATTTGCGACGGACCATTCAGTACTACTTCTAAGATTTTGTGTTTTCTCAATTTCATGGCAGTTCCTATTTGTATATCAGCTGATTTTTTTTGGCTTATTAACAATAAAAATGTTCTCCTTGTTATGATTTACAGTGCTGTCCGTAATCTTGGCATCTACCCTATAAATTTTGATATTATCTTTATTAATTAATTTGATGATTGTTATAGCACTTATTTATGGAACTTCATGGTGCTACCCCACCGATTGAAATACATTCAACCGGTAAAAAACGATTACTTTACTGTCTATTAAGGAATTTTGTGACTATTCTGCGAGTGTCTAATCGTAAAGTTTTTTGCGAGTGCTCAGGAAAATTTACTTTGGGCTTTTTATAATTAAAAAAAAAACCATTTAAATTAAACAACAAAATATTATTTCTATCTCTAATATCATAGGTTATTTTGTGAAACTTGATTTGTAATATGTGTTTCTTTGATTTTATTGAATGCATTAAGAAATGTCATGTTTGCTTAATATATAACATAAAATGAATGTGATAAAACGTTTTCAGTAAAGGAAAACAAGGAAAAATGGTTGGTTCGATTTTTTTAATTTTGCTATTTTGATTTTCCCTTCGATATTAGTTTGCATGAGAGCGTTTGTGGAAATAACAATGGGAGTAACTCTTGAATGATTCTAATTTGCGACGGACCATTCCGCTACACAGCTAAGACTGTATTTTCTCAATTTCACGGCAGTTGCTATTTGTATATCAGATGTTTTTTTTTGGCTTATTAAAAATAAAAATGTTCCCCTTATTATGATGTACTACAATGTGTTCCGTAATCATCACATCTACCGTATAAAGTTTTATATTATCATTTTCAATTGATGTTATTGCGATTATGTTTGGAACTTCTATGTGCAACCCCACCGTTTGAAATACATTCAACCGATAAAAACAGATTAATTTACTGTCTATTAAGGAATCTTGTGACTATTCTGTTAGTGTCTAATGATAAAATTTGTTGCCAATACGAAACTATGTGCTCTGGCAAATTAACAAATTTTGTGTTGTTTTTCCAATAAAAAGAATCTATTTAAATTAAACAATAAAATATTATTTCTAGCTCTAATATCAACGGTTATTTTGTGAGACTTGATTTTCGACAGGTGTTGTTTGGATTTTATACAATGTTTGCAGTAAAGTAAAACCAGGAAAATTCGTTGTTTGCGTTTTTGATTTTCCCATCGATATAAGTTTGAACGAGTCTGTAAGAAAGAAGCGTGTCCTCACGATATTTATGAAAGAAATTGATTGTTTAATTAACAAGTTCATTATTTCCTTGCCTCTTTAATTTAATTAATAAATTTTGCGGCTAGATGCTCAGTTTCCTGGAAATATTTTTACAAACGAAAGGACACATTCAAACGGTAAAAAAGGGTTGCTTTAATGCTGATATAGGAATTTTGTGACTATTCTGTTAGTGTCTTAGTTTTTTGTGATTGCGAAACTGTGTGCTGCGGGAAATTTACATATTTTGTATTTTTTTTTTTTTTACAATTACAATAATTATTTTATTAAACAACAAAATATTTTTTCTGTCTCTAATATCAAAGTTTATTTTGTGAAACTTGATTTCTAACAGGTGTTTCTTTGATTGTATACTATTATTATTATCATTATTATTCTGAGTTGGTATTCTGGCAGGTGGAAGTGACTTCTAATGTAGGTAGGATGAAAAAATGTAGGCTACGCTTCCACTATAATAATTTAATAACACGGCAAAGCACTTTCGATGCTGTGCATCATCGTCAGTGCCCTGTTGACACACACAATAATAGTTACAATTTTCTATAAAATATGTTAGGCACATATAACAAAAAACTTATTTTTCTTAGGACTAAATAACATATAAAATCTAACGTGGAACTAAATAACATATAAAACATTTCATACATCGACAGTTATTTTTAAATTAAGTTGGAACAAGTAGGAAGTTAAAGCTAACTGAAAGAAAGACTAGTCTTTCTCAATAATTGTAACTATTATTGTGTGTGTCAACAGGGCACTGACGATGATGCACAGCATCGAAAACGCTTTGCCGTGTTATTAAATTATTATAGTGGAAGTGTAGCCAACATTTTTTCATTATTATTTATTAACGTCCACTTTTTTGCAACTCAGGCTAATTGGGACGGGTTATCTACAGGTTACCACCCTTTTCTAGCCTGGGTGGGACTTAGGATATTATTTAATGAATTTCGTCACTAAATAATTTCCTTTGCCCAGGCAAGAATCGAACTCGCATCTCTAGGTTTACCATGTGAGATTAGGGTCAACGCTTTAACTCGCATGGGTAACCTGAGCCCCTTGATTTTGTACAATACATTAGCAATTTTCATATTTGCTTAATATGTTACGTTAAATAAATGCGATAAAATGCTTCCAGTGAAACAAAACAAGGAAAAGTGGTTGATTGGGCTTTTAAATTTTGTTTTTTGATTTTCTTTTCGATATTAGTTTGCACGAGAGCGTTTGTCGAAATAACAATGGCAGTACCTCTTGACTGATTTTAATTTCTTGAGATCTTTCAATTTTAAGAATTCGATTTTCTTAATTTCACACCAGTTGCTATTTGTATATCAGCTGATTTTTTTTGGCTTATTAAAAAATTAAAATATCCTCATTATTATGTACAGTGCTGTCCGTAATCTTCGCCTCTACTGTATAAATTTTGAAATTATCCTTTTCAATTAAGCTTATGAGGGTTATTGCGATTATGTGTGGAACTTATTGGCCTTGGTTCACCTTCAGCGGTTGAAATTCGACCGGTAATAAAGGGTTACTTTACTGTCAATTATGCAATATTGTGACTATTCTGGTAGTGTCTATTGATAAAGTTTTTGCCAAAACAAAACTATGTGCTCTGGCAAATTTTAAATTTTTTTGTTCTTTTTACAATAAAAAAAAAAGCAGTCAGGGGACTGCCGGTAGAAGTGAAAACTCCTTTAGCTTTGATCGCTCAATTTTGGCATTGCTGAGAAATTTTTTTTACGAAGTCTTATTTTAAAAATATTTTTAGTTATTTATCAATAAATAACAGTTATATTCTATTTTACATGAAAAAATGAAATGACAAAAATAATAGTGATCAAAAAAATAATGTACCACGAATTGTTTTATTTATCAATATAAAATACTATACATAATTATTTCAGTTATTTTACATAAAAGAAAAAATTACATTTCAGAATTATTACAAAAGCTTTACAAAAATAAGTTAAGTACACTCAGAAAAATCAATTTCCATCCATAATTTCAACAACTCTTGCACCATCATCACTGCCAGCATCATCACCAATTTCTAAAACTGATACAATCGGTATATGGTAGCTAAAGTAGGATACAAACAGTTTTGATTCGAATTTATTTAAATATCGGAATTTACTTAAATATTCGAATTTATTTATTTAAATATTCGAATTTATTTAAACTTCGGATTAAAATATCTATGAAAGTAAAAATGGTAGATATATAGTATCTGTGAACGAAATGATGCTGGTTTTGTCCTCTTTAAAATGGTATGCGAACGAAAACTCTAGCTAATTTGGTTCAGGAGTTATGAAGAAAAGAAGCTCCTTTAGCTTTGAGTTGAGTCGCGATTTCATACTTTTTCCCTCTCCCGCAAATGCTTCCTTACGGGGTGCACAACGTGCCTAAAGAAGTTTTCACTTCAAAACAAAATTTACATTAATAAACAAAATATTATTTCTATCTCAATATTAAAGGTTATTAGGTGAATCTTGATTTTTAACAGGTGTTTCTTTGATTTTATACAATGTATTAACAAATTTCATATTTGCTTAATATGTTAGGTTAAAAAAATGCGACAAATGTTTCCAGTAGAGTAAAACAAGGAAAATTGGTTAGCTGTGTTTTTAAATTTGGCTTTTTTGTTATAGTTCAATATTAGTTTGCATGAGAGCGTTTCTCGAAATAACTCTTGAGTGATTTTAATTTGTAAAGATCTTTCCATTTTAAGACTTGGAATTTCTCAAATTTCAAAGCAGTTGCTAGTTGTATATGAGCTGGTTTTTCTTTTTGGCTTATTCAAAATTGAAAATATCCTCCTTATTATGAAGCACAGTGCTGTCCGTAATCTTGGCATCTACCGTATAAATTTTGATATTATCTCATTTAACCCATTTAAATTAAACAACAAAATATTTTTTCTATGTCTACTATCAAAGGTTATTTTGTGAAACTTCATTTTTAATGTGTTTCTTAGATTTTATTGAATGAACTACGAAATTTCATGTTTTGTTTATTTATTTATTTATTATATAGTACATAGTCACCGAACTCGGGAGAGTTATTTGTGCCTAGGTAGTCTAGATTCATGTTTGCTTAATAAGATACGTTAAATAAATGAGATTAAATGTTTCCAGTAAAACAAAACAAGGAAAGCTGGTTAGTTGGGTTTTTAAATTTTGTTTTAGCAGGAAATCAGCTATTGAAGTCGTAAATTTTTCTTCAAATGTCCAACGATCTTACCCAGGAGATGACAAAAATGAGGTCCGTTCAAAACTGTATATATACATATATATCTATCTATACATTTGTCTGTTACCGCTATAGCGGTCGCAATTAATGCCTTATCGTTACCAAACTTGATATATAATCGAAAGATCAAGTTCGTTAATGGCTGAAATCGGATCAGGAGGAGGGGGGTTTAAAGGGGGTGAATTTCTAAAATTCTTAATATCTCCGTTAATATGCGTCGGATCGAAAAATTATATAGAACCAATCTTATTGCGAATAAATTTCATAAATGTTTTTATGTACATTTCTTCACTATCTTGATTATTAACTGAGATATTTGCATTTTTTAGTTTTCGGTCTTCAGTAAACCCTCAGCCCTACTCATCTCATATAAACAATTCTCTATTATGTTATGAAGCACTTTATTTGAAGCTTAAATACCGAATATTGTCCTCATTGGACTTTTAAGTTTTGAAATAAATGCAAATAAGTGGCGCACGTGGAAAATCTGCTTAGTTAACGCAGCCCCTGCGTGACGGACTTTTAGCAGATTTCCCTTAAGGGAAACCAGGTATTGAGGACGTACTCATGACGCGAGTTTTGAAAAATTTCCTCAAATGTCCATCGATTCGACCCAGGAGATGACGAAAATGAGGTCCATTCAAAATTATATATATATATATATATATATATATATATATATATATATATATATATATATACTTGTCTGTTAACGCTCTAGCGGTCGCAATTTTTGTTTGATCGTTACCAAACTTCATATTTAAGAGTTTTATGTAAAAAGGAAGATCAAGTTCGTTAATGGCTGAAATCGGTCTTGTGGGAGGGGGGGGGGGTTTAGAGGGGGGATTTTTAAAAATTCGAAGTATCTCCATTATTATGCGTCGGATCGAAAAAGTGTATAGAATCAATCTAATTGCAAATTTACTATAAATATTGTTCTATACATTTATTCTGTATCTTGAATATTAACCGAGATATTTGCATTTGTATTGTGAGTGTGGTCGGCTATGTTCGGGAGTTTCCGCCGCGAGCGTACTAGCGCTAGTGTGGCCGTTTCACTAACTATTCGTCCTCGTGAGAATAGGTTATTATTAGGCAGATTTCTCTATTGTAAAACTTCACGTGGGAAATCTGCTTAGTTTACGCAGCCCCTGCGTGACGGACTTTTTTATTCCTCCTTTGAAGCACAAATACAATTAATAAGTACAATGAGCTCAATGACTGAAAATGTAACTACATTAAAAATTAAAAAAAAAAAAAAATGTAATTTGGAAAAAAAAAAAATCTGTTCGTCGGTTGGCTAACATACTGTTTTGTTTTGTTAAATTATTTAAATCCTCTAACTCTTCCTTACAAGGAAGATTAGGGTACCCGAAAATTCTAAAAGTTCTGAAACTTTGTGTACAAGCAGAGTAATTCACCCGTAAAACAAAACAATTTTAGCAGACTAAGGGAAATCAACTATTGGGGGAGTACTCAAGTCGGGATTTTTGAAAAATTTCTTCAAATGTCCATCGATGTTATCGAAAAAACAACGAAGATAATGTCGGTTCAAAATTTTATAAATATGAAAAAAATGCTTCATAGAAATTTCTGTAGCCTTTCTAGTTTTCAGATCAAGACCAATAGATGAAAATTTCATTTAGCACCTTTAATTATATTTGCCAAATGTTTCTTTATTTTGAAGCTAAATTCACAAGTTATGTACTTAGATATTGAAATTCCTATAAAGTGCTATGGAAAAAAAAAACAGGTGACAGGTGGTTGACATTTTCCATTTTGCTAAATTTAGATATTTCCATCAATGAAATTTTTCAAAATACAGGTAGGCTATAAATGATATTTTTTTATTATGAAAATAAAGTTCTCATTATATATATATGTCTTCCATGACTGTTATTAAACTACACTCATATTATTAATTAATTTTATTCAGAAGTGAGTAATTTCATAAACTAGAATCTCAGACGTAAAAATATACAGCTACCTGAATAAGGATGATAAAATTATCTTTCCTCTTCAGCATTATGCAAATTTTACCTCTTATTTATAGACTGAGGTATTGACGTAATAAACGAAAATATTTCTTCCTTTTATATTTCTTGTTTATATACTGCAACTAAGGATTTGATTATTTTTATTGTTTTTTAGCAAATTTTCCCTGAGGGAAATCAGCTATTGAGGTCGTACTCATGACGCGACACCGGAAATATTTCTTCAAATGTCAATCGATCTCGCGTTCATTTGCTTAATACTAGCACTTGTGTGCGTAATACTAGCAAAGTTATGGAGAATTCATTTATTTTGCAACAAGATGTTAAAATTGCTTAACCCAAATTTCGAATTTAAAATAACAGTTTGTTTCAAACATTGTCCAGATGGTGTTACCTCTTTGAAGCTTACGTAACATAAGGTTTTGTACATTTAATCTTTAGATGATATTAATAAAATTGTACTCTATAATTGCGTTTCTAAATATATACAATTAATTCAGAGATATATATCCACAATAAATTAAAGCAGGGATTCAATGTTGAAAGAAGTAGCCCTCAAAAACAAATTATGATATATAAAAGTTCTCCACGGACATGGCACAGTGCCTACAGAGGAATTCGAAAAGAAGAGGTGGTGACTACCAGGATGCGTATAGGGCACACAAATCTTACACGCATACACTTAACAACTAAAGATCCCCAACAACAGTGCGAAATATGCCATGTTCCACTTACAATACTCTTTCTTAAAAAGGAATGTCAATCTATACTAACAGTGTTCGAAGAATTTGACATTTCTAGGAATATGATAGTTGCACTTCACAAGCAGTTGATGGAATCATTTTGTTAGTAAAGAAGATATATCTATATAATAAAATTTAGCTATTGTATGATATAGAAATAGAGAAAATGAAGTGTTTAGCTTTTCAATGTATAATAGGATATAAAAATATTTATATATTAATTTATGTATGAGGTATCATACAGCGAATATAATAATCAAGCAGCATACCAATATAATCCTCGCAAAAATAAAAACTTAATAAAATAAAAAAAGCGTATGTATGTGAACATGTGCGCGCGCGTGAAATGATAGAAGTAAATAACTGTTGTTTTTTTTTTTTTTTTTTTTTTTTTTTGGTGTGTGTGTGTGTGTGTGTGTGTGTGTGTATATATATATATCTATATATATATATATATATATATATATATATATATATATATATATAAAATTGTAACCTCTGTCAGTACATTGATTTTTTTCGCGAAATTTCACGATAACTTTTCGTTTCACATGTCATAGACACCATATCTGCATTTTGTTTCTTTCGTGTATGTTTGTTTGTTTGTTTGTTTGTTACCTTTTCACGCATAAACGGCTCAAACGAATTTTATGAAACTTGGTATGTATATTACTACTAACCCAACTTAGACTTTAGGCTATATTAATTTTCTTTGAGATGAACAGGAGTGGGGGTTATAAGGGAAGCCTGAAATTAAAAATATCGATATTTCGTTTTTTATTGGTTTTTCGGCAAATATGCACATAACAAAAGTTGTTTATTTTGTTATTTAGAGTAACTTTTGTTATATACACTTTTGTGGTATACCGAAGTTTAAATGCGTTATACGCTAAAATTTATAGCGGGAGTCAACAATATTATTTGCCAAAAAAGACTCAACCGAACTAAATCAAACTCGGTATGTGTATTAGCAGTGAGGCCTTCATTATAATAAGCCATACCAACATTTCTATGTACGGGCAGGAGTAGGGGTTATAAGGGAAGCCTGAAATTAAAAATAGCGATATTTCGTTTCCTATTGGTTTTTCCGCAAATATAAACATAACAAAAGTTGTTTATTTTGTTATTTGGAGTAACTTTTGTTATATACACTTTTGTCGTATACCTAAGTATAAATAAGTTATACGTTAAAACTTTAGCGGGCACTAACGGCTGAACCGAACTTAACAAAACTCGGTATGTCAATTAGCATTAATTCTTCCATGATTATAAGTTATATTAAAATTTTTAGGTCGAACGGGAGGGGGGTTATAAGGGAGGCCTGAAATAAAAATTCACCATATTTACATGTATAAGAAACGGGAAATATAAAAATATCGAAGACTGTGAAGAATTATCGAACAAATTATTAGCAAATCACCGGCAACGACAGGTATCAATCCTAAACACTGGGTCGGGTAAATGTCAAAATACTGTGCAATGTAAAGCCTGCTAAAAAATACCATCACCATTCAGCCTCAAATGAATTCCCGGGCGAAGCCGGGTATCTGAGCTAGTATATATATATATATATATATATATATATATATATATATATATATATATATATATATATATATATATTTGTATACATATAATAACAAAATCACACTTAAACACACAATTACTTACTGAGTCAATTAATAAATGGCAACAGAAATGGTATCTGACTACGAAAGGACATATAAAACTATTTATTCCAGACTTTAAAGAGTATTTAAGACAAACTATACGTCAACAGACTGTTACTTGACACAATTGTAACAGGCGACGGAACTACAAACTCTTATTTTAATCGTTTTGGCCTAACAGATCAACCAAACTGTTACTGGGCCTTTACTACTGAACAGACTTATAGACACTTGCTCTATGACTGCAGACTACTAACGGACCAAAGATTAGACTTTAAAACCCAATTAAAATGCCGACAAGATAATATAAGGAAATTATTTAGTGGTGAAATTCATTAAATAACGTCCTAAAATCCCACCCTGGCTAGAAAAGGGTGGTAACCTGTAGATAACCCGTCCCAATTAGCCTAAGTTGCAAAAAGTGGATGTTAATAAATAATAATAATAATAATGACATGATAATTGGTGTGTTGAGGAAAAACTTTTATTTTAAACACAATAAACAATTAAAAAAATTTGCTGAAGAAATGAATTTCTACCTGGAGTATCTAAAATTGAAATTCAGTTAAATGAATTATTTATTCATCATTGAAACCTCAATTTGTTTTTCTTTCTGTTGTAAATAATTTTTTTTCAAATTATATTCTTAGATAAAATGTTACATATCAAGCAAACAACGTACGTGTGGCTGATAAACTCCCTTCCTGTAGAGTTACTTCAGGAAGGAAATAAATAAAAATAATATATATATATATATATATATATATATATATATATATAAAATTGTAACCTCTGTCTGTACATTGATTTTTTTTGCGAAATTTCACGATAACTTTTCGTTTCACATGTCATAGACACCATAACTGCATTTTGTTTCTTTCGTGTATGTTTGTTTGTTTGTTTGTTACCTTTTCACGCATAAACGGCTGAACCGAATTTTATGAAACATGGTATGTTTATTACTACTAGCCCAACTTAGACTTTAGGCTATATTAATATTCTCTAAGACGAACAGGAGGGGGGGGGTTATAGGGGAGGCCTGAAATTAAAAATAGCGATATTTCGTTTCCTATTGCTTTTTCAGTTAATATGCACATAACAAAAGTTGTTTATTTTGTAATTTAGAGTATCTTTTGTTATTTGCACTTTTGCCGTATACGGAAGTATAAATGAGTTATACGCTATAAACTAAAGCGGGAGTCCACAATTTTATTTGGCACTAAAGACTAAACCGAATTAAACCAAACTCGGTATGTGAATTAATACTAACGCCTTCATTATAATAAGCTATACTAACATTTCTAGGGACGGGCAGGAGTGGGGGTTATAAGGGAGGCCTGAAATTAAAAATAGCGATATTTCGTTTCCTATTGCATTTTCGGCAAATATGCCCATTACAAAGGTGTTTATTTTGTAATTTAGAGTAACATTTGTTATATGCACTTTTGCCGTATACGGAAGTATAAATGAGTTATACGCTAAAAACTATAGAGGGAGTCCACAATTTTATTTGGCACAAAAGACTCAACCGAACTAAACCAAACTCGGTATGTGAATTAGTACTAACGCCTTCCTTATAATAAGCCATACTAACATTTCTAGGGACGGGCAGGAGTGGGGGTTATAAGGAAGACCTGAAATTAATAATAGTGATATTTCGTTTCCTATTGCATTTTCGGCAAATATGCACATGACAAAAGTTGTTTATTTTGTTATTTAGAGAAACTTTTTTTATATACACTATCGTCGTATACCGAAGTATAAAGGCGTTATACGCTAAAAATTATAGCGGGAGTCAACAATTTTATTTGGCACAAAAGACTCAACCGAACTAAATAAAACACTCATTATGTGTATTAGCACTAACGCCTTCCTTATAATAAGCCATACTAACATTTCGAGGGACGGGCAGGAGTGGGGGTTATAAGGAAGACCTGAAATTAATAATAGTGATATTTCGTTTCCTATTGCATTTGCGGGAAATATGCACATAACAGAAGTTGTTTATTTTGTTATTTAGCGAAATTTGCTCATCAAGTCTTTGGAACTACTAGGAACCTCACCGGGAAAAATTAATTCAAATGTATGTTAATATTTTGTGCTTAATAATTCAAATCTATGCATAATGCACAGAAAACAGGAAATATGACAATATGGAGGACAGTGAAGTCTTACATAAAAAATAATTTTAATATTAACAAATCCACAGAAACGACGGGTATTTACACTAAACACTGGGACGGGTAAATGTCAAAATATTGTGCAAAGTAAGCCTTGCCAAAAAAATACTATCACCATCCAGCTTCAAATGAATTCCCGGGCGAAGCCGGGTATCTGAGCTAGTAAATATATATAAATATATATATATATATATATATATATATATATATAAACACACACATACTTAATTTTTTATATGTATAGATAAATTAATTAGCTATATTCTTTTAGACCACAACATGAGTAAAAAACCCATTTGCTAATTTCCGAATTCCTCGTCTTGTTTCAGCCATTAAATTTCTGAAAATTGCGTCGTGAGTACAAACTCAATAGCTGATTCTATTTAAAGGAAATATGATGAAAAGTCCGTCACGCAGGGGCTGTGTAAACTAAGCAGATTTCCCATGTGAAGTTTTACAATAGAGAAATCTGCATACTGGTAACACAATACCACAGTGATTAAATGCAAACGGCAATGAGAAATCTTTCAGTTAATTATAATAAATTCACAACTGAAACGGCTTCTGAATTGTAATAATAATTTATATTTCAATAACTCAAATTTTAGTTGTCCAAGAACTAAAGAAGGGAGGGGGGCGGGTTAACAGAACGTATTAGGTAAGGTAAGGTTAGGAACGACAGGTAAGGTTAGAAGAAGCCTCCCACCTGAGCCGACGGAAATGTCCGACCTAATCCGAACCATACCCGACCACAGATTTCATAAAGATGCAAATATCTCGGTTAATATTCAAGATAGAGAATAAATGTATATAACAATATTTATAGTAAATTTAATTTGCAATAAGATTAGTTCTATTCTTGCCGATTGTGGCGAGTTTGATTCTTGCCTGGGCAAAGGAAATTATTTAGTGACGAAATTCATAAAATAACGTCCTAAAATCCCACCCTGGCTAGAAAAGGGTAGATAATGTAGATAATGTAGATAACCCGTCCCGATTAGCCTAAGTTGCAAATAGAGGAGGTTAATAAATAATAATAATATTCAATTTTTCGATCCGATGCATAATAACGGAGATATTTCGAATTTTCGAAAATCCCCCCTCTAAACCCCACCTCCCACTGGTCCGAATTCAGCCATTAACGAACTTGATCTTCCTTTTTAAATAAAACGCTTAAATACCGAGTTTGGTGACGATTAAACAAAAATTGCGACCGCTAGAGTGTTAACAGACAAATATATATATATATATATATATATATATATATATATATATATATAATAAGGGAAAAGTTCTTATTTGTAATCTTATCATTGAATTTAATCAATTTTAAATATCATTGATAAGGCGAAATTAAAGCGAACCAGCCTATGAACTACTAACCCGGCGAACTGCGCCCTCACACAAATATATTTATTGACTATAACACAATGTTTCGAGGAAGGCAGATAATTTTAAACAGAGCAGCGAATGCTAAAGCAGAAAGGTCATTGTGTCATCAGTAGCTATTCATGAATCACAATTGATTATTTATTAATTCTTCGCCGGCCACCTTCTATATTCACTCTCTGGTCTATAACAGTAATAAAATACTTCTAATCTAGTTATTTGAGGACATTCAATTATACGTTATGCTGAACATTTTAGCAGATTTCCCATTAGGGAAATGAGATATTTAGGCTGTACTCTTGACGCGATTTTCGAACCTTTCCTCAAATGTCTATCAATCCTACCTAAGAGATGATGAAAACGAGTTCCATTCCAAATTTTATATATATATATATATATATATATATATATATATATATATATATATACACATACTAATCACCACTCGTTTTAGACAATGTTGGTAACCTGTAGGAAGCCCCCGCCATAATTTGCCGTAGAAGTTTCCAGTATATGTTACTAATGTCCATCGATCCTACCTAGGAGATGATGAAAACGAGTTCCATTCCAAATTTTATATATATATATATATATATATATATATATATATATATATATATATATATATATGTATATATATATACGAACTTGATCTTTCTTTTTACATAAAACGATTAAATACCCAGTTTGGTTACGATCAAACAAAAATTGGGGCGGCTAGAATGTTAATAGACATATATATATATCTATCTATCTATCTATCTATCTATCTATCTATATATATATATATATATATATATATATATATATATATATATACATACATAAATACATACATACACATATACATATATACACTAATCACCACTCGTTTTCGAAAATGTTCGTATCCCCAGGAAGCCCCCGCCATAATTTGCCTTAGTAGTTTACAGTGGATGTTACTAACTAAATAATTGTATAAAGTACAAAAAAAGTCCGCCACGCAGGGGCTGCGTAAACTAAGCAGATTTCCCAAGTGAAGTTATACAATAGAGAAATCTC
Organism: Riptortus pedestris; assembly: GCA_019009955.1. Lineage (NCBI taxonomy): Eukaryota > Metazoa > Arthropoda > Insecta > Hemiptera > Alydidae > Riptortus > Riptortus pedestris. The sequence goes on from CM032232.1 coordinate 16,743,288, forward strand.
CATACGAGAGCCGAGCAGTTACGGAAATGGCTGAACTAGCTTTTGGCGGGAAACTCACTCGTGCGTTATCGGCCCACATTTAATAAAAATGCAAATCTCGGTTAATATTCAAGATAGAGAATAAATGTATAGAACAATATTTAAAGTAAATTTAATTTGCAATGAGATTGGTTCTATACAATTTTTTTATCCGACATATGGTAACGGGAATATTTCGAAAATCCACCCTCTAAACCCCCCGCCCCTCCCACCAGTCCGATTACCGCCATTAAAGAACTTGACCTGTCTCTTTGCATAAAACGTTTAAATATCGAGTTTGGTAACGAACAAACAATAATTGCGACCGCTAGAGCGTTAACAGACACATTTTCGAACGGACCTCATTTTCGCCATCTCCTGGGTAGGGTCGATGGACATTTGAAGAAATTTTTCGAAAATCGCGTCACGAATACGACCTCAATAGGTGATTTCCCTTAAGGGAAATCTGCTAAAAAAACTGAATAGTTAATGCATCCAATGCGAATTATATTTTTGTTATTTATTAACACCCACTTTACACCCAGGTTACTATGGCTAATTAGGACGGGTTATCTACAGGTTACCACCCTTTTCTAGGTAAGGTGGGACTTACTATATAATTTAATAAGTTCGGTACTAAATAAACCCCTATTCATAACACCAACGTCTTAAGTCACATGGTCAGACCTCTCTATGACAATAAAGATTATATAAAAGGAATAGTTCGGGGCTCAGATTAGCCATGAGAGTTATATAGCGTTGTCCTTATTCTCACATGGTAAACCTAAAGTGTCGAGTTCGATTCCCGCCTGGCAATAGGAATATATTTAGTGGCTAACTCATTAACTAATATTCTTGGTCCCCATTCTGGCTAGAAAAGGGTGGTAACTGATAGATAGCCCATCCTAATTAACTATAGTATCAAAAAAGTCCGTCACGCAGGCGCTGCGTAAACTAAGCAGATTTCCCACGTGAAGTTATACAGTAGACAAATCTGCCTAATAACAACTGTAGTAGTAAGAAACCTCTAAACCTAAAAGATTATTTAGGGCGTAATAACCCAGTAGTTTCTAGCCCCAAAAAACAGTTAACCTAACCTCAAAACCTATATATATATATATATATATATATATATATATATATATATATATATATATATATATATATATATATATATATATATATATATATATATACAGTTTTGACCGGACCTCATTTTCGTCATCTCCTGGGTAGGATCGATGGACATTTGAAGAAAAATCTCGAAAATTCCGTCATGAGTACAACCTCAATACCTGATTTCCCTTAAGGGAAATCTGCTAAAAGTTGACTTAAATAGATAATAATAGGAATATTTTTCATTCAGCCTAGCTACACTACAGAACCAGATGTTTTTCAGTATCAAGAACAGAAAGCTAATGAATTCTATTCATTATTATTATTCAATCGTCTTAAGAAAATGGAAATTGGTGAGAAAATTATTCCTGTTTATAATGACTGCTTAATTATTTGCAAATTTCTTATGACCATGATAACTCTACTCATTTGTAGTTGCACATAGCTTATTCATTATTTATAAAGCATATTACATTAGTAAAAGTATTATAAATGGTACATACAGTTTCGTTAAAGATCCATTTCAACAAAAAACATTATTAAATTGGTAATACGAAAAATCGCAATTATACGAATATATTCGTATTGTTATGAAATTAAAAATATTCTAATTTTTATTATGTGCATTCCGATAAAGTTTCTATGAAATTAACATTTGTAAACGCATTTTAAAATAAATAATTTCCTTATATGTAGGGGAGCGAGAGAGTGTGCGTCTGTTTGTTTATATGTATACACTCACTCGAGTGTTTATTAGGAAGGTGCAAAGTTTTATGTAAATAGTCATTTGTAAGATTTTTTATTTTATCTAAACCTTCATTATATTAAATTTATTTTATTCATTTTAGATACCTATTATATTTTATTAAGTTATTCATTATTTAAATATGTTAAGGATGTTTTCCCTATTCATATTACGTTTCAGTTTTCTTCCTAGATTTGAATTTTGTCTTTTGTTGTGTGTCCGTTTTTGTGTTGCTTCTCAGTTTTTGTTTTCCATTTCTATTTATGATTTCCATCACTTTTTTGTGTTATATTTATGTTTTTGTTTTCCATTTCTGTTTTGTGTTCCACTTCTGTTTTTGTGTTCCATTTATATTTTTGTGTTTTTTCGTACTCTTTCTGTTCGATGTTTCATTTTTATTTCTGTATTCTTCCTGTTTTTTGTTCAATTTCTATTTATGATTTCCATCTCTTATTTGTGTTCTATATCTTTTTTTATTAGATTAATATTTTTGTTTTAAAATTTACGAATTATTGATGAAAACTATTCTGGTTTATTACTAAATTACAGTACTAGATGTAGTAAATAATGTAGTTTTCAATAAAATTAATATATTATATTCAGATATATTAATATTATTTTTTTGACTCCATGTGGGAAATCTGTTTAGTTTATGCAGCCCTATTTTAATTTATTGTAGAGGCTATTTTAATAGTTATCTAGATGGTTTTTTAACTATTGTTTTTACTTTTTTTAACTTTTGTTAAAAATTTTTCTCCCTCCACCACATAAATATAGATTATCCTGTAAAGTGATTATACCAAACTAAATACATGAACTCCGGAAAATATATGCAAATTTTAGCTGTCATAATTTACATCATTCATACAAAGAATGGTCGATGGACTTCTGAAGAAGGTTTTTCAAAAATTTTAGAAGTACAAAAACTCATTAGCAGAAGTAATTGAATACAAAAAATTGCATTCAAATATATTTTAATGAGTTACCTTCTACACGTGAGTTCACATACTCTTAGGGAATTGACTTGCAAAAATTATTGACCTTGGGGATTTTATAAGATATTATAAAATAATTGAAGATAATTATATATATTAGAAATAATGAACCTTAGTTGAATTAATATTAATTGCCTACACGAACTTAAAGTGAACATAAAGCATAGATAGATACTTAATTCGCTTAACAGGAATTCCTTTTTCCAAAAGAGTTCAGCTTATACAATATTTATTAATTTCGATAAATTTATCTCCCTCTAAACCCCTCCCCCGGGCCGATTTCAGTCGTTAACGAAGGTGATCTTTATTTTTGTATAAAACGTTTAAACTATCACCTCTAGAAAGTAACAGACAAATATATAAATCTCTCTCTCTCTCTCTCTCTCTCTCTCTCTCTCTCTCTCTCTCCCTCTCTATCTCTCTCTTTATATATATATATATATAATTTTGAACGGACCTCATTTATGTCATCTCTTAGACTGGATCGATGGACATTTGAGAAAATATTTAGAAAATCGCGCCACTAGCTGATTTAGCTTAAGGGAAATCTGCTTAAATGAAGTCTACTAAAATTACATACGTATATGTGCCTATTGTCGGTTGTAATTTTAGTTTGGACGTTACCAAGCTGAAAAAACGTTCCATGTAAAGTTAAAGAAATCTGCTAATTGGTAAATTAACGGTTGAATTAGAAGACGGGGAAAATATGTTATATCTCCGTTACTATGGAGTCGGATTGAAAAATTGTATAAAACCAATTTTATTGCAAAATTATTTTCTTATAATTATTGTTGTAAACATTTTTTTTTTTTTGTATCTTAAATATTAACAGATATTTACATTTTTTTTAGTTTTCAGCGAACAGTAAGCCCACAAGGGGGGAGGGGGGAGAAATGAAATGTTTGAATTAGAATGACTTCTAATCGAGTTCGAGATTAAATATAAATGGGAAAGATCGGTAAACTATTTACAACGATAAAGCTTTATAAAGCCGAGAAGTCGAAGTTTAAGAGGAAATCTAAAGGCTGGGAAGTAATTTAAAAACAGACATTCCTCTTTGTCTTTCTGTCACTAGCCGGCAGTCCGCCAGGAATGAATTTTACATTTTCCTTTCAGAGAAAATTGGTTTTAGCGCATTTCCCTTTAGAGAAGGCTGCCTACGGTCTTATCTCATCTCGCCATACATTCTCTATTTACAAATAAAAACCTGACGAATAAAAATGGGCTTTAATTGGCCTTAATCTCACAAGATATAACTAGAGTGGCGAGTTCCATTCCCACCTGGAAAATAGGAATTTATTTAGTGACGAACTCATTAAATATAATCATTAGTCCCACCCTGGCTAGAAAAGTTTGATAACTTGTAGATAACCCTACTCTATTAACCTTAGTAGTTAATACCTTAGTAGTGCAAAGTGGTTTTTAATAAGTAACATTTCAGCAGATTTCTTTTTCAGCTATGGTTGTCGTACTCATGACGCGATTTTCGAAAAATTTCTTCAAATGTCCATCGGAGATGGATATGACGAAAATGAGATCCCTTCTAAATTTTACATAATATATATATATATATATATATATATATATATATATATATATATATATAATTGTGTTGATGTTTCCGACCAGGTTATATTTATATATGGTGTTGTTTTTTTTTTGGAGGTTTGGTCAATGTTGGTGAAAGGAACTTCTTAGTTTACACATTGCACTAGAGTTACTGGTTGCAGTCCAGTAACTGTAATCAGTAACTCTAGTGCAATATGTATAGTAATGTTCAAGTATATTTAGTCTTGCCCTGAAGAGATAAAAGTTTCGAAATATCGGCATCAACTAAGAAGTTTCTTTCACCAACAATGACCAAACCTCTAAAAAAACAACACCATATATATGTGTATATATATGTGTGTGTGTGTGTGTCTGTCAGTCTGTTAACACTCTAGCGGTCGTGATTTTTGTTTGATCGTTACCAAACTCGATATTTAGATGTTGTATGCAGAAATAAAGGTCTAGTTCGTTCATGGCTATAATCGGACTTGTTCAGAGGTTATAGGGTGAGAATTTCGAAAATTCTAAATATTTCCGTTATTATGTGTCGGATCGAAATATTGTTTAAAAACAATCTTATTTCAAATGTAATGTTCTATAAATGTTGTTATGTTGGTTTTTTTCACAATCTTTAATATTAACCGAGGTATTTGCATTTTTTAGTTTTAGGTTTTCAGTAAACCCTCACTCCTACTCATACCATATTAACAATAAGCTGTTATATTGTGAAGCACTTTATTTGAAGCCTAAATACTAAATATTGTTTTCATTGAACTTTTACTATTTTTTTTTTCATTTTTTAATAATATTATTAATATTAATAAATAAATATAAAGCTTTTTGTTACTCTTAGCGTGTATCCAGAAAAAACAATAATCGTGTCCCGGGGTTTCGAACTCGAGATTTCCGATTACAATAGGATAGCGCTATCTCGAGAGCCACGGGAGACTCCTTGAAATAGATACCTTGGGAACAAATCAAGACATTCAGGCAAACTTTAACAATTTTTTTTTTAGACGAACACTTGAGGAGTGTGTTCTCACCCTTTAACAGAATTGGGTTTTCATCAGGTAGTAAACTCTAAAAAAGTTTTGTTAAAATCGGTGGGGTGAAGGCCGTGCACTCCCCTTGTCAGTGAAAAGTACATCGTGACTGAAGAAAGGACATGGGCAGGTAGGGGTGGAAAGGGTTCAGGGAAAAGCTGAAGGAAGGAAGGTCATTGAACCTTTAATGTTTTAAATATGTGTGCATATGTGGGAGATGCTTTTTGTTTGTCTGTTATGTAATTTATGCTATTAGGGATCTATGTTAATGTGGAAAGTTTTAGAAATGAGGCGTCTATGGCAATTTTTGTGTTTGTCTAATATGGAGGCGTTGTTGAAATCAAAGGTGTGGTTGTTTTATGATGGCGTGTTTTGCGAGGGCGGAGCTGTCTATTTATTATTTTGTTGTTGTTGTTGTATAGGGTTTAAGGGCGAAAAACTACCAGGTTATCATCGCCCTGTAATATTTATAATTCACATTTTGGTATCCTCATCTATATCGCCATTTCAACAGTATAAACGAGGATACAGACAATTTCACTTTAAATTTCTTTGTATAAACTCGTGTTTTTAACAAAATTAAACAATTTATCGAGTTCTTTCGGGTCATCTCCAAGGGCCACTTATATATTATTGGAAATATTGCATTTGTTTCTAATATCTGTATACTTATGACATTCCATTACTATGTGATAGGTAGTCAGTTCTGTGTTACACTTCTCACAAATGGGGGGTTGATCTTTTGTCATAAGATAGCCATGCGTAAGTCTTGTGTGCCCAATTCGGAGTCTTCCTAATACAACTTCATCTCTTCTGTTGTCTCTTGACGAATATTTCCATGGACGGATGGTGATTTTAATAGTGTTTAGTTTATTGCTCTGGGTTTCATTCCACATGTGTTGCCAGTTTTTATTAATTTCTTCTTTGAGTGGTTGGTAGAGTTCTGCAGATGTTATTGTTGTTTGGGTGATGGAGTCGAGTTGATGGGCTTCTCTGGCTGCTAAATCTGCTTTTTCGTTTCCATCTATTCCTACGTGGCTTGGAATCCACATTATTATTTAATAATCGAGTTGTTAAAATCTGTTTTTGAGGTGTTGTTTTGTCTGTCCATTGTATATCGCATTACAATTAGGTTATGGAACATTGGAAATGACGTTTGTGTTTAGGTCACGGTGCCCGAAACTGTCAGCATAAAAAATAAACGAACTCCTCTATCTGAAGAATTGAGAATTTATAGCCTATACCAAACACATCCTCTACTACCATTAAGTACATATAGCTCAGGAATAAATTTACGTTTCCAGTATGTTAAATTTAATTAATGGTCCAGCCTCGCCGCTTCTGGTAGATTAACAAAAATTAATGAGCTCACCAATTTACAGAGTATAAACATATATATTCCTTTGTATGTGAGCTCGGTTCGTTTTGGCAGAATGGGAAACACCTGCGTCAAAACGCCTGTAATTTATTATTGTTCCCGCTGTAATGCTTTCTTTACTGAATCGTTCACGAAGGAGTCGAATCTCTCGTTATATATATATTCCCAGAATGCTACGACAAAATAACAAAATCCCACTTAAAAACACAATTACTTACTGACACAATTAACACATGGCAACAGAAATGGAATACGACTATGAAAGGACAACATTTAAAGATATTTATTCCAGACATTAAAGAGTACTTAGGACAAAAATTAATATCAACAGACTTTTACTTGACACAATTATTAACTGGACACGGAACAACAAATTCTTACTTTAATCGTTTTGGCCTAACAGATCAACCAAACTGTTACTGCGACTTAACTACTGAACAGACATACAGACACTTGCTCTATGACTGCAGACTACTAACGGACCAAAGAGAAGACTTTAAATCCCAATTAAAGTGCCGACAAGAAAATTGGCCTGATGAGGAAAAACTATTATTTTATAAACATAATAAACCATTGAAAAAATTTGCTGAAGAAATGTATGACTTCTTGAACTATTTGAAACTGAAATACAGTTAAATTAATTATTAAGCATTGAATCCAAATTTTGTTTTAGTTTTTCTTTTCTTTTTTTTTTCTTTTTTTTCTTTTCTTTGTTTTATATAATTTTATTGTATAAATATTTTATGTTATTATAGTTTAAAAAAAAAAAAATGTTATGTATCAAGCACACGTTATGTACTAATTACTGTACGGGACGTGTGGCTAATAAACTCCCTTCCTGTAGGGTTACTTCAGGAAGGAAATAAATATATATATATATATATATATATATATATATATATATATATATATATATATATATATATGTTTCTTTTTGCCGGCCCTGCTCCTCGTTAGGTAGTGTAGGTCGCTCAATATTGTCCTCGTAGCAACTCCCTAATACAGACGTATAATTCAATCTCTTTGGAACGGTCTTGGCAACTATTTTCGGACCGGGGGCCCTTATAGGACTATTAGATTAGAGGTCTTATTTTCGTCGGGTAATTTAATTCAAATAAAAAAAAAAGGTATCAACATCTAGTGGTTTCTTATTTTCTAATTTTCCCATTTCATATGATACAAAATAAAAATCTTGCCTCTTTGTGAGGTTTTAGAACGTGAAAATCATTTGTACACGTATGTGATTAAAGAAATCAATAACGCTTTTCCTTAAGGGGAATCTGCAATTGTGGTTGTACTGAATTATTTTTTAAGATACTTTTGTGGTTTTCCAACATTTGTTAAAATCTCGTGATTATAGGGTTAGAAAGCGTATTGATTGAGTTAGGTTTCCTTAAGAGTCACAGGGAATCCTTGGTTTCTGTCACATTATTGTGAAGAGGGCACTGATGATGGAGCGTGTGCTCTGAAAGCGCTCTGTCACAACGAATAAAAAATAGTGAAGGAACGAGGCGTTTTTTCTTACCTGAGATAATAATTCCTTCACCATCCAGCACCTCAAAAATTGATAGGTTTCCTTAAAATCTAAGTTGATTCAGAGCATGTTTTTTGAGGTTTCCAATTTAAGGATTTTTTTATTAGTTTTATTGTTTTCAGATTCCGTTAAAATTATTTGTAAAACGGAAATTGCAAATAGAAATAAACGATTATTAAAGATGATGTAATTCACTTCAAAATGACATAGCTAGTAGATCTCCAATAACAATAATTTATCAGCTGCAGCTGAATGTATCCAATAAAGTCCGTTATAGCTCTAGCTGCAATTTTAGTTTGGTCGTTACCAAACTAAAATTTAATGGTTTTATGTAAAAAGAAAGATCAAGTTCGTTAACGGCTGAAATCGGACAAGGGGGAGGGGTTGTTTAGAGGGGGAGGGAGAATGTTGAAAATTCGAAATATCTCTGTTACTATAAGTTAAAGCGAAAAAGTGTATAAAATCAATCTTATTGGAAATTAAATGCACTATAAATAATGGTATATACATTTATTCTTTATCCCGAATATTAACCGAGATATTTGCATTTTTCAGTTTTCAGCCTTTAGTAAACCCCCACTTTTACTAGTGTTACATAAACAATGCTCTGTTATATAATAAAAGGTATTAATTGAAGCCTAAATGCCAAATATTGTTTCATTGAACTTTTACTTTGTGAGATGTATGCAAATACGTTCTGTTGAGCCCCCGCCCCCTTCTTTTGTTTTTGGATTCCTAAAATTTGAGCGATTGAGATAAAACTGATTTTGATTCATTACAAATTACACCACTAGCTTTAGTAAATTGTTTTCAATAAAATTAATATGTTATATTCAGATATATTTCATTAATTGTTTGTCTTTCCGGTCTATCTATGCAGCGCTACGAGGTTGGCTTGCCTGTTTGTTTACAATTCAGCCTTGTATTGTACATTTACTGAGCGCTCATGCTTGTGTTACCTATATGTGTATTTATCTATTGTAAACCTTTGCGTGGGAAATCTGCTAAGTTTACGCAGCCCCTGCGTGAAGGACTTTTTCGGTAATACGAGACCAGCTAAACCTGAGGTGGTGATAAACTAGTTTCCCTCTTACTGAGCGAAGGCGCTCTAATATAAAAAAGTCATATTGTACTTTTATGGGTGTTATTAGGGTTCTTGAAGGGATATCTCGGCAAAGAGCGGTGCCGGTAGGGATGTAAGGGGATAGAAGAAATCGAAAGAAGGGATAGGGACAGTAGGAGGGAATATAGAAAGAAGAAAGCGGAATTATCATGTCAGGGAACCTAAAAGAAATAAACTGTTAACCTAATAAACCCGTCACGCAGGTACTTGCGATACCTAAGCAGATTTCCTCTCATGCGTAACGTAAATACGTAATTTATAATTATAATAATAAATTTATCTCAACACGTAGAATTTCAATGAGGACAATATTTGGTATTTAGACTTCAAAGTGCTCCATAATATAACAATATAACAGCTTATTGTTAATATGACATGAGTACGCGCTTAAACTAAAAAAAAATGAAAATATCTCGGCAAATAATCAAGATAGTGAAGAAAAGTACATAACAATATTAATAAAAAATTATATTTACAAATAGATTGATTGTATGCAATTTTTCGATCCGACGCATAATTACAGAGATATCAAGAATTCGAAATTCTTAATATCTCAGATAATGAACTCGATCTTTATTTTTACATAAAACGTTTAGATATCCAGTTTGGTGACCAACAAAAATTATGACCACTACAGCGTTAACAGACACACACACACACACACACACACACACACACACATATTTAATTTTGAACGGACCTACTTTAGTCATCTCCTCTGTAGGATCAATGCAAGAAAAATTTCGAAAATCTCGTCATGAGTACCACCTCAATAGCTGATTTCTTTTAAGGGAAATCTGCTAAAAGGATAAGGCCTATCTATGCAACTTGCAAATGATCTTAATACACTTTAATTTAAATATTCCGTTAAACTCAACTTTGTCCTAGGTTAGCACTGGAGTGAAAGCTCACGTTTGCGCGCGCCTAGCTGAAGAGATCCGAAAGATCGAACGAAGTCATCCCAAACATGCCACTGTACGAAAAAGATCACCACCAAAGTCCCACTTCTAACACTGATACTTAACTGTTACAGTTATGTTTCGGGATACACTTTCAGTGCAGTGACATGTTTGGGATGACCGTTTCGATCTTTCGGATCTCTTTACCTAGGCGTGCGCAAACGTGAGCTTTCGCTCCAGTGCTCATTAAAGTGTATTCCAACACTCTTCGGATACGGCTGTGAAGTCAAGTTCGTATAACACACGTTCTTTTGACAAAAGTCTTTGACAAGTCTGTTTTGACAAAAGTCTTTGACAAAGTCTATGGACAAACGTCGTTTGAACAGAAGATCTTAATACATTTGGTAAAATCAGGAGTCCTGGGTTCCTTTGCCAGAATTTTTATGGTTGACGAGCTCACTAAATATAACCTAATTAAAAAAGAGTGGTAACCTGTAGATAATTCTTCCCGATAAGCATATTAGCAATAAGTCGGCATTAATAAATTACATAATTAGAACATTTTTTTGTCCGATTATGAGGTAATTAGCAGGCGTTTTCCCTTTATTTATGTCACTACAATGCTTCAAACATTAAATCTAGGACAATCAATTATCATCCTTTTGCAGTCCTTGAAGCGTGAAATAGAAGTAAAGGGGAAATCATCGGATGAGTGGCGTTACAAGCCTCACCGCTCAGGGCCAACCATTTGCGGTCTGAGTCAGCCGTTCGACAAATACAAAGAGAAGTCATTTTCAAAGCATCAGCCGCCATCTTTCAATCAGCCTCAAGGGCCATGGATGAATGAGGTTTAGTTCTTATTGAAGTAGCTGAATGCATGGTATTTTGATCTTTACTGTCAACTCCTTTCATACAACAAGTGGGTAATCTGCTTAGTTTAAGTAGCCCATGCGTGACTGACTTTTTAGCAGATTTCCCCCAAGGGAGCTATTGATGTCGTACTCGTGACGCGATTTTCGAAAAAGTTTCTTCAAATGTCCATCGATCCTACCCAGGAGATGACAAAAATGAGGTAACTTGAAAATTATATATGTATATATATACTTATATATATATATATATATATATATATATATATATATTATAATATATATATATCGTAATTTTTTTGTTATCGTTAAAAACTCGATATTTAAACGTTTTATGTAAAAAGAAAGTTCAAATTCGTTAATGGCTAAAATCGAACCAGTGGGAGGGGTGTTTTGTAGGCGGGTGATTTACGAAAGTTCAAAATATCTCCGTTACTGAACGTCGGATCGGAAACTTATATAGAACCAATCACATTGAAAATATAATTTACTATAAATATTGTTATATAAATTTATTCTCTATCTTGAATATTACCCGAGTTATATGCATTTTTTCAGTTTTGTGCCAACAATCCCCACTTCTACTCGTGTCATATTTACAATAAGCTGCTTTATTATGAAGCTTTTCATTACAAGGTTAAATATCAAATATTGTTTTCATTGAACTTTTACTTTGTGAGATATATGCAAAACGTTCTGTTTTGCCCCTCCCTCTTTCTGTTGTTCTTGAATTACTAAAATGTGAGTGCTTGAGATAAAACCGATTCTGATTCATTACAAATTACAGCACTACCTTTAGTAAATTGTTTTCAATAAAATTTTGATTCATTTATAGTTTCTTTTTCCGGTCTATCTATCTATTCAGCTCTACAAGGTTGGCTGGCCTGTTTGTTTACAATTCAGCCGCTTTTCGTTGTACAGATTATTAACTTGTATTGTAAATTGGCTGAAAGATTTCCCATTATCGTTTTTATTTATTCACTTAACATTCACGGTATTGTTACCTGTATGTATACGTATATATATATATATATATATATATATATATATATATATATATATATATATTGTAAACCTTAGCGTGGGAAATCTGCTTAATTCACGCAGCCCCTGTGTGATGGACTTTTGATAATCGACATTTTCTGAATTACTTGGTTCTACATATTGACTCCATCTTATTATCAACGTGGTTTTTGTGATATTATTTCTCAACAGCTTCATAAAATTTTTGTCACGCTAAATATTGTTATACACATGCTTTTTCTGTATTGAATACTAACAGATATATTTCCATATTTTAGTTTGCGGTCAACAGTAAACCCCCACTCCCACTGTTGCCATATTAACAGTAAGCTGTTATATCATGAACTACTTAATTCCAAGGTTAAATACCAAATATAGTTTTCATTGAACTTTTTGATAGATGCAAGCGTATCGTGATGACTTCATTAATTAAGATTTTTCGTTATTTATTCGGAAACGTTTATTTGATCCATACCATACTCAAAATTTGAACGTTTCAGTCAACACTAAAGATCATATTTGTTATTGACTGAAATCGGTCTTCTAACAGTGAGTGGTTAGGGAGGGCAAAACAAAAAATATTTCCCATATTTTAAGTCGGATAAAAAATGTAATAGGACCAATCTTGTTAAATTATTGAAATTGTTGTTCTATGCATTCTTTTCGTAACTCAAATATTAACCCAGATGTTCGTACTTGCTTGCTTTCTTACGTCAGTAAGTCCCCCCCGCCTTCTACTCATTAGTTTGGTGTGTTATACAATCACGTGGGAAATCTGCTTACTCTACGCAACCCCTGCTTGGTGTACTTTTCAATAAATGGACATGCTCAATTACTCGGTTCTGCCGATTGATTCCATCTGCATCATGCGGTTGATCAACGTGGTTTTTTAATGCTATTTCTCAAAAGCTTTATATAAAGTACGTCGCGCTAAGCGCTGTGTAAACTAAGCAGATTTCCCACTTGCGTCCCATATTACCAATATATTTTTATTTCCGAATTCCCGCCCGCTATCCCCTCCCCCCATCATTTCAGCCAAAAACGAATGTAATAATTAATGTCGACTGAAACAGTTTTTTTTTTTTTTATTTATTTATTTATACTGGAGCACCCGCATCTTGGCGACTTGGCTCAAAGTTTCACAATGTCTAATGAAAACAAAATTATAGAAAACTAACAAAAACTGAAACAACAAATAAAAAATTAAATACAACAAATAATCATTAAGTACTAGTAATAAAGACAATTAATAAACATTAGACTAGTAATAAATACAACAATTTAAAATGGTTTTAATAAAAAAAAATATGTTATTCCTATATACTAGTACATTTATATAATTATTATTTTTTTAAATTTTATTTATTTTGTTTTGTGTCCCACAGCAATGGTGGTTGGAAACAGTTTAATATCGAGTTTGGCACAGATCAAATACACATTTTCGAGACAAGAAACTAAAATCATAATTGGTGACGTGATCTCTCAAAAAATTTGCATATACCACATAATAAAGGTCTCTTGAAAACAATATTTGGTATTAACCTTGTAATAAAGTCGTTCATGATAAAACAGCTTATTGTTAGTAAGACAAGAGAAGGAGTAGGCGTTTTACTGAAGGTTGAAAACTAAAAAATGAAAATGTCTTGGTTAGTATTGACAATTTGCAGTAATATATATATATGTGTGTGTGTGTGTGTGTGTGTGTGTGTGTGTGTGTGTGTGTGTTTGTGTGCGAGTGGAAGGACCTCTTCTCTTTGATTGGTCCAGTGTGTATTTGAAGAGTATTTCGAAAAAGTATATCATGAGTCGAATTTGAGCAGTGAATTTCCTCAAATGAAAGAAGTTCGAAACGGCAGGACCCCATATGGTCAAATAACCACACGTGGGGTGTATTAGCTTCCAGCTTTACAATATTTAAGGGTCAGCCAGCTTAGAGATTCCTACTTCTTCTCTTCACTTCTTTGGAGTTTATTACACTTTCATAAGAGGTTGAACTGTTTTTGTTGAAACTGAACTCTGTTTTTCCTGAAACCAACGAGATTATATTCGTTTAAACTAGTCAAGGTTTCTAATCCTTTCAAAATCTTTGTTTTTTTATTAATATTCGCATTTTAAAATAGATAATAATTTATAATTTCCTTATATATGTGGGTGAGTGAATATGTGTGTGTTCAGTTTTGTACCTAGTTTTGAATTTTGTTTTGTGTTTATTCCCTTTTTATGTATTTTGTTATGTGTTGTCTAATATTTTTGTTCCATATTTTTTATCGTATTCCATAACTATTTCTGTCTTCAGTTTCGGTTTTTGAGTACCATTTCTGTTTTTTGTTAAATTTTATTTTGTTTAAATTACTTTATTTGTTTCTTTGTTTTTCTTATTTATGAAGATTTTATTTTGAGCAACAACGCCTCAGGTGCGTAGCTCCAATAAATAAATAAATAATCCTTTCAGTGTGAAAACTAAGATGAGTTGACATTGTCAGATTTATTCCTTTCATCTGGAGAGCATCTTAGCCGGACGGTCGTGTCGATTGGTTTCGCGAGTTGACACGAATACTAACGACATATTGAACGGGAGGTTATTTATACGGCGAAATGGACCTTTGTTGTCAGGGAGGACATAAATTAACCTGTACACCTGTCAGGTAACCTCTGCATTAGCTGTCAACATTATTTTTACATCTTCCTATTTGAAATAGTTTCTTTAAACCGTTTCGGGCCGGCCTGTCAACCGGCCAACTATTCTTCACGGCTACCAGTACACAATGGCTCAGTTATCGGGAATTTTTATTTGATCCTATTTAAAAATAAATACACTGTTTAAAAAGTATTTATTATAAACAATAGGGCTCCGCAACTGTGGCGACTTCACTCTTCTTATAGATCGAGAAAACAAAAAAAAAACAAGTAAACAAAATAAAAAAAATGGAAGACACAAAATAAATAAAGAACAGTACTCTAAACGGAACACAAAACACTAAAAGAAACAAGAAATACAAACACAACATAGAATTTGAACAGAAAATTTGGTAACTTAGAAACAACTATTCATAATAAACGGGATATATCATTCAAATTTAAACACAACACACACCTGCACACACGCACACACATTAAAAATTTTAAAATATGTAATTAAATACTCTCAAACTGCCCAATTGTTTTTAAATATATCAGAATCGTGGCAATATGTGGGCTACACTCAGTCAGTAATCACCCAAAATTATTCTTTGCTATTAAACAAACAAAATACATTATAAAGAATAAGTACTTTCGGATTAGAGTTGTTAGAAAATTAACCCTAGAACGGTAGTGATATTATTTCCCACTTAATGGTATTGATACGTAAATTTTACGTGTGCAACTGGTAATTGGTGAAATTATTCAAAATTTGTTAATGTTTGGGACTATTTTTTTATTTTATTAAAAGATACACTTTTCTTTAACTTATATCTACGTTAATATCTAATAATGTGCACGGCATTCCTTTCAGGCGCTTTGTTCGAAACACGTTCCGGAGGTTGTGTGCTCCATTCATATCCATTCTTACTAAGCACAACCCCACCTTCTACATTTATTGTGACTGATCTGTCAATATTGTGTGGTTGAGAGGTTTTAGGTTTTTTTGCTTCTGTGTTTCTTCTCTTTCTTCGATTGCCTTGATGTTTTCTAAAATTTTCTCACTCTCATCGCTATCTAGCCCACTCTGTGTTGCAATAATTTCCGAAGGCTCAACCTCCTCATCACTTGGAGAATACTCCAGATAATCATCGCTGTCGTATCCATATCCATCTATTTCATAATTGTCATTTTCCCCATCTGACTCATCGGAGAGTTCTTTCAACAAATTTCTGATTTCTTCGTCCGTTGAATATTTTTTCTCCATTTTTCAGAAACTATAAACAGATTATTATTATTATTATTTATATTATTTCTATACTTCTTAGTCTTTTTTATATTAAAAAATAAAAGTTAAAAACATTAATAGAAAATGAATTAGAATATAAAATTAAATTGGAAGAAAATAAATTGAGAATAATATTAACTAAGTTATAGAACTAAGTTATAGCATAAAAACCAGTTATTAGTAGCGATACGTAAATTTTACGTGCCAAAAAGTTGCGGTTAATAGTATTGATACGTAAATATTACGTGTCGTTTATATTTAAAAAAATATTATTGGATGAGTGGGAAGGTTCACTTAGCTGCACTTGGCGGAGGTCAAGTCCGAACTGTCTGGAGGGCTCATAGCTGAGGGGGGTGGTGGGGTCGTTAACAGCCCTTTGATAACAGTTCAAACCAGATCACACGTAATTTTTACGTTCACTACCATTCTAGGGTTAAAAATAAATGGCTTATGGAGCCATTAAATTCGTACAAGACCAAATAAGTCAGCTGTTGGATTGAGCCACCACCACTCACATTCGTACCTTCTGCCATCTGGTAGGTGTGGTAGGAAACGAAAGCTTATTTTTCTAGTGCCCGAGGTGGTCTAGTAATGTAATGTATGAGTAATTACTTCGGACTCCATCAAAATATTCTTGAGCTCGAAACTTTCCATAGAGATACAAATATTCATGAACTAGAAACTATACATAGAGATACAAATCAAAATCTATAATCGTTCTCCATGGTTATGGTTGTGAATAATTTAGCAAGTGTATTTAATAAAGCGGTTACATAAATTATATCAAATCAGCCAGAAATATCAGTATGAAACAATTTTGCCACTCTTTATTTCAAGGTGTAAATTTACACAACTTGCACAATTCCCCCCCCCCCAAAAAAAAGCTCGAGTTTACCAGTCGAGATAAACACACTACATTCTTTTGGTTGCCAGGGCTCGAAAACTTAGGACTGAATGAAACTGTGGACTCAGAGGCCAAAAAAAAAAACAGCTGAAAAACTTGAATATGAACAAATAGATCTATTACACGAAGACATTTCAAGACAAACAAACACCTCATCTTAGATACATGGCAAACCGACTGGACTAACACAAGTACTGACAACAAACTACGAACTATTAAGAACACTATTTGCATGTGGCCATCAAGTTTCAGAAACTCTAGTAGGGGAGAAGAAGTTCTCTCGAGAGAATCGGCCACACCAAATTAACACACTCATACTTAATGGCAAAGACTGACAGACCTACTTGCTCAACTTGTAACATTTCCTTGACGAAAAGACATATACTGACAGAATACCGAAAACGACAACACCAGGACTTCCCTTACAACTTACAAGAACTTTTAACGGAAGGTCATACATTAACAACATATTCTCATACCTACGCAAAAATCAAATATACGACAAAATTTAACATACAAATTAAGTCTGTGGTGCGCAACAGAATCTCAAGTTATATGCATTAATTGTATTAGATGCGTTTGTACACATGTATATGTTTACCCTGAAGGAGGAAATTACGACAATTATTAGCAAAAGTACCATTTTCAGCCATTCATTTCCTATTGATCATCCACCAACTATGCTCATCACCAATTTTTTTTTTTACTTACAAAATGTTTGTCTATTTCACCTTTGTTATTTTTCGTTGTATTTTGGTGTTAGTTATTGTTACTTTTTGTCATCTATTTTACTTCTGTTATTTACCTTTGTACAATTTTTGAAAGGCAAACCACCTTTGATGTGATGTCCCTAAATAAATAAATAAGAATAATATTTCAAGGTGTCTGTATGTTTGTTCTGTTACATAGTAAATCACATTTGTACGACCTCCAAAATTATTCGTTGCTATTAAACAAACAAAATACATTATAAAGAATAAGTACTTTCGGATTAGAGTTGTTAGAAAATTACAAATGAATGGCTTATGGAGCCATTAAATTCGTACTAGGCCGAATAAGTCAGCTGTTAGATTGAGCCACCACTACTCCACATTCGTACCTGCTGCCATCTGGTAGGTGTGGTAGGAAACGAAAGCTTATTTTTCTAGTGCCCAGGGTGGACTCATATAAAGGATCTTAGCTCTCGGGCTTTAAATAGAAAGGTTTATTAGGGTTATAATCGATCAGTGAGTGTTAGAGGGTTAATAAAGTTTTCTAATTTTGGACGAGGTAGAGTAACTCACGTTCTAAACAGGAACAAAGAAATCGATTGTAGGTACTTGAGTCAGGTTGTGGGGCTGCGGGTTATTTAAGGTTATTTATGTGTTTAAACTCATCAGGGCTGAAGGTATTTTCCATAACAAATAAAAAAGAACTGTTTGCTTGTTTCATAAGGATTTAGGGCGAAAAACTACTAGGTTATCATAGCCATGTTGTAATTTTTGTAAATTTGTCATTGATTGTAATCATATCCTCATCCATATCGCCATTTTAACAATATAAACTAGGATACACAAAAAACTTGCAATTTAAATTTCTTTATACGAATTTGTAATTTTCACAAAATTAAACAACTCTTTGGGGTCATTTCCAAGAGCCACTGCTATAGTATTGGAAATATTGCATTCGTTTCAAATATTTGTATACGTATGACATTCCATTAATACGTGGTAAATAGTCAAGTCTGTGTTACACTTCCCACAAATCGGGGGTTTTGTAATAAGATAACCTTGCTAAATCTTGTGTGCCCTATTCGGAGTCTTCCTAATAGGACTTCATCTCTTCTGTTGCCTCTTGTCGAATATTTCCATAGACGGATGTAGGTTTTAATAGTTTTTAGTTTATTGTTCTGGGTTCCATTCCACATTTGTTGTCAGTTTTTATGAATATCTTGTTTGAGTGGTTGCTAGAGCTCTGTAGATGTAATTGTTGTTGGAGTGATGGAGTCGAGAAAAAAAAAATCTGATTTGGATACAACTTGTACTTCTACTAATTTAAATCAAAATAACGAAGGATATATATATATATATATATATATATATATATATATATATATCTGTTAACGCTGTAGAGGTCGCAATTTTTGTTTGATCGTTACCAAACTCGATATTTAGACGTTTTATGTAAAAGAAAGATAAAGTTTGTTAATGACTTGGAGTGGGAGGGGGGGGGGGAGTTTAAAGTGGGGATTTTTGAAAATTCGAAATATTACCGTTACTGTACGTCGGATAGAAAAATTGTATAGAACCACTCATTGAATGTTAAATGTACTATAAATATTGTTATGTAAAATTTACTCTCTTTCTAGAATATTTACCTAGATATTTGCATTTTTCAGTTTTCAGCCTTCAGTAAACCCCCACTTCCACTCATGTACCATAAACAATACTCTGTTATATAATAAAACACTTTATTCGAAGCTTAAATACCAAATATTGTTTTCATGATAACTTATTATACGAAATACATACAAATATGCTCTGTTGATTCAATTCATCCCCCCCCCCCCTCCTGTCTTAAGTTCTTGGACTACTAAAATTGAGTGATTGAGATACAAACTATTCTGATTCATTATAAAATACAGTACTGAGATAGTAAATAGTTTTCAATAAAATTAATGTTATATTCAGATATATTTCTGTAATTGACTTTCAGACGCCTTCCATTTGGAGGTTATTAATATTTCTAATTACCATTTGTATTTATTCACTTAATATTCAGGGTGGTGTTGTGTTACCGGTATGTAGATTAATCAATATTAAAATTCGACGAGTTTACGCAGCCCCAGCGTGACGGAATTTTTTGCTCTTAGGCCTACTTTTTGTTTTTTTGTAATTTTCGTAGATGTTCTTATTTCGCTATCGTTAAGTTTTCTGAATCCGTATGAATAAATGTATTTTCATCATCTATGCCGGTTTGGTCTTCATATCTTCTCCAGTGTTACTCAAAGACAAACTAAAATCTGGATTTAATGGATTTTAAAAGGGGTATTTATTGATTTGGATAATCTACAATTCTCAAGTTACCTTAAAGCGACGAATCCTTTAGATTCTACTCTAAATTACCAATTTATGTCAAGAAATTTCCTTTATGGATCTACTGATTCAAAATCAGCTTTGAGAAATTCTTCTGAAATGAATTTCCTTCTGCACAAACGAGGAAGCGGCGTCTTTTATACGTCTGGGGTTTATCTCGGAAATGGGAGGCGCAAAGAAATCTGACCTCGTTGGCAAGGAGATGTAAGAAAAGTAAAGATTGAAGATATCAGCTTTTAATCTGCTTTTATAAAAGAAAAAAAAAAGGACCAGCTCATCTTAAACATTTTGTTAGGCAAACTGTCTGGCTAATGTTTGCCCGACTTTTTCTCCTTCTTTAAATATTTTTTAGCCTTCAAAGGGCAAAATAACTTGAGTGAGAAATGAAGGGAAAATTCGGAAGGGTTTTACATTGAAATAACAAAAAAAAAGTCCTTTTCTTTAGGGGCTTAACAAGACTTCTCCTTTTAGTGGGATTGCGCCTGCCTTATATTTTATTGTATGCTAGTAAAATGACGAAATTTTATTACATTCACAGAATATAAAAAAGGTGATTGACTATTAATGGATGTGTCTGTATCTGTTTTCTTAAATAAGTGAGGAACTTAAGGAACTAATGAAATGAAATGTGTTTATTACAATCAAATGTTATCACAACATGATAATACTTCACATATTTTTTTTCTAGATTTATTTCATAATATGTCAATTAAATTCTAAGAATACATACTATAAAATCCATCAATTTAAATAATAATATACAATAAATTAAGTTTGTTAACAACCTTAATACCACTTTAAATATGTGACTTACACTTTTTTTTTTTTTTTTTTTATCGGCATGCAAATTTATTAAAGGACGTCAAGCTTTATAAGTCACGAGAAACTTTTCCTTCCTAGAAAATGTCCCTGATCACAAATTAGTTAAGACAGATTTTTATGACAAATATTTTGTAGTTTTTTTTAATAATTGAACATTTTTGAAAGTATTCATCTTGTGGATCGAAAATTCTTCATTTTTTCGTACATGAGCTCTTCAGTTTATTTTAAAACAAATAATATTTTTTAATAAATTTGATACATGCGGGCAGAGCGTTAAATTGAACCAGGAATTGGGAGGGAGGTGGGGTTTAGAGTATGGGGAATTCGAAAATATCTGCGTTATTAAGTGTTGGTTCGAAAAATGTTATAGAAACAATATCGATAAAATATTGTTTATTTACATATGTTGTTTTATACATGTTTCTGTAACGCTAATATTAAGCGAGCAATTCGTACTTTCTGGTTTTCAGTCAGAATATTTGATGGTAGTATATGGAAAATCTGCTTAGTTTACTCAGGGCCTGCGTGACCAACTTATTTTATAGATTTGACTTTGACAGAAAATTGTTTTAAAGTTTTTTAAAATTTGATAAAGTATTGAAACTTCCCGGGTTTTTACAAATCGTTTGTTCAATAAAGGAAGCTGGTTTATGGTGAGACCCGAAGATCCCTTTATAACCTTTATTTACTATATTAAGGTTCAGTGTGGGAACCTGTATTTATAACAAATTTAATACACACAGTCCTAAACAAATGTTAGTCCGGATGAACAGAATATTACAAAGTACAAACAATATTTGTATAGACTTTGAATGTGTAACTAATTACTTTCTAAACTGGCAAATATTTTAGTTACTCACAAGGGGGTGGGGTTAGAGAACCTGTGAGTCCATAAAAGTCTGAAACTTAGTGTGCATGCAGCATAGTACATCAGTAGTACAAAACTATATTTTTAACAACGATTTGAACGTGTAAAATCACCTCTTGAAGTAAAATCGGTTTTCATATTTCAGAGCGCATATTGTTAAAACTGAAATAAATAAATAAAAAAAGGTTCAAATAATAGTTTTAAGGTGTTTTATGTTCTTTAAAACTTTTAATCAGATTGTTTTTTAATGACATATTTTCCAAAAATTTCCTTCCCGACCTCAGTGTTGTAAATTTTTTTATTTTTATTTTTTATTTATACAGGAGCACCCACATCTTGGCGATTTGGCTCAAAGTTTCACAATGTAAAATGAAAACAAAATTATAGAAACATAACAAAAACTGAAACAACAAATAAAAAAATGAATACAACAAATAATCATTAAATACTAGTAATAAAGACAAGTAATAAACATTAAACTAGTAATAAAGACAGCAATTTAAAATGGTTTTAATAAAAAAATTATGTTATTCCTATATACTAGTACATTTAAATTATTTATTTATTTTTTAAAATTTTATTTATTTAGTTTTGTGCCCCACAGCGATGGTGATAGGCATTATTAGGATGATATATTTACTCCTTCATGTGCTTACTTTTTTTGTACTTTTATATTATGGAAAAAATTTCTTTAATATCTGATTCTTTCTCATATCCGTTCTTTGTATAAAGAACGTAATAAAAGTTAACCCTTATAAATCTTTTTAGGTATGCTGTAGACCTATTCTATTTTGTATTATATGTTTTTGTAAATGTTGATGTGTTTTAGATTTAGTTAGTATTTGTGGAATATATTGGCTGCTGTCAGTTAATAGTTCTGTCATATCGTGGGGTATGTGAAGGTTTTTTCGTTGGATGCAGTCTGTCAGTATGTGTTTTATCGTAAGGTGTTTTTTGCAGTATTTGCATATAGGGTTATCAGTCCTTGTCATTAAGTGTCTATGTGTCAGGTATGTGTGGCCGATCCTGAGTCTGGCAAGAACAATTTCCTCCCGTCTAGTACTCCTATGGCTCGATGGCCACTCCTTAATAGTACTTTCGATACTGCGGAGGTGGTTCTTTACTTCCATCCATTCTGATTGCCATTTGTTTAGGATTCGGTGGCGTATATGTCTCTCTATGTCTTCATATAATAAGTTTGTTTGTGATTATTGAGTTTGTTGAGTAATTAGTTAAGCCTGGTAGTCTTTCTGGTGAAGAATATATCTATGAGCTCAGCTCTGAGTGGTTGGCAGACCTGTTAGTTTACATTTTTGTTTATTAAAATTAACTGAACGATTTCTCATTATCGTTTGTATTTATTCACGGTGGTAAGTGTTACCACTATGCAGATTTCTCTATTGTAAAAAACTTCACGTGGGAAATCTTCTTAGCTTGCGCAGCCCCTGTGTGACGGACTTCCGGTTAATCGAAACCTCCCTCGAGAATAATATTTGACTAAGACCAAAGACAAATTTACACTAAGCTTAATGAATATCGCGTTTTTCAGGTATAGCAATTATTGGATTGAGTTGGCTGGTGATTCATCGCGTCGGTAGTCATGGTTTCGTCTCGTTATCACTGTTTATCAATGATAAGAACTAAGGTTATGAGATAAGGAAGGTTATATCGGGGTCAGTGTTGCGGTAGGTCACTACTTCCTTATTGATCACCATAAATATTTGACTATCTTAGGGTCGGAATGGATGACAATGAGGAGTCACGTCAGTTTCTAGAATTGGTTCCCAGCTAATCATGGCACATCAATGTTTCTGTCGCCACACGATATGGCTGTCCTATCATGCCATTTTGCCGGATAGTCTTTCCTTGTCATAAATACTGGTCGATTGATCTATACCGACAAATTGTTTTCAAACTATACCAACATTTCGAACCTCATTTAAGAAATAACCAAGTACTCAGCTCTTCACTCAAATATATTCATTTATTTTTTATATTTAGTTCATTATAACTTATCGGCGTTTATGACCATCTACAAATAATCTTTATATCATAGTCCTAATATGTTTTAGCAGATTTCCCTTAGGGGATATCAGCTATTGAGGTCGTACTCATGACGCGGGTTTCGAAACATTTCTTAAAATGTCCATTGATCCTACCCAGGAGATGACGAAAATGAGGTCCGTTCAAAATTATATATACATATATATATATAAACACTCCAGCGGTCGCAATTTTCGCTTGATCTTTACCAAACTCGATATTTAAACGTTTTATGTAAAAATAAAGATCAAGTTTGTTAATGGCTGAAATCGAACCAGTGGGAAGGGGGGTTTAGAGGGGAGGATTTTCGAAAATTCGAAATATCTCCGTTACTATACGTCGGATCGAAAAAGTATATAGAATCAATCTTATTGAAAAATAAATTTACTATAAATAGTGTTATATACATGTATTCTGTATCTTGAATATTAACCGAGATATTTGCATTTTTATGTTTTCAGCTTCAGAGATGAGATCGGCTAACTTAGGGTCTAGTCGTGAGTTTCCGCGAAGAGCGTTCCTGTAACTGTTTGGCTCTCTATTCTGAAATGCCTCTATTATAAAACTTCACGAGGGAAATTGCTTAGTTTAAGCAGCCCCTGCGTGTCGGACTTTTTCTCTTTTTCGTAGTGCTCTATGACATGAGACTAATAGTTTGGCTATTATAAGTAATTTTAGCGAGGATGACAAAGAGATGATCATGCTACTCATAAAGATGAAAAGTATTTTAGGATTATGATATAAGTATTATTTAAAAATGGCCATAAAATGCGAAACGTTATAATGAACCAAATAAAAAAAAAAAAAAGAAAGAAAGAAATTTGTGCAAAGAGCTGATACTAGGTTATTTCCAAGGATTTACAACCGGCCCGCGAGACGTTTTGAAAAACCCAATGAAACAAAAATATTACACTACTTACTCCAAATGAGGAAGATGAGGAGAGATTTGTGCGTTTGGCAGTACTTATAAATGTTAAAACCTTTTCAATGATGAAAACTAATAAATGACTGACGATTATTTTGAAAACTCTTTACATCTTTGTATTAGTGGAATTAATCCAAACATCGATGGATTAGTTTCCCAAATCCAAGCTTTCTGGATGAGTTGCATGCAAATGCGTTCGAATAACTCCCCCCTCCCCCGTTTTTTGTTTTTGGATTACTAAAATTACAGCCATTGAGATTCAAATAATTCTGTTTCTTAATAAATGTAAGCCCTAGATACAGTAAATAATTTTCAATAAAATTAATATATTATATTCAGGTATACTTCAGTAATTGTTTTTCTTTCCGGTCAAGAATCTTTCTTACTATCTTTCAGCTCAGAGAGGTTGGCTGACCTGTTTTTATTACAATTCAGACGCTTTCCGTTGAGGAGAATATTTAAATATTTTATTTACTGACTTCTCATTGCCATTTGTATTTATTTACGAAATATTCACTTTGATGTTAAGTGTAAAAGTATGTCTATTTTCCTATTGTATAAATTTACGTGGGAAATCTGCTTAGTTTATGCAGCCCCATCGTGACGGATTCTTTGTTTGTGCACTTCTCGCCAGTCGTAAAGTAGAAATATTCATTAAAGTGACAAATAAAGGATGACAAATTTTAGGAATCAATACTTTTCAGATTTGACACTTGTTGCTTCTTTACATTGATAAATAACCTATGATAGAATTCCTTTTCTGAGCACACTAGAACTAAATCACATGAAATATTTACTCAAAAATTCCGATAAGCTATTTGAATGAGATTCACTTCTGCAATCTCTTAATGTAAGTAATACATTTGAGTCAATATGAATTCATTTAATAACGAAATCTTAAATTAACTTCCGTTTTTCCACACTGCCTAGAAAAGGGTAGTAAGTTATGGATAACCCGCCTCAACTAGCTGTAGTTCCACAAATTGGACTTTCACGAATAACATTGGTTTAAAAACTGATAAAAATTCATAAAAGTGATTTTAATCAATTCGTTCATCACTAAATAAATTCCTATTGCCCAGGTGGGAAACGGAGGCCTGAATTTAAGATTCAGAAACGTAATTTAAACAAACTTCCTTAGTCCTTAGAAAAGAGTGGTAACCTGTAAATAACCTATCCCGATAAGCCTTATGACAAAGCATGGACGTTAATAAATAATAATTAACAATGCAGACATTATTACTTAATTAGAAGAATAAATATGCACTATTTAGTACATTGAGTAAAAGGACAAGATAAATTGTATTAGCTTATATTTTAATTTAACGTATAAATACTGTTTCAATTAATGAAATTTGGTCACGCGAGGGCTGCGTAAACGAAACACATTTCCCATGAGCGTTGGTGGGGATTTACTGGCTGAAAGGAAGTAAGTACGAACACTTACATACAACCACTACCACTTCGAACAAATACATAGAACAACAATTGTAGACTATCAATGCATTAACAACATTTGGCTCTATTACATTATACGATCCTATCCATAATAACGACAGTATTTTGAATTTTCGAATCCCCCCCCCTCTAAAACAATAACAAACATGATCTTTAGTGTTGACAAAACGGTTATATATCGAGTATTGTATATAAGAAGTAAACATTTTCGAAACAAGAACGTATAAATCTTAATTGATTATGTTATTGCGTCGTGAATTTGCATTTATCTCGTATAATAAAGGTCCCTTGTAAACAATATTTGGTATTTAAGTTTAGAATAATAAGGTTCATGATATAACAGTTTTTTGTTATTATGCCTTGAGTAGTAGTGGGGGTTTACTGAAGGCTAAAAACTAAAAAATCCAAATATCTCAGTTAATATTTTAGTATTCACGATTAGGGTTTTTTTTTTATTTTTTGTGTGAGTGTGTGCAAAAAACAAAAATAGAGAAGTTTGCTCATAAAAACATTTATAGTTAATGTAATTTGTAATAAGATTGGTTCTGCAAAATTTATCACGATCAACATTTCAATATCGAAGATATTTAGAAATTTCAAAATCATCCCTTCTAAATCTCCTGCCAGATTTAAGCCATTAACCAACTTTATCTATAGTTTTACATAAATGCTTATGTATTGAATTTGAAGACCACTAGAGTGGTATTTATATAAGTAAAACCTCAATAGCAGATTTCTTCTAAGGGAAATCTGCTAATAACACGCTGTGAGCGCGACCCCAAATTCAAATTTCATGCTAATGGCGCAAAAATTTTTTTTTTGTTTTCTTCATATTTTATTTCATTGAGAGATTTTATTTATCAGGAAAAATAGATTTAAAATACTTACGTGAAATCTAAGAAATCCAAAACACGAACTTTTTTGTATTGAAAAAATTGTAAGCTCAAGGCGCAACTCTGTAATGAATTCCATGAAGAAACGAAGTAGAAGCTAAGTGGTGGGGGCTAGTAAAAGGGCTCCAAGATGAGTAAAAGTGCGTAGGAAGGTTGGCCGCCGGCGGGCTATGCGCCTGGGGGGAATGCACAATTTGCCCGCCGGCAGGCACCTTAGCACTCAACGTGTTAAGCGACCAATTTTGGGAGATTACATTATTATCGTCAGGAACCCTTGGCCAAACCAATCACGGGAATTCTTAAAATAATCTGTAAGAAATGCATGGTCATTTTATATAATATATATATTATTCACAAATATAATATTTATTGTCCCATAAAATGTAAAATTGTTTTAATCCAAAGCGCGGGAAGCCCATGTCGACGTTTTTGAAGGACCAAATGATTAAACCTGGTGATTTACAGAAAAGGCATATTAGCCATTGTAGCTTATTGCATATTTTTGGGAATTAACTTCAAGGCTGCAATAACAATAACAAAATGTATTTGTTGCTAAGCAGCATTACAAAGAAGATATATAAAGGACCCCTCGACAAAACTAACCACTTAGGAAGTGAGCATTCTTTTTCAGCATTAGGATTTTAAAGATTCAGTATTCCGAAGGCCACGTGGCTTAAAGTATATTTTAGCAGACTTCCCAAAGGTACTCACGACGCGATTTTGAAAAAAATACTCTCTAGCGGACGCAATTTTGGTTTAATCGTTACAAAACTCGATATTTAATCGTTTTATGCAAAAAGAAAGATCACGTTCGTTAACAGCTGAAATTGGACAGAGAGTAAGGGGGTTTAAAGGGGGAATGTTTCGAAAATTCCAAATATCACCACTACTATACGGCGGATTAAAAAAATGCATAGAACCAATATTATTGCAATCTAAGTTTACTATAAATATTCTAAATTAAATTGTACTATAATTATGTAATATTGAATAATTAAATTGACCATAAATATTGAATAATAAAATTGTAATAGAAATATTGTACTGAGGTATTTGCACATCCTCCCGATTTCAGCCGTTAACGAACATGACCTGTCTTTTTATATAAAACGATTATATATCAAGTTTGGTAAAGATAAAACAAAAATTGCGATATATATATATATATATATATATATATATATATATATATATATATATATATATATATATATATAAAGTCAGCTTAGCGTGCGTGTACCTGCGACTTCCCATGATTGGGGAATTCAAATACTGCCTGAAGAGTGTTGGGTATTGATGACCGCGATGTTTTTTGCCCAAAATCAAACAAACAAACTCAATATCTGATTCTCTTTAAGGAAAATTATTTTGCTAAAAATTATAGAATTACTTTGCCCAATATATGGTGGGTGCCTCAGGCCGAAGGTTTTTTATATTTTGATATTCTTCCCCCACACCCCCAGGATCCATATTGGATATTTTCTTCCCGGGTTGCATTTTACAATATTAAAGATGAAAGTATGGCCTACCTAGTTCCAATCTCAGTAATGGACTCCAACCTTATGCAAATTATAATATAATATAAAACCACTCCGCACAAAGCTTTATTAAAGTAGATACACGATGTACGACCGGTCCTAAGCAAGTAATGAGAAAGTATAAATATAAGCCTTTCTTCCATTTCGTTTAGTAAAAGTTTATAATATTTCATGCTTTTATCCATTAAAACTGATAACTATAAAAAAGTCCATCGAGTAGCGGCTGCGCAAGCTAAGCAGATTTCCCAAGCGAAGGTTTACAATAGACAAATATACATTCAGGTAACACTACCGTGGATATTAATTGAATAAATACAAACGGCAATGAAAAATGTTTGAGTCAATTTACAATGTAAGTTAATAATGTCTACAAAGGAAAGCAGCTGAATTGTAAACAAACAAGACAGCGAAGCTTGTAGCGCGGAATAGATATTAATTTTATTGAAAACAACTTACTAAAGCTAGTGCTGTAATTTGTAACGAATCAGAATCAGTTTTATCTCAATCACTCAAATTTTAGTAGTCAAAGAAAAGAAGAAGGGGGGGGGGTCAGCAACACATATTTGCATTTATCTCAGAAAGTAAAAGTTCAATTAAAACAATATAGGGTATTTAATCTTGTAATGAAATGGTTCACATAATGCAGCATTATTGTTAATATGTATAACAATGCGTATAAGTGGAGGTTTGCTGAAGGCTCAAAACTAGAAATGCAAATATCTTGGTTAATATTCAAGATAGAGAATAAATGTACAAATCATTATACATACATATTATATATATATTCATTCTTGCTTTCCACGTTTCTGAAAGTATGACACCGTCCACGCCTTTTAGCAGATTTCCCTTAAGGGAAATCAGCTATTGAGGTCTTACTCATGACGCGACTTTCGAAATTTTTCTTCAAATGTCCATCGATCCTACGTAGGAGATGACGTAAATGAGGTCCGTTCAAAACTATATATATATATATATATATATATATATATATATATATATATATATATATATATATATAGATATATAGATATCTATCTATATATTTGTCTGTCGCGGTCGCAAGTATTGTTTAATCGTTACCCAACTCGATATTTAATCGTTTTATGTAAAACGGAAGATCAAGTTCGTTAAGGGCTGAAATCGGACCAGTGAGAGAGGGGGGTTTAGAGGGGAGGGTTTTTGAAAATTCGAAATATCTCCGTTACTATAGGTACTGTACAGAACAAATCTTATTGAAAATTTAATTTATTATAAATATTGTTATATACATTTATTCTCTATCTTGAATATTAACCGAGATATTTGCATTTTTCAGTTTTCAGCCATCAGCAAACCGCCACTTCTACTCATGTTACATAAGCAATACTCTGCTACATAATAAATCACATTATTCGAAGTTTAAATACCAAAAATTGTATTCAAGAGACCTTTATTATACGAGATAGATGCAAATATGTCCTGGCGACCCCCCCGCCCACGTCTTAACGTTTTCGACTACTAAAATTTGATTGATAGGGATAACAATTATTCTGACTCATTATTAATTACAGTACTAGATAAATAAAAATTAAGGGAAATCTGCTAAAAATTTCGATTTACCGAAATTGGTTATACAACCTGAGCTTAGATTGTAAGAATATTCTTATAAAAATAAAGTTATTTTAAATGAGAGTTTTCATTTTCGTAAAACCAAAAGCATACTTCCTAATGAATTTAAGCTTAGGTAATGCTTTTCATTGAATTTAATGGAGCACCATTGATTCCATAATGTAATATGTCGAATATGTTCTGGACCACGTATTATATTTACCAATTTCCATTATAATTACAGCCCTGGAAACGTTATTTATCACGTGGCACAAATGATAGGGGACGACATGTTCGGGAATATTGGATTTCGGAAATAATTAAATTCCAGTTCTCTGTTGAATCCTGCTCGACCGAGACCTGCCCATCTCCAGTATGGAACTACTCAGGAAAACATTATAATATTTTGATAATGCTATCAATTTAACAGAACACCACACTAATAGCAAACACATCCATAGATTTCCAATGTCTCTTCAATTTAATATTGAGTCTAGAAATTTACAAATCGTAACGATTCATATCAAATCTTTTTAAAGACGTCCGTCACGCAGGGTCTGCGTAAACTAAGCAGATTTCCCAAGTGAAGTTATACAATAGAGAAATTTCACGAGAGTCGGGCAGTTAAGGAAACGGCCGAACTAGCTTTTGGCGGGAAAGTAACTCGTCCGTTAGCCGCCCAGATTTAATAACAAATGCAAATATCTCAGTTAATATTCAAGATAGAGAATAAATGTATATAAAAGTATTTATAGTAAATTTAATTTGCAATAAGATTGATTCTGTACAATTTTATTATTACACGATCCGACGTATAGTAACAGAGATATTTCGAAAATACTCCACTCTAAACCCCCCTCCCACTGGTTCGATTTCAGCCGTTAACGAACTTGATCTTTATTTTTACATAAAAGGACTGAATATCGAGTTTGGCAATGATCAAAAAAAAATTGCAACCGCTAGAGCGGTAACAGACTAATATATATACAGTTTTGAACGGACCTCATTTTCGTCATCTACTAGGTAGGATCGATGGACATTTGAAGAAAAATTTCCGAAAATTCCGTCATGAGTACAACCTCAATAGCTGATTTCCCTTAAGGGAAATCTGCTAAAAACCTATGATTAACAGGATAGTGGGGGGGGGGGTGACCAAACAACCCCTTTATTCGTAGGTTTTTCACGTTTAAATAGAGAATGAAAGCACAAAGGTGTTATATCAGCACGTGAGGAATCTGCTTAGGTTACGCAGCCTCTGCGTGACGGACTTTTATGTATAATAAATTATACATACGAATTTATTTAAAAATAGATTATAAAAATTAAATAATCGAAATGAACTTATAGTGTACATTGGAAATAAACTGTAAAGTTATTTTCTCGTGAAAATAAATAACAAATGATGTGGGAAGGGCCGTGGCAGAGATATGTAACCTTACTAATCCGAATCATACTTAGAACATTACAAGTCTAAATGCATAACACCATTTGTATTGAATACAATTCTACTTTACTATAGTACACTTAGTACTAATAAAATTAGTTTCCTGCAATATTATTTAGTGTATATCATGTGCGTTATACGACAAAAGTGTATATAAAAAAATAAATTTTAAACATCAATATATACAACTGTGCACTTTTGACGAAAAACAAACACGGGAAGAATTATGGTGATTTTTCAGTTTGTGATCCATCAATGAGTTGACGCTAATTCATATACAGACTTCGCTTTAGTTGGGTTTAGTAGTTTGTGGTCAATGAAATTGTTGGCTCTCGCTATCTTTTTTAGCGTATTTCTCATTTATACTACAAAAATGTATACAATAAAAATTACTCTTAATAATAAAACCAAAAACTTATGTTATGTGCATGTTAGTCGAAAAATAAATGGGAAACGAAATATAGTGATATTGTTTCAGGCATTAGAAAAGTTAATACGGTCGATAAGTTTTCCCAAAATTTCATAAATTATTTTTTCTTAAGAACCTTCTTCTAACCATAACAAACAGAACAAAAAAAGAATTAACGAAATTGGTTCTGCTGTTCACGCATGATCCCGTGACTAAATGAAATAGGGATATATATATATATATATAATTGTAACCTCTGTTTGTACATTGACTTTTTTTTTTTCAAAATTATAAACGAGATATACGCTAAAACCTATAGCGGAAGTGAACAATATTATTTGGGAAAAAAGACAGAACCGAAATAAATAAAAATCGGTATATGTATTAGCACTAACGCTTTCATTATAACAAGCCATACAAACATTTCTAGGGACAGGCAGGAGTGGAGGTTATAAGGGAAGCCAGAAATTAATAATAGCGATATTACGTTTCCTATTGGTTTTTCGACAAATATGAACATATCAAAAATTGTTTACTTTGTTATTTAAAGTAACTTTTGTGATATTCATTTTTGTTTTTTAACAAAGTATAAACGAGATATACACTATAAGCATAAGCGGGAGTCAACTATTTCATTGGGCGCTAACGATTTCAACCGAACTTAAAAAAACTCGGTATGTCAATTAGCATTAATTCTTCCATGATTATAAGCTATATTAAAATTTTTAGGTTAGAACGGGAGTGGGGGTTATAAGGGAAGCCTGAAATAAAAATTCGCGATATTTCATTGTCTATTTGTATTTCGACAAACATGCACATAACAAAAGTTGTTTACTTTGTTATTTAAATTAACGTTTGTTATATACATTTCTCCAGGAACAATGTGTGGAGGAAGTAATTTGTGTAGAAATATTGATATGCTCATCAATTCATTCCAATTGAACTATGAGGTACCTCACCTGGAAAAATTAATTCAAATCTATGTTAATATTTTGTCCTTAATAACTGAAATCTATGGATAATGTACAGGAGACGGGAAATATGACAATTTGGAGGACAGTGAAGACTTACATAAAAAATTAATTTTCTTATTAACAAATGCCTACAACGGGTATTAAACCTTAACACTGGGACGGGTAAATGTCAAAATATTGTGCAAAGTAAAGCCTTGCCACAAAAATACCATCACCATTCAGCCTCAAATCAATTCCCGAGCGAAGCCGGGTATCTGAGCTAGTATCGTATATATAGATATTCCTTCAAGGAAATCTGCTAAAAAAGAGTGCTCCAAAAATAATAGTCATTGTTGTTTTCCTCAATTTATTCAATTTTAAAAAAATAATAAGCATATGCCAAAAAATATTCAAGAAGGCAATAATATAATGGATTTTATGGCTCCTAAAGTACAATGTAGCAAACAAATATTAAAGGCAGGAAATGGCGAAGGTTACTCTAGTACAATCTTATAACCTGCTTATAACTCTCATAATTTTTAGCCCTGTGCTTATTTTAAGCCCGTAAAGGCGGAGATGGTAGGCTATCTTTCTCTCTCATATTCCCGCCTCTTTTTACCCGCGTTCCTCCGGAGGTATAAGGTAAAATGACAAGCGGAGAGGCTCGAATTCCTGTCTAATTAACAAGCAAATTCCTAAGCTCTGCTTCGGCATAAGCCCCTCCTTCACGTAAGTAGCTAACATTTGTCAAAGCAACTCTTCTAACTTTATAGCCTTCCGATGATGCTAATGAGAACTGATTTATTTCCTTACTTGCTTCATAAAGCCTATCCAGAGCTACAGAGATGTTCAATAATAAATGTCCGTCACGCAGGGGCTAAGTAAACTAAGCAGATTTCCCACGGGAAGTTTTACAATAGAGAAATCCGCCTAATGACAGCTGTAGTAGGAAAGGATCTCTAAACCTATTCATGAGGGACGAATAGTTCTGGAAACGGCCACCAGAGCTCTCGGCGGAGAGTCCGGAACATGGCGGGGTTCCGTCGACCATACACACAATACAAATGCAAATATCTCGGTTAATATTCAAGATACTGAATAAATGTATACAACAGTATTTTTAGTAAATTTAATTTGCAATAAGATTGATTCTAGACAATTTTTCGATCCGACGCATAATAACGGAGATATTTTGAATTTTCAAAAATCCCCCCTCTAAACCCCCCCTCACACTGGTCCGATTTCAGCCATTAACGAACTTGATCTCTCTTTTTACGTAAAACGCTTAAATATGAAGTTTGGTAACGATCAAACAAAAATTGCGACCGCTAGAGCGTTAACAGACAAATATACATATATATATATATATATATATATAGATAGATAGATAGATAGATAGATAGATAGATAGATAGACATATATATAATTTTGAACGGACCTAATTTTCGTCATCTCCTGGGTAGGATCGATGGACATATGAGGAAATTTTTCAAAACTCGCGTCATGAGTACGACCTCAACAGCTGATTTCCCTTAAGGGAAATCTGCTAATAAATGTCCGTCACACAGGGGCTAAATAAACTAAGCAGATTTCCCACGGGACAGATGAAACAGATAAATCCACATACTGGTAACAGCCGTGAATTTTAAGGAAATAAATACAAACGGTAACGAGAAATCATTCAGTACAAACTTACAAGTTATTAATATCTACAACGGAAAGCGTTTGAATTGTAAACAAGCAGGGAAAACCAACTTCATAGCGCTGGACAGAATTATTCTAGACCGGGATGATGAACAATTGAGGAAATATATCTGAATATATCAGACTTATTTTATCGAAAACTATTTAGTATAGATATTGGAGTAATCTGAAATGAATCAAAATAGTTTTACAACCCGTTTGAAAACAATATATGGTATTTAATCTCGGAATGAAGTGGTTCATGATATAACAGCTTATTATTAATATGACACTTGTAGGAGTGGGGTTTACTAAAAGAGTAAAACTATAAAATCCAAATATCTTAGTTATTACGGAAAATATTTATACTAAATTTACTTTGCAATATTGCATATAAATATATATATATATATATATATATATATATATATATATATATAGAGAGAGAGAGAGAGAGAGAGAGAGAGAGAGAGAGAGTTTTGAAGGAACGTCATTTTCCTCATCTCCTTGGTAGGATTGATGGACATTTGAAGAAAAATTCGAAATCGCGTTATGAGTACGACCACAATAGGTGATTCCTTTTAAGGGAACGTTGGATTTCCAATGAAATGCCTTACTTTTTATATTAGATTATTGTAGAAAATCAAATTATAAAAAGATTTGATATCCCTGAATTTTTATTCACTTGACACATCCTTTAAACTTGAAATCACAGATCTTTATTTCAGAAACGGCACATTTTATTGGGAAATGCTGTAACAAAAGTTTTAGCCAACACGATTATTTCATAAACAAGTCTCCGAGAAAAGGAATAGATCCTGAAATTTAAAAAAAAGTTACTACAATGAACATTAAAATAACAAATAACCTGCTAAAAATTCATTTATTTTGAACTAATTAGGTAGTAACCCAAGCCCTTCTGATTATCAGTTTTTTTTTCATTGAAATAGAGAATATATGGTGATATCAGATCACAACCATGCTATACCAGCACATGGGAAATCTGCATAGCTTACGCAGCCCCTGCGTGTAGGAATTTAATAAAATTGTGTTACATATCCATTACATAACTACTTGCGCCAGAGCTCGTACATGTTCTAGAGAGAGTATGAACACTGACATGTTTGAGAAATTGAATAAGCCGACGTGTCACGATAGGTGAAGTATTATCGCCTTGTCAAGCTACGTCACTATACACGTTAATTATATAATAGGGGCTTGAATAGAGTTAGTCAGTTCGATAACAGCAATCACTGTTTGCCATGGCTTTAGAATGGCTAAATTATTTCAGCAGGTCTATAATTTTGCAGTCTGCTTTGTGCTATATCAGTGGCCGCCTTACAGTGATAATTATCTTAGACTAAGTACATAATCAGTAAATAATTAGTGAACTATTTAAATAAGTTACCCTAAAATCGAGGTTATAGTCATGACATACTTATCTTAAAAAGTCCGTAAAATAAGCAGATTTCCCTCGGGCTGGTATATCACACTACTCTTTTCATCTAACCATATATTCTCTATTTCTATGGAAAAAAAACTGATAACTAGAAGGGAGGACCTAATACTTGAGTTACGAAAAAATGCATTGAATAACAATTGTAGAACATCATTAGTTTGACAAGATTGCTTCTATAACATTTTACGACCCGAGTATTAATAACGAAGACATTTTGAATTTTCGAATTCCCCCTCAAAACCCCCACCATTCCAAGGCCGATTTCAGTCAGTAACAAATATGATCTTTTGCATTGACTTAAATATCGAGTATGGTAGGGATCAAATAAACATTTTCGATTAAAGAATGAAACATTTTAATTTATGACAGTGTATCTCACAGAGTAAAAGTTCAATGGAAACCATATTTGGTATTTTTAACCTTAGAATGAAATGGTTCATAGTACGTATAACAGCTACAACAAATAAAAGCTAATGGGGACGGGTTATCTACAGGTTACCACGCTTTTCTATCCAGATGGGACTAAGGATTTTATTTAATGAATTCCGTCGCTAAATAAATTCCTCTTGCCCAGGCGGTAATCGAACTCGCCACTCTAGGTGGCCGAAAACGCCACTGAGTGCTGAAAACTAATAAAATGGTAATATCTGGGTTAAAAATTAAGTTACTGAAAATACATATAAAACAACATTCATCCAACGTTAAATTTGCAATAAGATTAGTTCAATAAAGTTTTTCGATTCGATGTATAATAACGCAGGTATTTAGAATTTCCGTAATTCTCGATGTTAACGGAAATCCGCAAAAACCCGTCTCTTTATAAGGCCTGTTAGTGGCTGAGTGAACTAAGCAGATTTCCCACGTGATGGTGAAACGTCCTTATAATAGGATTGGTTATGTATACATTTTCGAGATATTTCGAATTTTTGAAATCATCCCTCAAACCCCCCTCTCTGGTTGGATTTCAGCCAGAGTAGGAGGGGGGATTTACTGAAGGCTGAAAAACTGGAAAATGCAAGTATCTCGGTTAATATTCATGATAGAGAAAATAAATATTAAACAATTACAACGAGGATCTATAATGGATATATTTTTAATTTCCAAAATCCCTCCAGTTTATCCCTCCCCCCCCCACATTTCCAATTTTAGCCATTGAACAACTTAATCTTGTGTTTTACATAAAACCCTTACATGTCGAGTTTGGTAGCGATTAAACAAAAATTAGAGCGCTAGAGCGTTAACAGGTAAATATAAATCGACAATACAGCCGTTGTTCCTTTGCCCAAAGGTATTTTTTTCATTAATTCAGATGAAAAACCAACTTTATTTCAATAAATTGTTCACATCATTTGCATGTCTCTGGGTATTCCTTATTACATTATTAAGCGGTTTTTATGGAATAATGCGTCTTATTATTTATTCATTGAGCCTACTGACGCTCACAAACAATGGAAATACCCGTCAAACATGCACTGCGTAAACGTAGCTGATTTCTTCCAGATCTACGTATAATATTAACAGTTTTTCAGTAAGGGAAATCAGATAAAGGTTCTACTCATGACTCATAAATATTTAAGGAAATTATTTGATTTTTTAGTTTTTTGCATTCTGTAAACCCCCCACTCTTACTCAAGTAGCTGTTATATCATGAACTGCTTCCTTCTAAGCCCACATACCGAATATTGTTTATAAGAGACCATCAATCATGATTTTACGTTCTCGTCTCATAAATATTTAATTGATCTATACCACG
The DNA here is from genome assembly GCA_019009955.1 of Riptortus pedestris. NCBI lineage: Eukaryota > Metazoa > Arthropoda > Insecta > Hemiptera > Alydidae > Riptortus > Riptortus pedestris. The sequence goes on from CM032232.1 coordinate 16,781,300, forward strand.
CTCGATGTTTAACCGTTTCATGGTGAATTCCGATTTTTCCATCAGTAAAATGCGCTCATAAATGATGTTGATGATGGCATAAATCAGTTAGAGAGGGGTGAATGAACTCTTTTATGGGTACTTATTGATCAGTTTTCAAGAAAAATGGGATAACATTATTTGTCCTTTGTTGTATTCCGAGACACGGCTGATCAAGGTTCAAGGAACCTGAGGCAATGGACTAGATTGACTAATGTGTGTCCGTTATCAGAGTGTATCTCAGCTGATTGAGGTAACGCCCCCCGTGAAATATTACCTCAATTTGGGATAAAGACGAGAGGAGGAGAGCCCTCAGTTCCTCGGGATTAGATAAATCCGGCTTAGAGAACGTAATTGGCCACTAGTTGTTGGAAATGGTGGATTAGATATTATTGGAAGCAGTGGTTCCTTGTCTAGTTCCTTGTTTCATTGGAAAACAAGGAACATTCCGCTCCCGGCTAGTTCCTTGTTTCGTTGGAACACAAGGGGTTATTGTTCCATGAACATCCCCAATTTGAGAGAAAGTATTTAGAACGAAAGTGGATTTTCTTTCCTTAGAGTTATTTTTTTTCTCCGACAGCTCCCTTCGTAATTACCGCAATTAACCCCATATCTCACGTGTTGATTTTAAATTAAAGACAATGTCCAATGTACTTGCGACTCACAGACAACACAAACGTTTTTGCATATACTTTATGACTGTTCAATATTTAATCACGTTAATAAACGTATATTCCCTGACAATGAGGCTTTTAGGGTGAGGATGAGATCTTATCGTTTCAGCAAATTTGATTTTTCATATAAAACCAAAAGGCCTTTGCCAATAATTTTAAAATGAGGTAATTGGCCAGAACCACCTCATATTATATTTAACAAATATAATAATGAACCTATAAAGTTTATCAAAAGTATAGATATGGATGTAGCAAAAATACATTAGAATGTAATGTTGATTGTAAGGAATGGAATTGAACATATTTGCCTTACATAAACTTTAAAATTAAGTTTAACTTTAATTGATTTGTTTTTATTTTATTTATTTATTTTTTCTTGATTTCATTTATTAATTTTATTTGTAATAATCTTACTAATTTTAATATTTTATTTTATTATTATTTTTTTATATTATATTTGATTAGATGGTTGATTAACGTTTATATATTGTAAAATAAAAATGTATTTAAACATAATCATACATGTAATATGGCATGTGGAAATGGAAAATGTATTCAAATAACTAACTCCTCATAGGGTTACTATGAGGAGGAAAAAAAAATCTCACGTGTTGATGTCTTGTAATGCCAAACATACAGACGATATGTAATACATTATATTTAGAATCTGTTGATTTTAATTTATTTTTTATATAGCTAAAGCTAAGTTTACTCGGTTTGGATATTTATTTGTAAGCTATTCTCCGACTGGTACGGCTAGAGGAAGGACCAATAGAAAGATGTAGTAATTAGTTTAATACCTTTGTGTATTAGAACTTCTCCTCAAGAGGCTTGGGCGAGAAACTAGTTGAGAAATAAAAATGATTTGAATAGTCATTTGAAGTTTTCATTTTTATTTTGTTGACCTTACGCCCAAGATTAGTTAAGAAAAGCTAAATAGGTCATATTTTCACAAGGATTGTTCTTTAGTTTGACATGAAACGCTTGCATATCGAATTTAGTGTCTATAGAACAGAAATTCCGAAACCTAACAAATATATAGTTCTAAGTTGAGAAGCTCAACTGAATAGTCAGTTGATCCCAGTTGATTTATTTATTAAAACGCCAGGCCTTCCGTGACAACATCAGGTGCTGAATTAATAAAGAATCATATAAATGAATTATAACAAATTAAGGCTATTAAAGAGAATACTTAGATTTAATTGAATTAATTAGCAGAGTATGGAGGATGGGTATGCGAGTTAAAGCGTTGATCTCACTTGGTGAACCCCTAGACCTGGGTTCGATTCTCACAATGGCAACAGAAATTTATTTAGTGTTATTAAGAAATCCGTCACGAAGGGGTTGCGTTACCTAAGCAGATTTCGCACATGCGCCAAGTATGTAAATTTATCTCTAAAATTAAAAGTTCAATAAGAACAATATTTGGCATTTAAACTTCAAATAAAATGATTCATGATAAAAGAGCTTACTGTTAATATGACATGAGTAGAAGGCGTGGATTACTGAAGGTCGAAAACTAAAAAAATGCAATGATCAAGACAGTGTATAAACCCATATAATAACATTTATAGCAAATTCAAGTTTCAATAAGATTTGTTCTATACAATTTTTCGAGACGATGTTTAATAGCGGAGATATTTCGAATTTTCGATATTTGTGGATTACTTAACTAAGCCCCTGCATGGCGGACTTTATTATAGATTTAGCTTAACCATTCCTAGTTTTGAATAATCAATTCCAGAAGAAGCTTAGCTACTTCTTCATCTAATCGACTTGCTATTTATTTAAATATTTGATGAATATATCTTGGAAATTCGTTATCTCAATTTTCTTGTTCACAACATATTATTTGTTTTTAATAATGCGGATATTTTTTTTTCCTGCTTCGTTACGTTTTTGTCATTATCTGAAATTGCAACCTGGTCAAAAAAAAATGTATGCCTAAATGTCAAAGATGGTCGGCCAAAGATGTTATATTTTCTAATTGATTGACAATTTCTACATTTTTGGAATCGATATCTCAGAACTCGAAACTTTTTAGGTAATTGTAAAATAAAGAACATTCTCGGTAATCGATTTTAGCAGATTTCCCTTGAGGGAAATCAGCTATTGAGGTTGTAATCATGACGCGATTTTCGAAAAATTTCTTCAAATGTCCATCGATCCTACCCAGGAGATAACGAAAATGAGGTCCGTTCAAAATTACACACACACACACACACACACATGTATATATATATATATATATATATATATATATATATATATATATATATATATATTTGTCTGTTAACGCTCTAGCGGTCGTAGTTTTTGTTTAATCGTTACGAAACTCGATATTTAACAGTTTTATGTAAAAAGACAGATCAAGTTCGTTAATGGCTGAAATCGGACTAGTGGGAGGGGGGGGGGGTTTAAAGGGGAGGGATTTTCGAAAATTCAAAATATCTCCGTTATTATGCATCGGATCGAAAAATTGTATAGAGCCATCTGATTGCGAATTAAATTTACGATAAATATCGTTATATACATTTATTCTCTATCTTAAATATTAACCGAGATATTTGCATTTTTATGAAGTCTGTGGTCGGGTATAGTTCGGGTTAGGTCGGCCATTTTCGTAACTTGTCGGCTCAGGTGGAAGCCACTTCTAACCTTACCTGTCGTTCCTAACCTTCTAACCTTACCTTCCTTCTTTACTTTGTGAGATTTATGCAAATACTTTCTGTTCATTCGCCCCCCCCCCCTTCTTTAGTTCTTGGACTACTAAAATTTGAGATATTAAAATATAAATTATTCTTACAATTCAGAAGTCTTTCAGGTGGGAATTTATTGTAATTAACTGAAAGATTTCTAATTACAGTTTGTATTTAATCACCGTGGTGTGTTACTAGTATGGAGAATTCTCTATTGTAAAATTTCACATGGGAAATCTGCTTAGTTTACGCAGCCCCTACGTGACGGACATTTTTAAACTATTGTTCACTTTAATGCATTGATATTATCAGAAGAGTGGTGTGGTACATCTCTATATTACAACCAGCTGTATACCTAAACTATGAACGACCAGCTGAATTTTATATTAGCAGATTTCCCTTAAGGTAAATCAGCTATTGAGGTTGTACTCATGACGGAATTTTCGAAATTTTTCTTCAAATGTCCATCGATCCTACCTAGTAGATGACGAAAGTGAGGTCCGTTCAAAACTGTATATATATCTATATATATATATATATATATATATATATATATATATATATTTGTCTGTTACCGCTCTAGCGGCCGCAATTATTGTTTGATCGTTACAAAACTCGATATTTAAACGTTTTATGCAAAAAGACAGGTCAACTTCGTTAACGGCTGAAATCGGATCAGTGGGAGGGGGGGTTTAGAGGGGAGGATTTTCGAAAATTCGAAATATCTCTGTTACCATACGTCGGATCAAACAATTGTATAGAACCAATCTTATTTTAAATTAAAGTTACTATAAATATTGTTCTATACATTTATTCTCTACCTTGAATATTAACCAAGATATTTACATTTTTATTAAATTTGGGCCGATAATAGATGACAGTTTCCCGCCAAAAGCTAGTTTGGCCCTTTGCCGTAACTGTTCGGCTCCCGTATGGAAATTTCTCTATTGTATAACTTCACGTGGGAAATCTGCTTAGTTTACGCAGCCCCTAGTTACGGACTTTTTTTCTAGGACAAAGTACTCCTAAATACATGTTACAAAACATTTAAATTAATATATACAGTATTGTAAACATAAAAACTGACAACATTTATGTCAGCCTTCCCGTTCCCAGATTGTGTCGCAACACATGCAAATCGTTTAGTAAAAGTTCAGATGAACAGGTTCTCGACGTTTTATTGACGAGTTCTGGAACTAGAATAGAAAGTGATTTTTCTGATGACTATTTATCAGAAGACATTCCTCATTTTCGAGTAGACTTGACAGAGGTTGAATCTCTGCTCCAGAAAAGTACTCTAAAAAGAAAATGTTTACTTGGGTGTGCCGGCTATAATAGGCTTTATTAATAATGGAAAAGGAGCAGTGGTAAATATAGGGAATTTAGTCCCCGTACAAAAAGGTACCAGTACTTGAAAATTTCAAAAGTCCGTCACGCAGGGGCTGCGTAAACTAAGCAGATTTCTCTCGTGAAGTTTAGTAATAGATAAATATACATACTGCTAACACAACACCGTGAATAAATACAAACGGAAATAAGAAATGTTTCGGCCAATTTCAATAGCCCGCCGACAGGAAGCGCTAGGTTAGAAATGTAAACAAACGGGTCCAGCCTCACACCGGAAAGAAAAACAATTACTGAAATATATCAGAATATAATTTTATTGAGACCTATTTACTATATCTAGTACTGTAATTAATAATGAGTCAGAATAATTGTTATCTCAATCAATAAAATTTTAGTAGTCCAAAACTTTAAGATCCCCCCCATCTTAAAAGTGGAGTCACCAGTGCATATATGCATGTATCTCGTATAATAAAGGTCTCTTGAATACAATTTTTGGTATTTAAACTTCCAATAATGTGATTTATTATGTATCAGAGTATTGTTTACGTAACTAGTAGAAGTGGCTGTTTGGTGAAAACTGAAAAATGCAAATATCTCGGTTAATATTCAAGATAGAGAATAAATGTATATAACAATATTTATAGTAAATTTAATTTGCAATAAGATTGATTCTGTATAATTTTTCGATCCGACGTATAGTAACGGAGATATTTCGAATTTTCAAAAATCCTCCCCTCTAAACCCCCCCTCCCACTGGTCCGATTTCAGCCGTTAAAGAACTTGATCTTTCTTTTTACATAAAACGCTTAAATATGAAGTTTGGTAAGGATTAAACAAAAATTGCGACCGCTAGAGCGGTAACAGACAAATATATATATATCTATATATATATATATATATATATATATATATATATATATATATATATATATATATATATACAGTTTTGAACGGACCTCATTTTCGTCATCTACTAGGTAGGATCGATGGACATTTGAAGAAAAATGTCGAAAATTCCGTCATGAGTACAACCTCAATAGCTGATTTCCCTTAAGGGAAATCTGATAAAATGGGAGGAAAATCTTTCATTCATATTAAAAACTTTATATACCATAGTTTTTACTATCAAAAGATTAATTTAATTGGAAAAAACTAACACACAACAGCTTTGGAGCCTATTGCTCACGCGGTGGAGTGTGTCAGACATAAACATATATTAGATTATCATGTTTTGGAATATTTTTTACATTATTGCAATACAATATTTCAGAATTCTAAACATGACTTTTGTCCACCTATCTTCTGTTAATGGAAACACTGTGCCTTAACTCACATGGCTATTCTCAGCTATAAACCAAATGTTTGAAACCTAGTATTAGCTATTGAATCTCCCTTCCAATATATTTGTATAGGTATGTATTGTAACTAGTTTAGAACTGGTGGACAAAACTACAATAAATTATATAATAAAGAAAATTATAATAGTAGGAACAATGAGAATTTTTTTTTTTTTTTTACAATGGTGTAGTTGTTCCCTGCCCAAGGGTATTTTCTTAATTACTTCACGTGAAAACCAACTTTATTTCAATGAAATGTTCACTTCGTTTGCATTTCTCCGAGCATTCCTTATTACATAAAGAGGTTTTTATGGGGTAATGTATCTTTATTCAATAGGCCTATTAATGATATTTTCTTAACATTTACAAGGTACCTCCTTTTTATTGGCTACAAACAATGGTATGCCCGTCAAACAGGGACTGCGTTAACGAAGTGGACGGAGATCTATAATGGCGTACATATAATATCGTCAAACTTTCTATTAGCAGATCTGCCATTGAGGTTGTAGCCCTTTATCCGATTTGGGAACTTGATCTTTAGTTTTACATAAAGGGTTTCAATATCAAGTTTGTAAACGATCAAACAAACATTAAGACCGCTAGAGCATTAACAGACAAATATATAAATCTATCTATTAATCTATTTATCCATCCGTCTATCACTCTATCTGCCTATCTATCTGTTTATCTATCTATATATCTATTTTTCTCTCTCTCTCTCTCTCTCTCTCTCTCTCTCTCTCTCTCTCTCTCTCTCTCTCTCTTCTTCCCTCTCCTCTCTCTCTTTCTCTCCCTAACTCACTCTACTCTCCTCTCTCTCTCTCTCTCTCTCTCATCTCTCATCTCTCTCTTCTTCTCTCTCTCTCTCTCTCATCTCTCCTCTCTCTCTATCTCTCTTCTCTCTCTCTCTCTTCGTATCTCTCTCTCTCTCTCATCTCTCCTCTCTCTCTCTCTCTCTCTCTCTCGCTATTGAGGTCGTACTCATGACGCGATTTTCAATAATTTTATTCAAATGTCCATTCATACTGCCCAGGAGTTGACGAAAATGAGTTCCGTTCAAATTATTTACATATTTATATGTCTGTTAACGCTGTAGCGGTCGTAATTTTTGGTTGATCGTTACCAAGCTCCATATTTAAACGTTTTATGTCAAAATAAAGGTCAAGTTCGTTAATGGCTAAAATTGGACCAGCAGGAGGGCTGGTTTAAAGAGGGGGATTTATGAGATATCTCCGTTACTATACGTCTGATCGAAAAATTGTATTGAACCAATCTTATTTCAAATTAAAATTACTATAAATATTGTTATATACACTTATTCTCTATCTTGAATATTAACCGAGATATTTGCATTTTATTGAGCGTAACGGACATGGTCGGCTGACTTCGGTTGCAGTCCTCAGTCTTCGGCTAGCTAGTTCGGCCGCTTCAGTAACTCTTCGGTTCTCGTTAAATTTCTCTATTCCAAAACTTCACGTGGGATATCTGCTTAGTTTATGCAGCACTTGCATGACGGACTTTTTTTAAAGTGTGATGAAAAAGAAAGGGTGTTTACTGAAGGCTAAAAATTAAAAAAAAACTTCAAATATCTCGGTTATATTTGAGATGGAGAAAGAATGTACATAAACATTTATAGAACATTACATTTGTTTTTACGATTTAAAAAAATATTTACAAAGAGATAAATGATTTTCACCTTGTGAGAAATTTCAAACACAACATCTTACGCCTGCAATCCAGTGGAGGATCTCCAGCTACGACATAAATACTATTGATGGGTCTTGTTCGAAGGACTCTGTTGACATTCTAATTCGAGCTTTCTGGGTTCTATATTTCATTCATAAGCTAGGCCTTACAATTTGTTATCTTCCTTCCTCTAGTTATATCCTCTAGCTGATGAGCATACTACATAACGTAGAATCAGTCTTTCATTCATAAGCTAGGCCTTACAATTTGTTATCTTCCTTCCTCTAGTTATATCCTATAGCTGTTGAGCCATACTGGACATAACGTAGAATCAGTCTTGTCAATCATAAGCTAGGACTTACAATTTGTCATCATACTCCGATATCCTCTAGTTGATATCCTAATAGCTGTTCGAGCATACTATCGAAACGTATTAGAATCAGTCTTTCATTCGGTAAGCTAGGAACTTTTCAATTTGTTATCTTCCTTCCTCTAGTTACATCCTATAGCTGATGAGCATAACTCGAAACGTAGAATTACTGTCTTTCATTCTAACACCTAGGACTTACAATTTGTCATCTTCCTTCCTCTAGTTATATCCTATAGCTGAATGAGCATACTCGCGAAACGTAGAACAGTCTTTATTCATAAGCTAGGGGACTTACAATTTGTCCATATTCCTTCCTCTAAACTAACCTGCTATAGCTGATGAGCATACTCGTAACGCGTAGAATCAGTCTTTTATTCATAACAAATGACTTACAATTTGACATCGCTTCCAATTCCTCTAGTTATATCCGATAGCTGAGGAGCAATTACATATTAAACGTAGAATCAGTCTTTCATTCATAAGCTAGGACTTACAATTTGTCATCTTCCTTCATCTAGTTTATATTATTTATATAGCTGAATGAGCATACTTCGAATCAACGTAGAATCCAGTCTTTCATTCATAACGTTAGGAACTATACAAGTTGTCATAATCTTCCTTCCTCTAGTTTTATCCTATAGCTGATTGCAGCATGACTCGAAACGGGTTAGAATCAGTCTAAATCGCATTCATAAGCACACCCAGCACTTACAATTTTGTTATCTTCCTTCCTCTAGTTATATCCTCTAAGCTGATTGAGAGCTTTACCAATACTACGAAACATTAGAACTAGTCTTTCTTTCATATAGCTAGGACTTACGCCGCCAATTTGTCATCTTCCTTCCTCTACAACGGTTATGACTATAGCTGATGTAGCATTACTCTGAGCACGGAAACGTAATTAAAATCAGTCTTTCATTCATAAGCTAGGACTTGCAAACCATATTTGTATCATCACTTCCTCTAGATACATAACCCTATAGATGATGAGCATACTCGCGGAAAACGTAGATTCCAGTCTTTCATTCATAAGGATCTAGACTTATCAATTTGATATCTTTACCTTCACCTCTAGTTATTATCCTATAGCTGATGAGCACATATCGAAACGTAGAATCGTCTTCAGTTCATAACCTAGGGACTTACAATTTGTCATATATCCATTCTACTACGTTTATATCCCAATATCTGATGAGCTTACTCGAAAACGTCAGAATCAGTCTCTTTCATTCATAAGCTAGATGACATTAGCCAATTGGTTCATCATTCCTTCCGGACGCCGTATATCCAATAGCTGATGAGCATATTGACCAAAACGTAGATCATCTTTAATTCATACAGAAATCAGATGAGTAGACTTACAATTTGTCATCTTCCTTTCCCTCTCTACTTATATCCTATAGCTGATGAGCATAACTCGGAACGTAGAATAAGTCCACTTTCATTTCATAGCTAGGGACTTACAAATTGATCATACTTCCTTAAGAATCCAGTTACTATCCTATAGACGTGAGATACAAATGTACTCGAAACGTTGAACAGTCTTTTCATTCATTAAGCTAGGACTTTACAATTTGTCATCTTCCTTGCCTCTAGTTATATCCTATTAGCTGATGAGCATACTCGAATACGCGTATAAGAATCAGTCTTTCATTCCATCATAGGACTGAACAATTGTCATCTCATCCTTCCTCTAGTTTATATCCTATAGACTGATGGCATCCAAATTCCAATTACTCGAATACGTAATAAAAATAAGTCTCTTTCATTCTTAAGCTAGGACTTTACAATTGTCATCTTCCTTCTCTAGTATATATCCTATTAAGCTGATGAGCATACTATACTATAAGCTGCTGTTCACCATAGAATCAGTCTTTTCATTCATAAGCTAGGACTTACAATTGTCATCTTCCTTTCTTCTCTAGTATATATCCTATAGCTGATGAGCATACTCGAAACGTAGAATCAGGTCTTTAATTCATAAGCTAAGTCTTACAAATTGTCATATTCCTTCCTCTAGTTACATACTCTCTATAAGCTGTTGAGTGCAAACTCGAAAACGTAGAAATCCCAGTCGTTTCATTCATAAGCTAGGACTTACAATTGTCATAGCTTCCTTCCTCTCTAGTACTCATTTTCAGATAGCTGATGAGCATATTGAAAACGTAGAATCAGTCTTTCATATGCGGCATAAGCTAGGACTTACAATTGTCATCTTCGATTCCTCCTAGTTATATCGCCTATACTCAGTCCTGATGAGCATACTCGGAATCGTAAGATCAGTCTTTTCATTATCAATAAGCAAGGACTTACAATTGTCGACGTATCTTCATTCCTCTAGTGATTCTATCCTATAGCTGATCGAAGCATACTCGAAAACGTAGAATCAGATGTCTATCATTTTCATAAGAAAGGACGTCAGAGTCAATTTTGTCATATTCCTTCCTTCTAGTTAGTATCCTATAGCTGTGAGCATTACTCGAATACGTAGAATCAGTACTATCACGAATCTCTAAGTCGCTTTCATTCAATAAGGCTAGGACTTACCATACAATTTTGTCTCTTCCTTCCTCTAGTTACATCCTATATAGACTGATGTGCTTGAGGCAATACTCGAAGATACGCGTCGAAATCAGTCTTTGATATTGTTGTTTTTTTCATAAGCTAGGACTTTACAATTGTCACTTCCCTTCCTCTAGTTATACCTATAAGCTGATGAGCATACTCGAAACGTAGTCATCAGTCTTTCATACTTCATAAGCTAGGAGACTTACTAATTGTATTACGCGTTAATATCTCTCCTTCCTCTAGTTATATCCTTATAGCTGATGTGGCAAACGCCTATATCGCTAGATAACGTAGAATTCCCACCAATCAGTCTTTGATTCATAAGCTAGGACTTACAATCTGTCATATTTTCTTTCCTCTAGTTATACTCTATAGCTGATGAGATACTTCGAAACGTAGAATCAGTCTCTTTCAGACTTTCATAAGCTAGGACTTACCAATTGTCACCTTCCTTCTCTAGTTATATCCTAATATAGCTGATGAGCATTACCACAGATAGAGTAGAATCAGTTTTACATTCATAAGCTAGGACTTACAATTGTCATCTTCCTCCTCTAGTTATATCCTATAGCTGATGGAGCATACTCGAAACGTAGAATCAGTCTTTCATTCATAGCAGACTTACAATTGTCATATTCCTTTCCTCTAGTTATATCCTATAGCTGATGAGCAAACTCGAACGTAGAAATCAGTCTTTCATTCATATAGCTAGGACTTACAATTGTGACTCTTCCTTCCTCTAGTTATTTCCTATAGCTGATGAGCATATCTCGAAACGTAGAATCAGTCTTTGATTCATATAGCTAGGACTTACATTGTGTCATCTTCCTTCCTCTAGTTATATGCCTATAGCTGTTGAGCAATACTCGACAAAGTAGAATCAGTCTTTTCATTCATAAGCTAGGACTTACAATTGTCATCTTCCTTCCTCTAGTTATATCCTATAGCTTATGAGCATACTCGAAACGTAGAATTCAGTCTTTCATTCATAAGCTAGGGACTTTACAATTTGTCATCTTCCTTCCTCTAGTTATATCCTATAGCTGATCAGAGCATACTCGAGAACGTAGAATCAGTCTTTCATTCATAAGCTAGGACTTACAATTTGTTATCTTGCTGCTGTACTTCTCTAAGTTACATCCTATAGTGATGAGCATACTCGAAACGTAGATAATCAGACTTTGATTCATAAGCTAGGACTTACAATTGTCATCTTTTTCCTCTAGTTATATCCTATAGCTGATGAGCAATACTCGAAACGTCGAGAAATCAGTCTTTCCCCCCATTCATCAAGCCTAAGACCCCCTCCCATACAATTGTCATATTCCCTTACTAGTTTATTCCTGTAAGCTGATGGAGCAAAACTCAAAACGTGAAGAATCAGTATTTGATTCATAAGCTAGGACTTACAATTGTCAATCTTCCTTCCACTAGTTATATCCTATAGCTGATGAGCATACTCGAAACGTAGGAATCAGTCTTTCATTCATTTAGCTAGGATTACAATTGTCACCTTCCTTCTCTAGTTTATATCCTATAGCTGATGAGATACTCGGGAAACGTAGAATCAGTCTTTCATTCATAAGCTAGGGACTTACAATTGTCATCTTCTTCCTTCCTTAGTTATATCCTATAGCTGATGAGCCATACTCGAAACGTAGAATCAGTCTTTCAATTCATATGCTAGGACTTACAATTTGTCATCTTCCTTACTCTAGTATATCCTATAGCTGATGAGCAAACTGAACGTTAGAATCAGTCTTTCATTCATAAGCTAGGACTTACAATTGTCATCTTCCTTCCTCTCTAGGTTATATCTATAGCTGATTGAGCATACTCGAAACGTTGAATAATCAGTCTTTCATTCATAAGCTAAGGACTTACATTGTCATATTCCTGCTCTAGGTATATCCATAATAGCTGATGAAGCAAACTCGAAACGTAGAATCAGTCTTTCATTCTTAAGCTAGGACTTACAATTGTCATCTTCCTTCCTATAGTTATATCCTATAGCTGATGAGCATACTCGAAACGTAGAATCAGTATCTTTCATTCATAAGCTAGGACTTACAATTGTCAGCTTCTTCCTTCTCTAGTTTATAGCCTATAGCCTGATTGAGACATACTGCAAACGTAGAATCAGTCTATCATTCATAAGCTGTTTTTACTCTGGGACTCTTACTATTGTCACTTCTTCCACTTCCTCTAGTATATCCTATAGCTGATGAGTCTTACTCGAAAGTATAGATTCAGTCTTTCATTCATAAGCTAGGACTTACAATTTTGTCATCTTTCCTTACTCTAGTTATATCCTATAGCTGATGAGCATACTCGAAAGTAGAATCAGTTCTTTCATTCATAAAGCGTAGGACTTACTAATTTGTTATCTTCCTTCCTTAGTTACCATCCTATAGCTGATGAGCATACTCGAAACGTAGAATCAGTCTTTGATTCATAAGCTAGGACTTACAATTGTCATCTTCCTTCCTCTAGTTATATCCTATAGCTGATGAGCATACTCGAGACGTAGAATCAGTCTTCCATTTCATAAGCTAAGAATTACAATGTCATATTCCTTCTCTAGTTTATATCCTATAGCTGATGAGCCAAACTCGCCCCCCCCCCCCCCCCCCCCCCCCCCCCCCCCCCCCCCCCCCCCCCCAAACGTAGAATCAGTCTTTGAATTTCATAAGCTAGGACTTACAATTGTCATCTTCCTTCCTCTAGTTATATCCCCTATAGCTGATGAGCATTACTCGAAACGTAGAATCAGGTCTTTCAATTTCATAAGCTAGGACTTACACATTTGTCATCCTTCCTTCCTCTAGTTATATCCTATAGCTGATGAGCATACTACTACACGAAGAACGTAGGTAGTGCGTCAGTAGTCTTTCATTCATAAAGCTAGGACTTAAAATTGTCATCTTCCTTTTCATCTAGTTATATCTATAGCTGATGAGCATACTCGAAACGTAGAATCAGTCTTTCATTCAGAAGCTAAGACTTACAATTGTCATATTCCTTCCTCTAGTTATATCCTATAGCTGATGAGCAAACTCGAAACGTAGAAATCAGTCTTTCATTCATAAGCTAGGACTTACAATTGTCATCTTCCTTCCTCTAGGTTATATCCATATAAGCTGATGAGCATACTCGAAAACGTTAGAATCAGTCTTTTCAATTCATAAGCAAGGACTTTACAATTGTCATCTTCTTAATCTCTAGTTATATCCTATAAGCTGTATGAGCATTACTCGAAAAAACGTAGAATCAGTCTTTTCATTATAAGTCTAGGACTTACAATTGTCATCTTCCTTCCTCTGTATATCCTATAGTGTTTTTAATGAGCATACTCGACAAGTAGAATAAGTTTTCTTTCATTATATAGCTCTAGGACTTACAAATTTGTCATCTTCCTTCCTCTAGTTATATCCTATAGCTGATGAGCATACTCGAAACGTAAGAAATCAGTCATGTTCATTCATAAGCTAGGACTTACAATTTGTTATCTTCCTTCTCTAGTTTACATCCTATAGCTGATGAGCATATACTCGAAACGTAGAATCAGTCTTTGATTTTCATAAGCTATAGGACTACAAATTGTCATCTTCCCTTCCTTTAGTTATATCCTATAGCTGATGAGCATAACTCGAACAGTAGAATCAGTCTTTCATTCATAAGCTAAGACTTACAATTGTCATATTCCTTCCTCTTATTTATATCCTATAGCTGATGAGCAAACTCGATACGTAGAATCAGTCTTTGATTCATAAAGCTAGGACTTACAATTGTCATCTTCTTCCTCTAGTTATATCCTTATAGCGATGATGAGCATACTCGAACGTAGAATCAAGTCTTTCATTCATAACTAGGACTTACAATTGTCACCATCCTTTCCTATAGTTATATCCTATAGCTGATGAGCATACTCGAAACGTAGAATCAGTCTTTCATTCAATAAAGCTTAGGATCTTACAATTGTCAATCTTCCTTCCTCTAGTTATATTCTATAGCTGATGAGCATACTCGAAACGTAGAATCAGTCTTTCATTCTTAAGCTAGGACTTACAATTTGTCATCTTCATTCCTCTTAGTTATATGCATATAGCTGATGAGCAAACTCGAAAGTAGAATCAGTCTTTCATTCATAAGCTAGGACTTACAATTTGGTCATCTTTCCTTCTATAATAGTGCATCTCTTCAGTCTTTCATTCATCTGAGGTTATTGTCCTATAGCTGATTGACACTACTAGGACATACTCAACGAAACAGTAGAATCAGTCAGATTAGGATCTCATTCATAAGCTAGTGGACTATGACAAATAGGAATTGTCTATTGCTTATCTTCCATTCTTCTTCCTCTAGTTATATCCTATAGCTGATGAGCATACTCGAAACGTAGAATCAGTCTTTCATTCATAAGCTAGGACTTACAATTGTCATCTTCCTTCCTCTAGTTATATCCTATAGCTGATGAGCATACTCGAAACGTAGAATCAGTCTTTCATTCATAAGCTAGGACTTACAATTTGTCATCTTCCTTCCTCTAGTTATATCCTATAGCTGATGAGCATACTCGAAACGTAGAATCAGTCTTTCATTCATAAGCTAGGACTTACAATTGTCATCTTCCTTCCTCTAGTTATATCCTATAGCTGATGAGCATACTCGAAACGTAGAATCAGTCTTTCATTCATAAGCTAGGACTTACAATTTGTCATCTTCCTTCCTCTAGTTATATCCTATAGCTGATGAGCATACTCGAAACGTAGAATCAGTCTTTCATTCATAAGCTAGGACTTACAATTTGTTATCTTCCTTCCTCTAGTTACATCCTATAGCTGATGAGCATACTCGAAACGTAGAATCAGTCTTTGATTCATAAGCTAGGACTTACAATTGTCATCTTCCTTCCTCTAGTTATATCCTATAGCTGATGAGCATACTCGAAACGTAGAATCAGTCTTTCATTCATAAGCTAGGACTTACAATTTGTCATCTTCCTTCCTCTAGTTATATCCTATAGCTGATGAGCATACTCGAAACGTAGAATCAGTCTTTCATTCATAAGCTAGGACTTACAATTTGTCATCTTCCTTCCTCTAGTTATATCCTATAGCTGATGAGCATACTCGAAACGTAGAATCAGTCTTTCATTCATAAGCTAGGACTTACAATTTGTCATCTTCCTTCCTCTAGTTATATCCTATAGCTGATGAGCATACTCGAAACGTAGAATCAGTCTTTCATTCATAAGCTAGGACTTACAATTTGTCATCTTCCTTCCTCTAGTTATATCCTATAGCTGATGAGCATACTCGAAACGTAGAATCAGTCTTTCATTCATAAGCTAGGACTTACAATTGTCATCTTCCTTCCTCTAGTTATATCCTATAGCTGATGAGCATACTCGAAACGTAGAATCAGTCTTTCATTCATAAGCTAGGACTTACAATTGTCATCTTCCTTCCTCTAGTTATATCCTATAGCTGATGAGCATACTCGAAACGTAGAATCAGTCTTTCATTCATAAGCTAGGACTTACAATTGTCATCTTCCTTCCTCTAGTTATATCCTATAGCTGATGAGCATACTCGAAACGTAGAATCAGTCTTTCATTCATAAGCTAGGACTTACAATTGTCATCTTCCTTCCTCTAGTTATATCCTATAGCTGATGAGCATACTCGAAACGTAGAATCAGTCTTTCATTCATAAGCTAAGACTTACAATTGTCATATTCCTTCCTCTAGTTATATCCTATAGCTGATGAGCAAACTCGAAACGTAGAATCAGTCTTTCATTCATAAGCTAGGACTTACAATTGTCATCTTCCTTCCTCTAGTTATATCCTATAGCTGATGAGCATACTCGAAACGTAGAATCAGTCTTTCATTCATAAGCTAGGACTTACAATTTGTCATCTTCCTTCCTCTAGTTATATCCTATAGCTGATGAGCATACTCGAAACGTAGAATCAGTCTTTCATTCATAAGCTAGGACTTACAATTTGTCATCTTCCTTCCTCTAGTTATATCCTATAGCTTATGAGCATACTCAAAACGTAGAATCAGTCTTTCATTCATAAGCGAACTCTGTTCTTACGCGAATGACCCTGAGATTCAACATGCCGTTGTGGATATTGTGACCTAGGTCTTACAATCAGTCACTCCTTCCTTCCTGTAGCTATATCCTACCTGTATGATCTCCACGGAGGCTCCTCCAGTCATAAAGCCCTCCCAGATATGCCTCCGACCTTGCTTTGTGACGTACCGCGAGACATGACCTGCCTTCAAGTTGCCGTCTTTATCCCACCGCTCCCACTTCCTTTCCTCTTCATCTAAAACTAATTAATTCTTCCCCAAATTTTGTTTACGTTCAGTTCTGTTCCGTACAAAAGCTAATCTCTTTGTAATGCTAAACGTTCTAAAATAGCATGAAATTGCTTGGTTTTCAAACAGCGCCGTCTAAATTGTCAGAGGTGTCTATGTAATTCATTTAAATATAATTTTATATTAGGAGCATTATTTAGCAAAATAATGTTTTGTGTTACTTTTCTATTTTTCATGTTGCATTTCTGTTATGTTGTTTTACGTTTCGTTTAAATTAATTTTGTTTCGTTTCGTTTTTTGTTTTGTTTGTTTTTTTGATTGTATACAGATTTTTTCCCCCGAGCAACATCGCCACAGCTGCGAAGCTCCAAATAAATAAATAAATTTAGCAAACTTTTCCCAAGTGCTTGATTTCAAATTCGATTTTCCATTTCTTCGCGAATAAAAAGTCTTAAGTAACCTCAACTTCAATTAAAGTTGGACATGAGGTGATTACTAAATACAATTGCAGAAATGGCTGAAGGTTAAACAAAAATAAATTCAATACTAGTGTCGGGTGGGAGGGGGGGGGGTACTTAAGGCTCTGAAAACAAGAATGTACGAATAAACGGTTAATATTTGAATTATGAAAACATGGACAGAACAATTATAGAACATCTGTAGTTTAAGAACATTGTTTCTATATCATCTTACTATCCAACTACTATCCATTTGAGCCAATTACAAATATGATCTTTAGTCGGCAACATGGTACAGTTCAAATAAACATTCACGAGTTATGAACGAAAAATCATATATGATGTTGCCATCTCACTAAATATTGGCATGTATCTCACACTGCATACGTTCAATGGAAAAGATGTAGTGTATCTACTTAAAATAATTTGGTCTATGATATAACAGCTTATTGCTAAAATGACTTGAGTCGGGGTGGGGGTTCAGTGAAGTACAAACTAAAAAAATGTAAATATCTCGGTTAATAATCAAGAAAGTGAAAAAAACATGCATAACTATATTTATAAAACATTACTTTTGCAATAAGATTGGTTCTATACAATTTCTCGATCAGACGTATAATGGAGATATTAAGAATTTTCGAAATTACCCTCTCTACTACCCCCCCCCTCCCACTCTCTCTCTCTCTCTCTCTCTCTCTCTCTCTCTCTCTCTCTCTCTCTCTCTCTCTCTCTCTCTCTCTCTCTCTCTCTCTCTCTCTCTCTCTCTCTCTCTCTCTCTCTCTCTCTCTCTCTCTCTCTCTCTATATATATATATATATATATATATATATATATATATATATATACATATATATATATACATATATATACATATATATATATATATATACATATATCTATATATTCATATATATATATATATATATATGTATATATACATATATATGTATGTATATACACACACACAGACACACACACACACTCACGCACACATCCCTTACGCAAGGGTTAAACTAATAAATTTTGCAAGTGTTTTAGTACGTATTTGCATGTATCTCATATCAGACTTTTAACTATCGAGTTTGGTAACGATCAAACAAAAATTGCGACCGCTAGAGCGGTAACAGACAAATATATATAAATATATATATATATATATATATATATATATATATATATATATATACAGTTCTGAACGGACCTCATTTTCGTAATCTCCTGGGTAGGATAGACGTAAATTTTAGGAAATGGTTCGTAAATCACGTCATGAATACGGTTGATGATACATATTGGCATGTATCTCACACGGCATAAGTTCACTGAAAACAATATATAGTATTTACACTTAAAATAATTTGGTCCACAATATAAAAGCTTATTACTAATATGACTTGAGTCGGAGTGGGGGTTTACTGAAGTCTGAAAACTAAAAAATGCAAATATCTGAAATATTCAGAGCACATTTTATTTGCAGCAAGATTGATTGTATGCAATTTTTCGATCCGATGTATAATAATATTTCGAATTTTGGAAATTACCCTTCTAACCTCCCCCTCCACTGCTCCGATTTCAGCCATTAAAGAATTTGACCTTTAGTTTTGTATGGAACCATTATGATCGAGTTTAGTTACGATAAATTAAGAATTCCGACCGCTAGAGCACACATGTTTTATATATTCATTTTAACGAACATCATTTTCGTCATCTACTAACAAGGATCGATGGACATTTGATTTGTCATGAGTACAACCTCAGTAGGCGATTTCTCTTAAAAATTCGTATATACATAATATATATGACACAGTGTAATGGCAGCGACAGAAAATATGAATTAATAGCGATGCCGTCCTAGAGCGGGCGATTGCGGAAATCATCATAATATTAACATTCATTGGCATGAATAATGAATGTGGGCCCTTACTTGCAAGTAAACAGCCTCATTCAGAAATGACTAGAAATGACTTCTCAGGGTAAAAACAGGAATCGCGTACGAATTACGGAGAGGCCTGTTTGTTGTCAATTTGGAGATTTCATAATTTAAATTCATTTCCCAATAGATATGGGTTGACTGATTAGAAAGAAAAAGGAAAACAAACAAATAGGAGTTGTGCCCCGAATTTGGGGTTTTCATTTATTTATTTGAGCCCCACAGCCGAGGCAATCAGGGGAATGGCGCTCTGGGGATGTTGCGCGTTCGTTATTATACTAACAATGGCCAAATCCTCCAATATGGCTGAGCTTATTGGGCTGACTTACTGCCTGGGATATTGTAAAAATACATCACGAAAGGGGCTGCATAAACTAAGCAGATTTCCCAAGTGCAGTTATAACACACTTTTGATCTCATATCGCAACATATCTCTATACCTATATATATAAAAAGTCCGTCACGCAGTGGCTGCGTAAACTAAGCAGATTTCCCACTTGAAGTTATACAATAGAGAAATCTGCCTAATAAAAACTGTAGTAGTAAGAAATCTCTAAACCTAAAACATTATTTAGGGCGTCATAACCCAGTAGTTTCTAGCCCCAAAAAACAGCTAACCTAACCTCTAAACCTATTCACGAGGGACGAATAGTTATGGAAACGGCCACCAGAGCTCTCGGCGGAAAGTCCGAACATAGCCTACTGGTGACCACATGCAGAATACAAATGCAAAT
The DNA here is from genome assembly GCA_019009955.1 of Riptortus pedestris. NCBI lineage: Eukaryota > Metazoa > Arthropoda > Insecta > Hemiptera > Alydidae > Riptortus > Riptortus pedestris. The sequence continues at coordinate 16,801,449 of CM032232.1, forward strand.
ATCTCGGTTAATATTCAAGATACAGAATAAATGTATAGAACAATATTTATAGTAAATTAAATTTGCAATAAGATTTATTCTATATAATTTTTCGATCCGACGCATAATAACGGAGATATTTTGAATTTTCAAAAATCCCCCCTCTAAACCACCCCTCCCACTGGTCCGATTTCAGCCATTAACGAACTTGATCTTCCTTTTTACGTAAAACGATTAAATTCCGAGTTTGGTAAAGATCAAACAAAAATTGCGACCGCTAGAGCGTTAACAGACAAATATATATATATATATATATATATATATATATAGATATATATATAATTTTGAACGGACCTCATTTTCATCTCCTGGGTAGGATCGATGGACATTTGAAGAAATTTATCGAAACTCGCATCATGAGTACGACCTCAATAGCTGATTTCCCTTAAGGGAAATCTGCTAAAAGGAGTAGAATGGAGCAGAGGAGGGGGAGTGACGTAATCTATATATATATATAAAAATGAATGTTTGTCTTTATGTCCTTTATAGAATCGTAAACGGCTGAACCGAATTTTATGAAACTTGGTATGTATATTACTACAGGTTTCTGGCTATATTAGTGTTCTCTGAGACGAACAGGAGTGGGGGTTATAAGGGAGGCCTGAAATTAAAAATAGCGATATTTCGTTTCCTGTTGGTTTTTCGGGAAATATGCACATAACAAAAGTTGTTTATTTTGTTATTTAGAGTAACATTTGTTATATACTCTTTCGTCGTATGCCGAAGTATAAAAACCTTGTACGCTAAAAATTATAGCGGGAGTCAACTATTTTATAAGGCACAAAATACTCAACCGAATTAAACTAAACTCCGTATGTGATTTGGTATTAACACCTCCCTGATTATAATTTAATTAAAATTTCGAGGTACGGACAGGAGTGGGGGTTGTAAGAGAGGTCAGACATTTAAAATGTAGGTATTTCGTTGATAATTCATTTTCCGGCAAACGTTCGTATGACAAAAGTTGTTGGTTTTGTTATTTTAAGAAATTCTTGTTATATGCACTATTGCTGTTTAACGAAGTATAAATGAGGTGTACATGAAAAACTATATAAGGTGCCATTAATGTTATTGGACACGAAAAACTAAATCGAAATCAACAAAACTCCGTATTTTTGAATATAAGCTATACTAACAGTTTTAGGTACGAACAGGAATAGGGGTTGTTAGGGAGGCATAAAATGAAAAATCGTCATATTTCGTTTCCTATTGTTTTTTTTGTTGTTTTTTTTTGGCAAACATGCACATAACAAAAGATGTTTAATTTGATATTAAGAGTAAATTTTATTGAATATATCTTTATCGTAATTAAAATGGAATTTTAGAAAAGTTAAAAAACCACGACCTTTCAGTTGATATCCACCGAGCTACAAATTCCAAAAGTAACCCCATCTATAGAACTATATCCAGCTTTAATATATCCAGCCTGGAGAACTACCTGACATTTAAAACAAACATAAAAAAGCTAAGATCTGTTAGCCAATTAAGACTATCAAGCTCAGAGTACACAAAACTTCAATCACGAAACAAAACTTTTTCATTCAAAGCTCTGGAACCTTGCAATTTTTGTAATCAGTTCATCCCTAATAGCCTGTCACATATACTTCTCTACTGTGAGAAGCTCATCGAAGATAGAAATAAATATCTACGAACACTTTCCTCAGCAGTCAGTGATGTACATAAAATCGAAGAGATACTTAGTATCGATAGCCTCGAAAAACTACACAACATTTACTGCTTCATCACTTCAGCATGCAATACTCTGGAATATATAAGTGCTGATGGACCACACTCTAGTTAAATGTTATAATAAGACAAATTTATATAATTATAGCATGCTATTAGTTATCTTTATGTATTATATTTACTGTTTACTCTATATTGCTTTTTTTGTTTTTCTTTTATTCTTTTTTTATTGCCATATTACTATTGAACTCAAGAATTTGGATTTAATTTATTTATTTAAAAGACAGAATTGTTATTTGTTTATTAAATTTGTACAAGATATAAATCTTTAACAAATAAATATATATTCTATTCTATTCTATTCTATTCTTTATCGTAATTGAGTATTTTAGTTTGAGGAGTAGCAACGCACGCCGAGTACAGCTAGTCTTAAATAAACCTCCTTAGTCATTAGAAAAGGGTGGTATCCTGTTGAAAACTTACCCCAATTAGAATAATGACACGGACGTTAATAAATAACAATTAACATTTCAGACATTTTTACTTAATTAGAAAAATAACTATTTTAAACAGATATGCCATATTTCGTACAGTGAGTAAAGGGACAAAATGAAGTTCATTTCCTTATATTTTAATTTACCATATAAATCTCATTTCAATTAACAAAGTTTCAGACCAGTGAGAGGGGGGGGTTTAGAAGACGAAATTTTGGAAATTCGAAACATCTCCGTTATTATGCGTCGGATGGAGAAATTGTGTGGAGTCAACCTTGTTGCAAGTTGTAATCTGTAAATATTGTTATAAGCGGTTTTTTTTTTCGTTATCGTGATTATTAACTGAGATCTTTGCATTATTTAATTTTCGTCCGTCAGTACTCCTACTAATGTCATATTAACACAAAGTCCGTCACGCAGGGGCTGCGTAAACTAAGCAGATTTCCCCCGTGAAGTTTAGTAACAGATAAATCTTTATACTGGCAACACAACACCACCGTGAATAAATACAAACGGAAATAAGAAATGTTTCATCCAATTTCAATACCCCGCTTACAGGAAGCGTTAGGTTAAAATTGTAAACAAACGGGTCTGCCCTGCTCACACCGGAAAGAAAAACTATTACTGAAATATATCAGAATATAACATATTATTTTTATTGAGAACTATTTACTATATCTAGTACTGTAATTAATAATGAGTCAGAATAAGTGTTATCCCTATCAATCAAATTTTAGTAGTCGAAAACCTTAAGACGGGGGGGGGCTCTCCAGGACATATTTGCATGTATTTCGTATAATAAAGGGCTCTTGAATACAATTTTTGGTATTAAAACTTGGAATAATGTGATTTATTATGTAGCAGAGTATTGCTTATGTAACATGAGTAGAAGTGGCGGTTTGCTGATGGCTGAAAACTGAAAAATGCCAATATCTCGGTTAATATTCAAGGTAATGAATTATTGTATATGACAATATTTATAGTAAATTTAATTTACAATAAGATTTGTTTTACAAGTTTTCGATCCGACCTATAGTAACGGAGATATTTCGAATTTTCGAAAATTCTCTCCTCTAAACCCCCCCTCCCCCTGGACCGATTTCAGCCGTTAACGAACTTAATCTTTCTTTTTACATAAAACGACTAAATATCGAGTTTGGTAACGATTAAACAATAATTGCGATCGCTAGAGCGGTAACAGACAAATATATATATATATATATATATATATATATATATATATATATATATATATATATATATATATATACAGTTTTGAACGGACCTCATTTTCGTCATCTCCTGGGTAGGATCGATGGACATTTGAAGAAAAATTTCGAAAATCGCGTCATGAGTACAACCTCAATAGCTGATTTCCCTTAAGGGAAATCTGCTAAAAGCTGGTATATTGTGAAGCATTTTTTAACAGATTTCCATGAAGGGAAATCAGCTATTGAGGTCGCACTCATGATGCGAGTTTCGAAAAATTTCTTCAAATGTCCTTCGATCCTACCCAGGAGATGACGAAAATGAGGTCCGTTCAAAATTATATATATATATATATATATATATATATATATATATATATATATATATATATATATATATATTTTTCTGTTATCGCTCTATCGGTCTCAATATTTTTTTTATCGCTACCAAACTCGGAATTTAATCGTTTTATGTAAAAAGGAAGATCAAGTTCGTTAATGGCTGAAATCGGACCAGTGGGAGGGGGGTTTGAGGGGGATTTATGAAAATTCAAAATATCTCCTTTATCATGCGTCGAATCGAAAAATTGTATAGAATAGAATAGAATAGAACTGATTCATTATAAATTACAATACTAGTTATAGTAAATAGTTTCCAATCAAATTAATACGTTATATTCAAATATATTACAGTAATTGTTAGCAGATTTCCCTTAAGGGAAATCAGCTATTGAGGTCGTACTCATGATGCGAGTTTCGAAAAATTTCTTCAAATGTCCATCGATCATAACCAGGATAAGACGAAAATGAGGTCCGTAAAAATGATATATGTATATATATATATATATATATATATATATATATATATTATATATATTTGTCTGTTAACGCTCTAGCGGTCGCAATTTTTATTTGATCATTACCAAACTCGGAATTTAATCGTTTAATGTAAAAAGGAAGATCAAGTTCGTTAATGGCTGAAATCGGACCAGTGGGAGGGGGGGTTTGGAGGGGGGATTTTTGAAAATTCAAAATATCTCCGTTATTATGCTTCGGATCCAAAAATTGTATAAAATAAATCTTATTGCAAATTAAATTTACTATAAATATTGTTCTATACATTTATTCTTTATCTTGAATACTAACCGAGATATTTGCATTTGTATTCTGCGTGTGGTCATCAGTAGGTTATGTTCGGACTTTCTGCCGAGCGCTCTGGTGGCCGTTTCCATAACTATTCGTCCCTCGTGAATAGGTTTAGAGGTTAGGTTAACTGTTTTTTGGGGCTAGAAACTACTGGGTTATTACGCCCTAAATAATGTTTTAGGTTTAGAGGTTTCTTACTACTACAGTTGTTATCAGGCAGATTTCTCTATTGTAAAACTTCACGTGGGAAATCTGCTTAGTTTACGCAGCCCCTGCGTGACGGACTTTTTTATTTGAAGTATAAATGCCAAATATTGTTCTCATTGAAATTTACGTTTTGAGATGTGTTCAGCGAGTTATTCGTACTTGAGCCAGTAAATGGTAAATCTGTTTATTTAACGCAGCCACTGCGTGAGGACTTTTAGCAGATTTCCCTTAAGGGAGGTGAATGAGGTCCGTTCAAAGTTATATATATATCTGTCAACGCTCTAGCGGTCGCAATTTTTGTTTGATCGTTAGCAAACTTGATATTTAAACGTTTTATGCAAAAAGACAGATCAAGTTCGTTAATGGCTGAAATCGGACCAGTGGGAAGGAGGATTTTTGAAAATTCAAAGTATCTCCGTTCCTATACGTTGAATCAAAACATTGAACAAATCTTATTGCAAATTTAATTTACTATAATTATAGTTATACACTTTTTTCCTCTTGAATATTATATACATTTATCCTGAATATTAACAGAGATATTTCCATTTTTCAGTTTTCAGCCTTCAGCAAACCCCCACTTCTACTCAAGTTACATAAACAATACTCGGTTATGTAATAAACCACGCCATTCAAAGCTTAAATACCAAATATTGTTTTCAAGGGACATTTATTATACGAGATACATGCAAATATGTTCTGATGACCCCTCTCCCACTTCTTAAGTTTTTAGACTACTCAAATTTTATTGATTGAGATAAACATTATTCTCATTCATTATAAATTACAGTACTAGTTATAGTAAATAGTTTCCAATCAAATTAATACGTTATATTCAAATATATTACAGTATATATATATATATATATATATATATATATATATATATATATATATATATATATATATATATATATATGTCTGTTAACGCTCTAGCGGTCGCAATTTTTGTTTGATCTTTACCAAACTCGGAATTTAATCGTTTAATGTAAAAAGGAAGATCAAGTTCGTTAATGGCTGAAATCGGACCAGTGGGAGGGGGGATTTTTGAAAATTCAAAATATCTCCGTTATTATGCGTCGGATCGAAAAATTGTATAGAATAAATCCTATTGCAAATTCAATTTACTATAAATATTGTGCTATACATTTATTCTGTGTTAACCGACATATTTGCATTTGTATTCTGCGTGTGGTCACCAGTAGGCTATGTTCGGACTTTCCGCCGAGAGCTCTGGCGGCCGTTTCTATAACTATTCGTCCCTCGTGAATAGGTTTAGAGGTTAGGTTAACTGTTTTTTTGGGCTACAAACTACTGGGTTATTACGCCCTAAATAATGTTTTAGGTTTAGGGGTTTCTTACTACTACAGTTGTTATTAGGCAGATTTCTCTATTGTAAAACTTCTCGTGGGAAATCTACTTAGTTTACGCAGCCCCTGCGTGACGGACTTTTTTTCTTTCCGGTAAGAAGTTAGCAGAAGTGTTTGTTCGTCGTTTGAGATGCATTCCGTCGAGAGGTTTCTTATTATCGTTTGTAATCAGTTAATATTCACGGTGGTGTGTTATCGGTATGTAAATTTATCTATTGTTAAACTTCACGCGGGATATCTGCTTAGTTTACTCAGCTACTGCGTGACGGACTTTTTTAAGACAGAGGAAATTTCTGTGTGCAGTTTATTCTCAGTCATTGTTTTCTCAAAATTAAAAATAATTACATTATCGATTATTCGCTGACGGTGTATTGCGTCCAAAAAGTCAACAAAATATATTTTTAAATACAACAGTTTTAGTTGAATTAATTGCGAAAAAAAATGAGTCAATGATGTCCGTTTAAAATCAATTTCTCAGCATCAGACAGACAAAGAAAAAAAAAAGTATAAAATATCAAAGCGGTGAGTTTTTTCGCCACATTTTATATGTGAACTTTTGCCCTTTGCTGCTTTATTATGAATGTTACGAAAGAATATTGACCACTGGAGCGCCGTCAAGTCCCCCGCGTGATTGTTCTTGGTTATCAGTCCTTTCCACGTTCATGCATCACTTAGGCCCCGTCGTTCGGAAAATATATTTGATACGAACGTTCAATATGAGTTTTAAATAAAAATTGCTCTCTTTTTTTCCCCCATCGGTGATTGGAAACGTTATTGTTGGAGCGTTATGAATATTTTAAAAACCAAGGTTTGGACGCCACGTGTCTTCCACCATATTGTACCGCCATTAACTTGGATATACACAATCACTCGTTGACTTTCAATTGAAATTATTTCATTTGATATTGAGTTATATGTCTATATCTACGTTCAACTGATCTACGTCTAACTGATCTGGGCAAAAAAGCACGTCAAGCAGGGGGCTGCGTTAGCAGAGTAGATTTTTCCAAGTGCGTCACGTGTTTGCATTTATCTCAAAACATAAAAGTTCAATGAGAACAATATTTGGTATTTAGGCTTCAAATAATTTGCTTCATGATATTATAAGCAAATTAAAAATTCAATTGTGTGAGAAAACTTCGCCTAACGTTGCAGATAAATTGAAAAAAAAAACAAAAACAAAGCGATCTAGTTGAAGTATCTTTAAAAATGATATTGGGGAAGAAAGAACTGTATTTAAAATAAAATACAAATGAAAACATGTATAATGAAACAGAAAATACTCCAAAAGAAATCCACTTTGAAACAAAATCTTATTGTACAATTCATTTAACCCCTTGGTAGCTGAAAAAATCACATCGGTATGTAAATTAGGCAAACATGATAGCCATTTTATCAGATCAGATTCAAGAATATATTCTGTGATATAAAATACCAATGAATACCTTCCATTTTGTGTGGCAAAAACATGGTTAGTATTCTAAGTAGGTAAAAATTGTATGGAGCAACATTTATAGAAAAATTAATTCGCGGCAAGACTGGTTTAAGACGATTTTTCGATACAGCTAATAGTAATGGAGGCATTTTTAATTTACGATTTTCTTCCCTTCTGAACCCCCATATATGTATATATATATATATATACATATATATATATATATATATATATATTGTTACGAAAATGAAATACATGAAAAATTAAACAGAGATAGTCATGTATTTGGGAAGTGCTAGGTGGATCAAAGAAGCCGACCGAGGATCGAGTTCATTCTAGTCCTGCTCTGGAAGGGTCTGGGCCTCCCCTTTGATATTTTACCGCCAATCTATATAAGACACCCTGGCCGACCCTAGTCAGTTTTAGTGCGACTTAGTGCAGTGCGGTAAAGTGTTTTTATGTGAAGAACAGTGTCGTGCCGTGACTGTTAGAACAGTTTAGTGCCGTGTTAAAGGACAGTGCAGTGCCCTCTTTTTGTGTATTTCAGTGACCGTGAGTGAATTATTGGACTGTGTAATGACAAGAACAGTGACGCTATCAGCGCATTCTGTGAGTAGTAATTAAGAACAATTATCCAAGTGTGTAGTTATTGTAAATAAACTGTGCAGTGATAATAATTGTGAAGCTTGTGTGTGTTAATTTTGCAATCCAAAAGAACTCTTATAAACAACGTTTATTACTGGTTTTGTAATAAAAACGTAACAATATGTGTATATATATATATATATATATATATATATATATATATATATATATATATCACAGGACTTCATTTTTGTCGTTTACCAGGTAGGACTGATGGAAATTTGAAGAAGTCTTTCTGAAAATCACGCCATGATTACAATTCAAAAGCTTCTTAAGGGAAAGCTGCTACAACACGCTATGCCGGAATGAATAATGAAACGTCAGGTTGAAGATACTCATTCAGAAATTGTTTGCATTCACAAAAATGATATAGATTCACAAATTACTTATATATAGTTGGAAGGAACAGAACCAGTAAATCACACCGTGATTGGAGTCCATATTTTAGAATGAAACTTGAAAACGTTTGACAAGAATGACGGGAGTTCCTAATTGCCCTGGAATAATTCTAGTACCCAGGCTGAGATGCTAGCACTAATGTTGACTTAGCAACCATCAATGGAACAAGGCGGAGGTAAGCCACATCACAGAAACACATGTTCTTGGGGCTGACTAGTGCCGCATTCTGCCGGTACAAATCGTAACTATGATTCAAGATCTGTGCAAACCTAGAGTGGCGAGTTCGGTTAGTCAAAGGAAATTATTTAGTGACGAAATTCATTAAATAACGTCCCAAAATCCCACCCTGGCTAGAAAAGGGTGGTAACCTGTAGATAACCCGTCCCGATTGGCCTGAGTTGCAAAAAGTGGACGATAATAAATAATAAATAAATCAAGATCTGTGCAATATTGAAACAAACAGTGGAACATATTTCAAACTAAAATTTGGTATTTCATATAATTTTAATGGCAAAATTTCTGCCTGAGTTTATTTAAAACTCTTTTTGATTTGCAATATAACAAAAGTATAAGTAGTGTAAAATGTAATTAACAACCACCGACAAAAGTGCAGGTGCACTATTGAGGTTGTATTCATGATGCAACTTTCGAAAAATGTCCTCAAATGTCCAACGGTCCTATCAAATGAGGTCCGATCAAAATTATATATGTATGTACATATTTGTCTGTTAACTATCCATTATTATATAATTTTTGTTTGATCGTTACCAAACTGAATATTTAAACGTTTTTAAATCAAAATAAAGACCAAGTTCGAGTTTAGAGGGGAGTGATTTCGAAAAATCAAAATATCTTCGTTAATAAGCATCGGATCTATGAAGTGCATAAAACCAATCTTATTGCAAAATTAAATTTAACATAAGTATAGATTTATTCTCTATTTTCAATAATGTCCGAGATATTTGTTTTTTCTTCTTCAGTAGAGCTCCACGCCTACTCATGTTACATAAACTATAATCTATTATATAATGAACCACTTTATTTGAAGCTTAAATACTAAATATTGTTTTCAACAGATATTTACTAGATGAGGCGCTGGCAAAAATGTGGTGTGATGACGTCATCATTTAAGATTTTATGTTCTAACTCGAAAACGTTTGTTTGTTCTACGCCATACTCGATATACAACTGTTTCATTCAACACTAAAGATCATAATAGTTGATGTCTGAAATCTGACCCGAAGTTAGGGGAAATTGAGAATATGTGGTGAGATGAGATCACAACTGTGTTATGCCAGCTCTTGGGAAATCTGCTCAGTTTACACAGCCCCTGCGTCTGAATCTGAATTTCCTGAAATATATATCGTTGCATTTTTTAACCTGATGTTTCTACAACAAATTCAACAAAAGTCCGTCACGCAAGGGCTGCGCAAACTAAGCAGATTTCCCATGTGAAGTTTTACAATAAAGAAATCTGCCCAATAACAAGTGTAGTCGTAAGGGATCTTTAAACTTATTCACGAGGGATGAACAGTTACGAAAACGGACACCAGAGCGCTCTTCGGAAAGTACCGAACAGCCGACTCCTGCCGACCACACACAGAATACAAATGCAAATATCTCGGTTAATATTCAAGATACAGAATAAACGTATAGAAAAATATTTATAGTCAATTTAATTTGCAATATGATTGATTCTATAAAATTTTTCGATCCGACGCACAATAACGGAGATATTTTGAATTTTCCAAAATCCCTCCCTCTCTACCCCCCCCCCCCTCCCACTGGTCCGATTTCAGCCATTAACGAACTTTCTTTTTTACATTAAACGATTAAATTCCGAGTTTGGTAAAGATCAAACAAGAATTGCGACCGCTAGAGCGTTAACAGACATATATATATATATATATATATATATATATATATATATATATATAAATATATATTGTCATCAAAATTTTATCATTTTCGTCATCTCCTGGGTAGGATCGATGAACACTCCAGGATTTATTTCAATTGTCTACTATTTTGGTTTGGAGTTGGTCACCATCAGCTGTTTTAAAAATAAACCATCCCATACATTATACAGCAGGGCCGGTCTAGTGTCGGGATTAGCTCATGCATACAAATGCTTTGCTAGCCATGTGTCAATAAAGATTTATTGCTCTATGTATGGCTGACGTCATAAATTACCACCTAAGGCCGAATCATAATTCAGCTATGGAAGCCAATATCAATATTCCCCTATTTTTTTTTATTTTATTTTGATAACATTTCATTTTAGACACCACTTGAATATTAGTGATACTTGAATAATACCTAAGTATTAGTATTCAAATTATCTTTTATCTACTTTCTTTTGGAAACTTCAAAGCGATAAAATTATAATTAGATTCCCCTTAAGGGTAATATATAAAGCTCAAGATCATGTTCGTTAACGGCTGAAGTCGGACTGGGGTGGGGAGTTTAAGAAGAGGAAATTTCGAAAATTCAAAATATATGTGGAATTGAAAAATTGTATAGAACTAATCTTATTCTCAATGTAAATACATAGAAATAATAATAATAATAATCTATAATACTCTTATTAACTGAGATATTTAGATTTTTTTAGTTTTCAATTTTCACTAAATCCCCAACACTATTTATGTCATTTTAGCAGATTTGCCTTAAGCGAAATCAGCTATTGAGGTCGTACTCATCACGCGATTGTCGAAATATTTCTTCAAACGTCCATCTATCCTACCCAGGAGGTGACGAAAATGAGGTCCGTTCAAAATTGTATATATATATATATATATATATATATATATATATATATATATATATATATATATATATATATATACTAGCTCAGATACCCGGCTTCGCCCGGGAATTCATTTGAGGCTGAATGGTGGTGGTATTTTTTAGCAGGCTTTACATTGCACAATATTTTGACATTTACCCGTCCCAGTGTTTAGGATTGATACACGTCGTTGCCGGTGATTTGCTAATAATAGAATTATTTGTTCGATAATTCTTTACAGTCTTCGCTATTTTTATATTTCCCGTCTCTTATACATGTAAATATAGTGAATTTTTATTTCAGGCCTCCCTTATAACCCCCCTCCCGTTCGAACCTAAAAATTTTAATATAACTTATAATCATGGAAGAATTAATGCTAATTGACATACCGAGTTTTGTTAAGTTCGGTTCAGCCGTTAGTGCCCGCTAAGGTTTTAACGTATAACTCATTTATACTTAGGTATATGACAAAAGTGTATATTACAAAAGTTACTCTAAATAACAAAATAAACAACTTTTGTTATGTTCATATTTGCCGAAAAAACAATAGGAAACGAAATATCGCTTTGTTTAATTTCAGGCTTCCCTTATAACCCCCACTCCTGCCCGTCCCAAGAAACGTTGGTATGGCTGATTATAATGAAAGCATTAGTGCTAATACACATACCAAGTTTTATTTATTTCTGTTGGCTCTTTTGTCCCAAATAAAATTGTTCACTTCAGCTATAGGTTTTAGCGTATATCTCGTTTATAAGTCGGTATACAAAAAAAAATGTATATAACAAAATTTACTCTAAATAACAAAATGAACAACTTTTGTTATGTTCATATTTGCCGAAAAAACAATAGGAAACGAAATATCGCTATTTTTAATTTCAGGCCTCCCCTATAACCCCCACTCCTGTTCGTCTCAGAGAATATTAGTATAGCCTAAGGTCTAAGTTGGGCTAGTAGTAATATACATACCAAGTTTCATAAAATTCGGTTCAGCCGTTTATGCGTGAAAAGGTAACAAACAAACAAACAAATAAACAAACAAACAGACACCAAAGAAACAAAATGCAGTTATGGTGTCTATGACATGTGAAACGAAAAGTTATCGTGAAATTTCGCGAAAAAAATCAATGTACAGACAGAGGTTACAATTTCATATATATATATATATATATATATATATATATATATATATATATATATATATATATATATATAGTTAGCGGTCGCAATTTTTGTTTGATCGTTACCAAACTCGATATTTAAACGTTTTATGCAAAAAGACAGATCAAGTACGTTAATGGCTGAAATCGGTCCAGTGGGAGGGGGAATTTTTAGAAAATTCAAAATATCTCCGTTACCATACGTCGGATGAAACACTTGCATAGAACCAATCTTATTGCAAATTAAGTTTGCTATAAATACTGTTCTATACATTTATTCTCTATCTTGAATATTAACCGAGATATTTGCATTTTTATGAAATGTGGGCATATTACGGACGATTCAGTTTCCCGCCAAAAGCTAGTTCGGCCAATTCCGCAACTGTTCGGCTCTCGTATTGAGATTTCTCTATTGTATAACCTCATGTGGGAAATCTGCTTAGTTTACGCAGGCCCTTCGCGACAAACTTATTTTAGTTTTCAGCATTTAGTAAAGTCCCACTCATGTCATATTATAAATATGCTATTATTTCATGTAGGTACCTCTTCATTTTAAGCTTAAATACATAATATTGCTTTCTAGAGGCCTAGATTATGCCAGACACATGAAAATATGTTGTTTGATGACGTTATCATTTAAGATTATACGTTTTTAACTGGACAATGTTTGTTGGTTCTAAAACATACTCGATATTTGAGGACACAAAAGCTCATAATAGTTACTGGCTGAAATCTGATCCGGAATGGGGTGTTAACAGAGTGGGTTGTTTGAAAATTCAAAATATATCCGATTTTTTCTGACGATATGGAGAATATGTGGTGAGAAGAGAGCAAGTAACAACCAGGCCAGACAGAAAAAGTCCGTCACGCAGGGGCTGCGTAAACTAAGCAGATTTCCCACGTGAAGTTTTAAAATAGAGAAATCCGCCTAATAACAACAGCAGTAGTAAGGAATCTCTAAACCAATTCACGTTGGCGAATAGTTAACGAAACGGCCGACACTAGCTCCCGGTGGAGAGTCCCGAAAAAAAGCCGACTCCTGCGACCACACAAATGTATACAAATACAAGTATCTCGGTTAATATTCAAGATACAGAATAAATGTATAGAACAATATTTATAGTAAATTTAATTTGCAATAAGATTGGTTCTATACAATTGTTCGATCTGATATTTTGAATTTTCGAAAATCCCCCCTCTAAACCCCCCCTCCCTCTAGTCCGATTTCAGCCATTAACGAACTTGATCTGTCTTTTTACATAAAACGGTTAAATATCGAGTTTCGTAACGATCAAACAAAAATTGCGACCGCTAGAGCGTTAACAGACAAATATATATATATATATATATATATATATATATATATATATATATATATATATATATAATTTTGAACGGACCTCATTTTCGTCATCTCCTGGGTAGGATCGATGGATATTTGAAGAAAATTTTCGAAAATCGCGTCATGAGTACGACCTCAATAGCTGATTTCCCTCAAGGGAAATCTTCTAGAACCAGGCTAGACAGAAAAACTGGTAGATAACCTTCTCAAAGTGGAATTAGTAAACATCACATTGGATAATAATATGCATTTTCATTTGAGTTCCCAGGTTCATAGCGACTGGCCTGCTAATTTGGCTTAATGAACAACTAAAAAATGGTTTTTACTCGCCGCATAAAGCTCCATTTGTGCAGGAATGCATAATGAGGTCGGACCTTTTGGGAATTACAATAAACTTGAGTCCCAGACTGCTTTCACAGCCCCTAACAAGAGGTCCATTGTATTTCCAAACATCACCACACATTTTCCACTAGCTCTGCTATATTTCCGGGAGTTGTAAAGCTTACATTTGCCGCAAATGATTGTGCGCTTCCCGACCAATTGATCAGGAAAATTGCTATTGTGAAAACCAGTGTAATATATTGTGATGGAGTTATGCTGTATTGTATAAAGAAAAGAAAGTTGAGTGCTATTTTTCATTATACAAAAACGAACAAGACTGGCCCCCGAGTTAAGAAGTCTGTCCATCAGTAAACTAAGCAGATTTCACACGTGAAGTTTTACAATAGAGAAATCTGCCTAATAACAACTGAAGTAGTAAGAAACCTCTAAACCTATTCACGAGGCGGAAAGTCCGACCACACGCAGAATACAAATACAAATATCTCGGTTAATATTCAAGATGGGGAATAAATGTATATAACAATATTTATAGTAAATTTAATTTCTAATAAAATTGATCCTGTACAATTTTTCGATCTGACGTATAGTAACGGAGATATTTCGAATTTTCGAAAATCCTCCCCTTTAAACCCCCCTCCCACTGGTCCGTTTTCTGTCGTTAACGAACTTGATCTTTCTTTTTACATAAAATGACCAAAAATCGAGTTTGGTAACGATCAAACAAAAATTCCGATCGCTAGAGCGGTAACAGACAAATATATATATATATATATATATATATATATATATATATATATATATATATATACAGTTTTGAACGGACCTCATTTTCGTCATTTACAAGGTAGGATCGAAGGACATTTGAAGAAAAATTTCGAAAATTCCGTCATGAGTACAACCTCAATAGCTGATTTCCCTTAAGGGAAATCTGCTAAAAGTTCAATGAGACCAATATTTACTTTTTCTGTAATCGTTGAATAATGGTAACATTACTAAACTGAAGAAAGTGAAACATTTTGCAATAGAGTGAAGAAAGTAATCACTTACTTCACAAGTGTAGAATGTGAATTGCCTTCTTAATTAGTAATAAGTATAAATTAAAAAATAATTTGAAGTTGGAAATTAAATGCTTTTAAATGTTTCTTAACATTGTAAGAATTTATTTAAACAAAATAAATTGAAATGTGAATGAATTATTGGTGGAAATAATCAATATATTTTAAAATTTAAATATAATAATAATTACCTTCCTTGTTTATAACCTGCACTTTTTTATAACTGCACTTCTTCACAATCATCACTAGTTGTTTTATAACTATGCTTATAACCTTTCACAACCATGCTTATAACCTACCAACAACATACATAATCTTCACAACATCCTAATTTTGTTCATATTCTGGTTAGATCTGATCATGTATTACACGATTACAGAAAAAATTTAATATTACACTCGTGACGAAAGTAGAATTTACAACTCTCGAGTTGTAAAATGATCTACTTTCGTCACTTGTATAATAAATAACTATTTTAAGCTTTTAATGAAGTGGTTCAAAACATAACAGCTTATTGTTAATGTGACATAGTAGAAGAGGACCGAATCAAGATGATGATTATGATACGTCACCGAGTACGTAATGAAGATAGTGAAATAATGTATATATTAACATTTATACAACCATTAATTTGCAATAAAATTGGTCTTATAAACTTTTTCAATCCGACTTATAATAACGAAGATATTTCGACCCTCCCCCCCCCACTTTTCCGACAAATATATATATGTATATGTATATATATATATATATATATATATATATATATATATATATATATATGTGGCTGAAATTTGACAAGTGAAAGTGGGGAGGGTTTAGGTGGAGTTATTTCGAAAATTCCAAATATCTCCGTTATAACGCGCCGTATCGAAAATTTGTATAAAGCCAATCTTATTGCAAATGTAATGTTCTATAAATGTTGCTGTTTACGTTTTTTCATTATCTTGATTATTAACCATGATATTAGTATTTTGTTAGTTTTCTGCCTTCTGTAAATTCCCACTCCTACTCACGTTATATTAACAATAATCTATTGTATATTTGATGCCTAAATATCTTATATTGTTGTCATTGAACTTTTACGTTTTGAGATAAATGCGTATACGTGACGTACGTGGGAAATATGTTTGGTTTAGGCAGCTCCTTTGTGACGGACTTTTTTCAACACTTTACCCTTATTACCAAACACTTGAGCATATGCTAATTTGATTCTTATCCACTCACAGCGAAATTTCAGAAATTTTTTACATTGGAAAGCATGTCAATAATATCTTTTTCCTTGCGCAAAACTGTGAAATATCAACTGAAGTTACAATTAAAGTCTACCATTTACCATTTATGTAGGGCATTGTTAAATATAGCATGAGTTATTGAGAAACCCCGCTAACCTTTTATTGAGCGCTCTTCCAGGTACTGGAAATGTCCTAAATGCTTTATTCTTTAATCTTTTCTCCAGGATCAATAAAGGAATTCCGTCACGTTGCTCCAGAATTCTCAGTAAAGCCAGCTCCAATGCCGGCCACTGCTTCCACCAATCCTAATATTAATCTGCATACAACTTCCTTTGACCTCGGAATAATTGAAAAAAAAATTATCAATGGAAAATATTTTAAATAGTCCACAGTTTAATAAGAATGAAGTTAGCTTTTAGTCTAAGAACAGCATATCAGAAATTTATATTTAATACTAGCTCAGATACCCGGCTTCGTCCGGGAATTGATTTGAGACTTAATGGTGATGGTATTTTTTTGGCAAGGCTTTACTTTCCTCAATACTTTGACATTTACCCGTCCCAGTGTTTAGGGTTTATACCAATCGTTGCTGTGGATTTTTTAATAATAAAATTAATTTTTTTATGTAAGACTTCATTGTCCCCCATATGGTCATATTTCCCGTCTCCTGTGCATTATGCATAGATTTGAATTATTAAGAAGAAAATATTAACATAGATTTGAATTAAATTTTCCAGGTGAGGTACCTCGTAATGTATATTGGAAAGAGTTTTTGAGCATATCAATATTTCTACGCAAATTACTTGCTCCAGACAGGAGAAATGTATAAAACAAAAGTTAATCTAAATAACAAAGTAAACAACTTTTGTTATGTGCATGTTTGTCGAAAAACAAATAGACAATGAAATATCGCGAATTTTTATTTCAGGTCTCCCTTATAACCCCCACTCCCGTTCTAACCTAAAAATTTTAATATAGCTTATAACCATGGAAGAATCAATGCTAATTGACATACCAAGTTTTTTTAAGTTCGGTTTAATCGTTAGCGCCCAATGAAATAGTTGACCCCGCTTTATTTTATAGTGTATATCTCGTTTATACCTTGTTAAAAGACAAAAATGAATATGACAAAAGTTACTCTAAATAACAAAATAAACAACTTTTGTTAGGTTCATATTTGCCGAAAAACGAACAGAAAACGAAATATCGCTATTTTTAATTTCTGGCTCCCCTTATAACCCCCACTCCTGCCCGTCCCTAGAAATGTTAGTATGACTTGTTATAATGAAAGCGTTAGTTCTAATACACATACCAAGTTTTATTTATTTCGGTGGGGTCTTTTGTCCCAAATAAAATTGTTCACTTCCGCTGTAGGTTTTAGCGTATATCTCGTTTATAATTCGGTATACGAAAAAAGTGTATATAACAAAAGTTACTCTAAATAACAAAATAAACAACTTTTGTTATGTTCATATTTGCCGAAAAACCAATAGGAAACGAAATATCGCTATTTTTAATTTCTGACTTCCCTTATAACCCCCACTCCAGTTCATCTCAGAGGATATTAATATAGCCTAAAGTCTAAGTTGGGTTAGTTGAAATATACATACCAAGTTTCATAAAATTCGGTTCAGCCGTTTATGCGTGAAAAGGTAACAAACAAACAAACAAATAAACAAACAAACAGACACCAAAGAAACAAAATGCAGTTATGGTGTCTATGACATGTGAAACGAAAAGTTATCGTGAAATTTCGCGAAAAAAAATCAATGTACAGACAGAGGTTACAATTTTATATATATATATATATATATATATAAATTTATTGGGGGCTCAGGTTAGCCATTTGAGTTTTTAATCTCACATGGTATATCCAGAGTTGTGAATCCGATTCTCTCCTGGAGATTTATAATTACACCTTAATGAGACCAATAAAAGTATTTCAGGCAAAACTTAAATTAGCAAAGGAACCAAATGTGGTTTATGAAATCAGTTCTCTGGATTTCAACAAAAAGTTATTTGGGGGAATAAAATGCTTTAGTACAACATTGTAATGTTGCAGAGCCAAATTTTCAGATACATGCAAATACGTAGTATTATGTCGTCATCTATTAAGACATTCTGGTGTGCCTTGAAAGTGTTCATTTTTCAAAAGTTTTTTTTAAAAATAGAGAATATATGGTGAGTTGATGTCATTAGTGTGTTGTACCAGTACTTGGGAAATCTGCTTATTTTACGCTGCTTCTTCGTAGCGGACTTTTAGCAGGCTTCCCTTAAGGGAAATCACCTATTGAGGTTGTACTCATGACGCGAAATAAAGCTTTCTTCAAAAGTCCATCGATCCTACCTAAGAGATGGCGAAAATGAGGTCCGTTCAAAATTGTCTATATAACATAGTACATTAATATAACATTTATAACAAATGTTATGTACATAATTTGTAATAAAAATAAAACATTTATGGTAAATATATATTACTGATTTCATCCATATCACACTATCGGTTTCAAAGCTGCCCCATTTCAATTCACAAAACAAAACGTGAATGGGAACAACTATTTATATTACAGATTATAAATATAGAGACTCATAATTTAAAAGGAAAAAACTATATTTAAAACACATAAACATTCCGAACACTAGAATAGGCAGCAATAAATAGGAAAATTTGGCTTTGATAATTATTTTTGAGGAAATAATAAATCTTCCGGTCCTTCGCTAGTAAAGTAAAGGAAAGCCTAACTTAAAGTAAATCGACCACCAAACAAAAATAAATATTGATTTTCTAAAATTACAGGCACACACACAAATATATATATATATATATATATATATATATATATAAATTCAAACAAGTATTTTTACTTACCGATCAAAGAACTCTAGCAACTACTTTCAGAATAATTTTCAGGGATTTCATCAATAAATCAAAAAGTCCGTCACGCAGGGGCTGCGTAAACTAAGCAGATTTCCCACGTGAAGTTTTAAATAGAGAAATCTGCCTAATAACAAATGTAGTAGTAAGAATCTCTAAACCTATTCACGAGGGACGAACAGTTACAGAAACGGCCGCCAGAGCTCTCGGCGGAAAGTACCGAACATAGCCGACTACACACAAAATAAAAATGCAAATATCTCGGTTAATATTCAAGATACTGAAAAAATATATAGAACAATATTTATAGTAAATTTAATTTACAATAAGATTGGTTCTATGCAAGTTTTGGATCCGACGGTAACGGAGATATTTTGAATTTTCAAAAATCTCCCTCTAAACTTCCCCTCCCACTGGTCCGAATTCAGCCATTAACGACTTGATCTGTCTTTTTACAAAAAACGACTAAATATTGAGTTTGGTACCGATCAAACTAAAATTGCGACCACTAGAGCGGTAACAGACAAATATATAGATAGATATATATATGTATATATATAGATATATATACCCGTACAGTTTTGAACGGACTTCATTTTCGTCATCTCCTGGGTAGGATCGATGGACATTTGAAGAAAAATTTCGAAAATTCCGTCATGAGTACAACCTCAATAGCTGATTTTCTTTAAGGGAAATCTGCTAAAACTTTTAGTGCAAAAATTCAGATTTTTTTTGAGTAATTCTATGTTTTACATTCACTCATGAAGATTTTTAATAACAGCCGATAAATTGGTATAGATCAAATAAATATTTTCGAGTCAAGACCGGAAACTCTTCATTGAGGAAGCCATCACACTATATATGCCTGTTTCACACAGTAATGGTTTAATAAATACAATATTGTAAGTTTAGAATAAAGTTTTAGATTAAGATATACCTGTTAGAATTCAGTAATAATCTGGGATTATCTTTTACTAACAATACCAGCTTATTGCCAATATGACATGAGTAAAATAGGGGTTTACTGAAGACTGAAAATTACAAAATACAAATCTCATGGTTAACAGTGAAAATGTATGTAATAACTTTTATACATAATCAAATTTAAATGAAGATAAGTTCTATACTCCTAATTTTTCGATTGTACACATATTAACGGAGATACTGAGAATTTTCACAATTTTGAACTCATTTTAGCAGATTTCCCTTAACTGAAATCAGCATGCGATTTTCGAAATATTTCCTCAAAAATGCATATATATATATACTCAACTCCACAAACAAGTCAAAACTTAATATACGATTGCAGACTACTGACTAACGAACGACAACAACTAATACAAGACATTGAACAAAAAAAAGGCAAATTTCCAATAGAAGAAGACTAGTTATTTTTAAAATATAATAATGCTTTTAAAATATTTGCAGAACATGCTTTTGATACCATTAATCAGTTGAATAATTATTATAGCTTATACAACCACAATACTTAAAATATTTATAGGATAATCATTATTTCTTTTCTCTTTATATGTTTTTACTTTACTTTTAACGTTGTTATTGTTAATTCTTTATATATATATATATATATATATATATATCATACTTTTAAATTATTTATGTATAAATTAGTTGTAACACACTACAAATGCATGTGATATGCTAACTTGCATGCAGAAACTAATAAACGGCCTTCTTATAGGGTTACTATAGGATGGAAACAAATAAATAATAAAATAAAATATATATATATATATATATATATACATAAAAAACTCGATATTAAATTTGCGTTAATCTCAGAAATCCGACCATTGGGAGTGGGGTTTTAGAGGGAGGAAGTTCGAAATTCTTAATACCTCCGTTATTATGAGTCTCTCGAAAAATTTTATAGAACCAATCTTATTGCTAATGTGATGTTCTATAAATGTTGAAATTTTAGTTTTACTACCTTGATTATTAACCAATCTTTCAGTAAACCCCATTTCCATATAGCAATTAGCTGTTATATTATGAACACCTTTATTTGAAGCCTAAATAACAAATATTGTTCTTATTGAACTTTTACGTTTTGAGATAAATAAAAATGCGTGCCGCACGCGGGAAATCTGCTTAGCTAACACAGCTTGATGGACATTATTTCGTCATCTTCTGGGATTACTTATGAATATAACCTCAATATCAGAATTACCTTAAGGGAAATATATTAAAATGGTGTTATTAATGGAATATGTACTTCAGATTTTTTTTGTTTAAGATTTTATTTCTACTGAAATGAGGTAAAAACTTAATTCAAGCTCCTATTAGTGGGTGTCTGTTTATTTGGTGATAACTGTGATAATAGAGTGATAAATGGGGTTATATGGTGATAAGCTTGTTGAGGGGCAGTGATTCCTGAGAGGCCGAAGTTCGGCTAGGCCATGATTCTTTGATGAGTTCACTAATTTCAACAGGCATTAAGAGGAGGTGGTTGACGTCATCATTATCTGCCCCCACTACTCCACCCCCTGGGAAATACACTCTATTTCCGGATGACGTGCGTCTCCTCCTGCCGTGTAAGGACAAGGGCTTTACAGGACAACCCCTAATACTTAAACATCTCTGGCACACAGAAATAGCAGGAATACATTAAACTCATCCTGCTGAAACACTACAACTCATACATATTAAACTTATTAATATGTCATCGGTGTATCCTTGACCTCTGGACGAAATTATACAATCCCTCATGTACATACATTCATACGAACGCAAACCCGAATATAGAATTCAAATTCTAAAAATAGAGCCCGCCACACAGAGGCTGCGTTAAATAAGCAGATTTCCCTCGTGCGCCTAGTGTTAGCATTTATATCAGAAAGTAAAAGTTTCATGGGAACAATATTTTGTGTTTAAGGTTCAAATAATGTGCTTCATAATATAACAGCTTATGCTAATGTGTAGGAGTGGGGGTATACTGAAGACCGAAAACTAAAAAAATGCGAAAATCTCGGTTAATAAACAAGATAATGACCTGTGCAATTTTTCGGTCCGACGCATAATAAAGGAGACATTTTGAATTTTCAAAATTGTCCCTCTAAACCTTAAATGATGACGGGGGGGGGCTTCCCCGTGTCCGATTTCAGTCATAAACGAACTTGATCTTTATTTGTACATAAAACGTTCAAATATCCAGTTTTGTAACGATCAGACCAGAATTGAGACTGCTAGAGTCTTAACAGACAAATATATTTGGAGGAAATGTTTGGAAAATCATGTCGTGAGTACGACCTCAATAGCTGATTTTCCTTAACCCTCCAGCCGCGGGCCGATTTATATTTTTTCTGTCAAATTCCATGGTAAACCTTTTTTCAAATTCCCATGGTCCCACGTCTTGACGCAAATAAACGTTTCCCGCTGACTACATTCAAACAAATTATGTGCGACGCGAATATAGCGTGGCCCGCAAAAATAAACCAAATAAGCAGAACGCTATTTCCACGTCGCCCGCGGTTGGAGGGTTAAGGGAAATCTGATAATATTTATTTGTTGGAGCTTAGCAGCTGTGGCGATGTTCCTCAAAATAAAAGCTTAAGAATTAAAAAAAAAAATAATCACACGAAATTCATTTAGTAAATAAAATCTAACGCAAAAACAGAAATGGAAACCAGAAACAAAAATGGTTACATACAGAAACGGAACAAAAACAGAAATTGAACACAAAGCAGAAAAGGAAAACAAAAATACAAATTGAACATAACGATGAACAAAATACATAACAATGGAACAAACATAAAGACAAAATTCAAAACTAGGTATAAGACAAGCAAGTCCCTCACGTAGGGACTACACACTACCGTGAATATTATGAGAACATTGGCAATGAGAAATCGTTCAGTCTATTTACATTTTAATAACCGGTAAACCTAGAGTGGCGAGTTCGATTCTCGCCTGGGCAAAGGAAATTATTTAATGACGAAATTCATTAAATAACGTCCTAAAATCCCACCCTGGCTAGAAAAGGATGGTAACCTGTAGATAACCCGTCCGGATTAGCCTAGTTGCAAAATGTGGACGTTAATAAATAAATAAAAAAAAAATTTAATAACCTACGCTTCGGAAAGCGCATGAATCGTAAATGAACAATCCAGCCAACCTCTCCGAGCTGAATGATAAACAATTACTGAAATATATCTGAATATAATATATTAATTTTATTGAATACTATTTACTAAACTAGTGCTGCTATTTATGTTGAACCAGAATATATTTGTATTATTATATATATTTATCTCAATCACTCTAATTTTAGCAATCTAAGAACGAGACGGTTAAGGGAGTCATCAGAACTTATTTGAATGTCTCTCATCAAGAAACGATTTGTTGAACACAATATTTGCTTTTTTAGCTTGAAATAAGACGGTTCATGAAATATTGGCTTATTCTTAATGTGCAATGACAAAAAAGGGGAGTTTATTGAAGGTTTAAAATTAAAAACGCAATTATCTCATTTAGTATTTGAGACAGACAAAGAATTTATTAATATTTATAGGTAACTCAATTTGCAATAAGATTGGTTAAGTATAATTTTTCAATCCGAACTATAGTAACGGAAATATTTCAAATTTTCGAAATTCCCTCTTTTACCCCCCTCCCCTCGAACTGGCATCATAAGTGTCAAATCTTCGTAAGTACTTATAATCCAAGGATGCTTTCTATCTTATCATAAGAAACCACATATCTTACTAATGTTATTATTATTTATTAACGCCCACTTTGTGCTACTATGGCTAATTGAGAAGTTTTCCCCTACAGGTTACCACCCTTTTCTAGCCATGGCGGGGCTAAGTACTGTATTTAATGAGTTCATCACTAAATAAATTCCTACTAATGTTATAAACAGGAATATGGATTATTTTCACGACGCGTGCAATTTTCTCGACAGGTAAATCTCATTTTTCCTCAGGTTTTTTTTCCCTCCCGAAGGAAATCTCCAAGGATCACCCCCTTCGTTAAACTAATTGTTTTCGCT
This sequence comes from Riptortus pedestris, assembly GCA_019009955.1. Lineage (NCBI taxonomy): Eukaryota > Metazoa > Arthropoda > Insecta > Hemiptera > Alydidae > Riptortus > Riptortus pedestris. The sequence goes on from CM032232.1 coordinate 16,825,883, forward strand.
TTTTACTTGAAAAGCAAAGGCCTTTTCATCAGACTTTAAAAAGGGCTTTAAAATTCCAAGCCTCGGCTTAGGCCTGAGGTTAGGACGATTTTTTCGCCACTTCATCACTGCCTACTTCTTTCCTCTTTAATCTCTTCTTCTCTATTTGCTCCCAGAGAATGTGCAACTATTCTCTTCGGCTCGCCTGAATGCTTTATCAGCCATTTTGCTTTGATAGTTCTTTCATATGTTAAAAAGAGCCAAATAAATTTGATTGTCGGGACAACGGAATGAAATGAATTTATTTCCATTAAGTCTTAACAAACACAATAGGTCGCATTTAAAGGCATAACAGACCTATTGTGTACATCCAATTTCAAAATAATGATATACGTCTAACAGTAAGATTTCTAGAAACTATTTCATAAAGAGTCTACTTCTTCAAAGAGTTTGTTTTCTATAAACTATTTTCTAATATTAAGTTAATTATATTCTTTACTATTTTAATAACATTTATACTTAATTAATACAATCGTTGTATTATTATTATTGTTATTTATTAACGTCCACTTTTTGCAACTCAGGCTAATTGGGACGGGTTACCTACAGGTTACCACCCTTTTCTAGCCAGGGTGGGATTTTAGACCAATCGTTGTAAAATTAGATCAAATTCTAAGAACCCATTATAAATATCAATCAATTTTAATAACAACATAAAATGAACTAGTTACAATAAAAATTTATTAAAGGACGACAAGCTTTATAAATGGTGAGAAACTTGTCCCACCTTAAATAGATAATGTACCTGATTACAAATTATTTTAGACCGAACCTTATGGCAAATATTTTGTAGCTTTTGTCTTCAAATGATAATTTGATAAATACCATACTGGATGTTTTACTGTTTCGGTGAGTACTTATGATGTTATTTGTTATTGGCAGAAATCGGACATGGAATAGTGGTGGGGGGGGGTTACGAAAACCCAAAATATTTCCGTAATTATGAGTGGGATCGTGAAAGTGTTATAGAACCAATAATGTTAAAGTATTATTATTAATTTGAGATGCCGCTAAAATGCCGATTCATCTTTTAACATGTTAGAATATATTTTTACAAATTGAAATAAATATTAAAATTTTTACAAAGCTAAATTTTACAAATGTATAAAATAAATAGAATGGACAAAACTACGTATAAATTGGTAGTATATTTACAACATGAGGAAAAAAAAAACAAAATAAAAAATAACAAAAAAAAATGAAATGACAAAAATAATAGTGATAAAAAAAAAGCAGTCAGGGGACTGCCGGTAGAAGTGAAAACTCCTTTAGCTTTGATCACTCAATTTTGGCATTGCTGAGAAATTTTTTTTACGAAGTCTTATTTTAAAAATATTTTTAGTTATTTATCAATAAGTAACAGTTATGTTCTATTTTACATGAAAAAATGAAATGACAAAAATAATAGTGATAAAAAAATAATGTACCACGAATTGTTTTATTTATCAATATAAAATACTATACATAATTATTTCAGTTATTTTACATAAAAGAAAAAAAATGCATTTCAGAATTATTACAAATGCTTTACAAAAATAAATTAAGTACACTCAGAAAAATCAATTTCTATCCATAATTTCAACAACTCTTGCACCATCATCACTGCCAGCATCATTACCAATTTCTAAAACTGATACAATCGGTACATGGTAGCTAAAGTAGGATACAAACAGTTTTCATTCGAATTTATTTAAATATCGGAATTTATTTAAATATTCGAATTTATTTATTTAAATATTCGAATTTATTTAAACTTCGGATTAAAATATCTATGAAGTTAAAAATGGTAGATAGATAGTATCTGTGAACGAAATGATGCTGGTTTTGTCCTCTTTAAAATGGTATGCGAACGAAAACTCTAGCTAATTTGGTTCAGGAGTTATGAAGAAAAGAAGCTCCTTTAGCTTTGAGTTGAGTACTAGCGGTGGCGGTGGCGGGGTCGCGATTTCATACTTTTTTCCTCTCCCGCAAATGCTTCCTTACGGGGTGCACAACGTGCCTAAAGAAGTTTTCACTTCAATTGTAAATAAACTATCAAATGATTAGGTTATAAAATACCATATTATTTAAATTCTAAACCTTAGTACTAGCGGTGGCGGTGGAGGTGTCGCGATTTCATACTTTTTTCCTCTCCCGCAAATGCTTCCTTACGGGGTGCACAACGTGCCTAAAGAAGTTTTCACTTCAAAAACTAAAAACAAAACTATAAATTGTTAAACTGGAAGGATGCAAAACTTTTCTACCTACAGTGCTTGCAATATGTAACTTTCATAATTGGAGATAATAGGTTTCATATTTCATCAAATAATCCATTATTTCTTAAATACTTAAAAACATCATCTATAAGTTGGCTACTGTCGGCCAGTAGTACGTTTTTACTTGTGTGCAGTCAGTTATTATGAGCTTTACAGTCAGCGTTCTATTGCAGTAGCGACATATAGGTTCATCTTGTCTTCTCATTAGATGTGAAGTCTAGTCTAGTCCTAGCCTATTAGTCTAGTGTGTCCTATGCGTAGGCGTGTAAGTACAATTTCTTCTACGTTAAATTAGCGATGATCTGCAACTCAAGTTTTAAGCGAGTTATTCATGCTTTCTTGTTTTCAGAGCCTTCAGTACTCGCCCCCCCCCCCCATTACTCTTAAGCAATTAAGATTTCATTTTCTAACTTGAGAATGTTTATTTGATTTATATTATACTCACTATTTAACGATTTCTGTCAACACTAAAGATAGTAATATCAGTAATCACCCACCCCGTGCCATCTTCTACTCATCGGGTTTTATCTTAGAAGTAGAGAATATATGATGAGACGAAGTCACAAATGTGCTATTCCACCACTCGGGAAATCTGCTTAGCTTACGCCGCTCTTGCTAACGGACTTTTATACTGTAAAATCTATCAAAATCATTTCTATATCTATCTCTATCTATATATATATATATATATATATATATATATATATATATATATATATCTATATATATATATAAAATTGTAACCTCTGTCTGTACATTGATTTTTTTCGCGAAATTTCACGATAACTTTTCGTTTCACATGTCATAGACACCATAACTGCATTTTGTTTCTTTGGTGTCTGTTTGTTTGTTTGTTTGTTACCTTTTCACGCATAAACGGCTGAACAGAATTTTATGAAACTTGGTATGTATATTAGTACTAACCCAACTTAGACTTTAGGCTATATTAAAATTCTCTGAGATGAACAGGAGTGGGGGTTATAAGGAAGGCCTGAAATTAAAAATAGCGATATTTCGTTTCCTATTGGTTTTTCGTCAAATATGAACATAACAAAAGTTGTTTATTTTGTTATTTAGAGTAACTTTTGTTATATACACTTTTTTCATATACCGATTTATAAACGAGATATACGCTAAAACCTACAGCGGAAGTGAACAATTTTATTTGGGACAAAAGACCCAACCGAAATAAATAAAACTCGGTATGTGTATTAGCATTAACGCTTTCATTATAACAAGCTACACCAACATTTCTAGGAACGGGCAGGAGTGGGGGTTGTAAGGGAGGCCTGAATTTAAAAATAGCGGTATTTCGATTTCTATTCGTTTTTCGGCAAATATGAACATAACAAGAGTTGTTTATTTTGTTATTTAGAGTAACGTTTCTTATATAAACTTTTTTCGTATACCGAATTATAAACGAGATATACGCTAAAACATATAGCGGAAGTGAACAATTTTATTTGGAACAAAAGACCCAACCGAACTAAATAAAACTCGGTATGTGTATTAGCACTAACGTATTCATTATAATAAGCCATACCAACATTTCTAGCGACGGGCAGTAGTGGGGGTTGTAAGGAAGGCCTGAATTTAAAAATAGCGGTATTTCGTTTTCTATTGGTTTTTCTGCAAATATGAACATAACAAAAGATGTTTATTTTGTTATTTAAAGTAACTTTTGTTATATACACTTTTTTCGTATACCGAATTATAAACGAGATATACAGTAAAACTAAAGTAATTTGCGTAGAAATATTGATATGCTCAACAATTCTGTCCAATATGAACTACCAGGTACCTCACCGGGAAAAATTAATTCAAATCTATGTTAATATTTTGTCCTTAATAGCTGAAATCTATGCATAATGCACAGGAGACGGGAAATATGACAATTTGGAGGACAGTGAAGTCTTACAAAAAAAAGCGACGGGTATTAGCCCTAAACACTGGGACGGGGAAATGTCAAAATATTATGCAAAGTAATGCCTTGCCAAAAAAATACCATCACCATTCAGCCTCAAATGAATTCCCAGGCGAAGCCGGGTATCTGAGCTAGTATATATATATATATATATATATATATATATATATATATAAAATTGTAACCTCTGTCTGTACATTGATTTTCTTTGCGAATTTTCACGATAACTTTTCGTTTCACATGTCATAGACACCATATCTGCATTTTGTTTCTTTCGTGTATGTTTGTTTGTTTGTTTGTTACCTTTTCACGCATAAACGGCTAAATCGAATTTTATGAAACTTGGTCATATATATTCATATATTACCACTAACCCAAATTAGACTTTAGGCTATATTAGTATTCACTGAGACGAACAGGAGTGGGGGTTCTGAGGGAGGCCTGAAATTAAAAATAGAGATATTTTGTTTCCTATTGGTTTTTCTGCAAATATGCACATGGCAAAAGCTGTTTATTTTGATATTTAGAGTAACTTTTGTTATATACACTTTTGTCGTATACCGAAGTATAAATGAGTTATAAGCTAAAAACTATAGCGGGAGTCATTAATTTTATTGGGCTCAAAAGACTCAACCGAACTAAATAAAACTCGGTATGTTTATTAGTGTTGACGCCTTAATTATCATAAGCCATACCAACATTTCTAGGGACGAGCAGGAGTGGGGATTGTAAGGGAGGACTGAAATTAACAGTAGTGATATTTCGTTCCCTATTGGTTTTTCGACAAACATGCACATGACAAAAGTTGTTTATTTTGTTGTTTTCAGTAATTTTTGTTATATTCACTTTTGTCGTATAGAAAAGTATAAACGAGATATACACTAAAATCTAAAGCGGGAGTCAACAATTTTGTTGGGCACTAACGATTGAACCGAACTTAGCAAAAAATTTTAGGTTCAAAGGGGAGTGGGGATTATAAGAGAGGCTGAAATGAAAAACTCGCTTTTTATATTTTCTATTTGTTTTTTGGCAAACGTGCACATAACAAAAGTTGTTTACTTTGTTATTTAGAGTAACTTTTGTGTGCATTCACTTTTGTCGTAAAATGAAGTAAACACGGGATATACGCTAAACGGGAGTCAATAATTATATTAGTACTTATTTAAGGGGTTTTAATAAATGAATATTATGACAAATGATGTTATGTTTTCGTCTTATATGATAGTTCAAAGTATGATTCGGATTAGTGAGGTTATAAATCTTCGTCACCCCCTCCTCATTTATTTATTTTTCCTAGAAAATAACTTTGTTATTTATTTCCAATAGAAATATAAACTATAAGAGCATTTCCATTATTTAATTTGTATAATGTACCTTGATGTTATTGAAACAAATATGTAATATAATAACAATTAAACGTTAATGGTAATGTCATTATGACAAAAAACAATATGCGTTTAAACTCGATATGATATTTTCAGGGTACCACTATTATTTAATTCCATCCGGTAGAATTAAAATAATGTTTTGAATCAATAATTTAAGTAGAAGAATGTTAAGAAGTCTCGTGCGGGAGCGGAAGATGACTGGAGCCTTACCAGTTATTTGAGTTTACTTATTTCCCGTCTGGCATTACTGGAAGCGATTTCCAGTGAGATTCACTATTTTATTATTACATATATAATCATACGTGCAAAACTTTGCCAATACTATGTGAGCTCGGATTGGCTTTTGAAAGGAAATATGTTCATTATAGATGATATTTAATTGTAATAAATTCTACCCATGATTATGGTTTGAACTATTGAAAAACGGTGTCAAAAAGTGTAGAGGGATAGATTAGGAACACATTTTCATTTATCCTTCAAAAATAAAATTTCTATTCTATTAATCCCCAAAAGTTACCCTTCAGGGTTGGCTATTTCGGAAAATCATTACGTCGTGGAGGGAAGTGTAATTGTACACACTGAAGTCTTACTATCAAAATACCATCATTAGTCAGTCAAGAATGATTTCCCGGGCATCTCTGGGTACCTTAGCTAGTTGTATATATAAGGACTGTTTTTCTGCTCATTCCCATTTTCTACAGTACATCCCTTAACGCTAAAATATATTCTCGTGTACATTTTCCTCATCAAACCCCCCTTATTGGTCTCCGTCAAGTATGAATCTATTTCAATGAAAGGTAGCTCTAATAACTATCTCTGGGAGTTGCAAATTTTTATTATGGGCAAATTTATTTAAAATGAAAAATGGACGAGGTATTATGAGGAGCCGTTAGTTTGGAGAGAACTAGGGAGTTGTGGAGGGGTTTAGAATAATGGTGCTCCCTCTACAGGAAGGGACTGAATTTAATATCTGCCTCAAGTTCCGCTATTCCTCTCAATCTCTGCAGACGCTCTTTTTATATTGCCGCCCCACCCCACTCCACTATATATATATATATATATATATATATATATATATATATATACACAAATATAGGCACATTAATATGGATATACAATTTGTTATGTATTTACAATGCTCTACACATCAAAGACAACAATCAAGAAGGGAATAGGGTATGCCTCACTACAGCCTCAGCTCAGCATATATTGTCTATTTCCAAAAAGATCTTTGGCTAGAAGTGGCCGGTCAATAAATGATACGCGGTTCATGATATATTCAATTATTTAAAAAATACGATAACTAGAATTGGGAGTTTACTGCAGCTCAAAGCTAAAGAATGGCAAAATCATGATTAAAATATGAGATAGAGAAAACATGAATATAATTAGTATATTTCGTACCAAGGGCCGAAAGTGGGCGTTTGCCGGCCCGAGATATATTTTGACCAAGACGTAGGTCATGAAAAGTTCGAGGGCCGGCAAAAGCACTTTGGCCCGAGGCACGAACGCTATTTTTCGCCATACTTCAATAAATATTAATACAATATAACATTAATCAAGAACAAGATTTTCTTTTAAAGTGTACCTCTTTGTTAGAAGGTTATCTTGTGGTTATGGGGACATGATGAATGTTTAATGTAGGGATTGTTTTACGTTATGTTATTATGTAAGTTAATAAAGAGAGATGAACATATGTGTGTTTCATTTAATACAACTGATATATTTCAAAATGCTAAAAAAAGTTAGTTCGTTTATAACAAACTAATATAATGTATATAATGAAATGAATGAATTAAAATAATTAACAGCTGATTTTGCGGCCCTAGGGCGAAATATTCATTTTCTGCCCTAGGGCGGCGAAGTGTAGCTTTCGGGCCGCAAATTAGGTGATTACATCCTAGTATGGTGAAATAACATTTTATTTGGAAAAATAATGGTTCTATACGATTCTTCAATACGAAGTATAATAATGGAGATATTTTGAATTTTACTATCTTGGATACTATCTGTACCTCCCCCCCTCCCACTGGTCAGATTTAGCCATTAACGAACTTGATCATTAGTTTTGTATAAAACTTTTAAATACCGGGTCTGGTGTCAGCTAACCAAACATTACGACCGCTAGTGTTGTATAAGAATACACCAACCGAACCAAGTATAAATATATATATCATTTTGAACGCACATTTTTTGGTTATCTCCTATGTAGAATGGATAGATATTTGTGGAAATTTTCCAAAGTCGTGTCATGTGTAAGTCCTCAATCGCTGACTTCCTTCAGGGGGAAATTTGCTAATACAGCATAAATAGTTATCATGATAATGAAGAGAAACCAATACGAATAGATTTTTGTGTCTTTGATATTTAACCAAAAACTGATTCAAATGTTCGTTTAACATTTAAGTGGGAATTCCTTTAGGGAAAATTGGTATTTGTGGTTATACTGAGCTTTCCGAGGTCCGTTCATAAATACAATATATAAACAAACGTATATATATATATATATATATATATATATATATATATATATATAAAATTGTAACCTCTGTCTGTACATTGAATTATTTCGCGAAATTTCACGATAACTTTTCGTTTCACATGTCATAGACACCATAACTGCATTTTGTTTCTTTCGTGTCAGTTTGTTTGTTTGTTACCTTTTCACGCATAAACGGCTGAACCGAATTTTATGAAACTTGGTATGTATATTACTACTAACCCAACTTAAACTACAGGCTACACTAATATTCTCTGAGATGAACAGTAGTGGGTGTTATAAGGGAAGATAAAAATAGCGATATTTCGTTTCCTGTAGGGTTTTCGGCAAATATGAACGTAACAAAAGTTGTTTATTTTGTTATTTAGAGTAACTTTTGTTATATACACTTTTTTCGTATACCGAATTATAAACGAGATATACGCTAAAACCTATAGCGGAAGTGAACAATTTCATTTGGGACAAAAGACCCAACCGAAATAAATAAAACTCGGTATGTGTATTAGCACTAACGCCTTCATTATAACAAGCCATACCAACATTTCTAGGGACGGGCAGGATTGGGGGTTGTAAGGGAGGCCTGAATTTAAAAATAGCGGTATTTCGTTTTCTATTCGTTTTTCAGCAAATATGAACATAACAAAAGTTGTTTATTTTGTTATTTAGAGTAACGTTTGTCATACTCATTTTTGTATTTGAACATTGTATAAACGAGATATATACTAAAACTTTAGCGGGAGCCAACAATTTTATTGGGGACTAATGATTGAACCAAATTTAACATAACTCAGTAAAAAAAAAAATAATTTTATTATTGACAACTGCCAACAGCGGGTATAAACCCTAAACTTCGGACGGGTAAATGTCAAAATATTGTGCAAAGTAAAGCCTTGCCAAAAAAATACCATCACCATTCAGCCTCAAATCAATTCCCGGGCGAAGCCGGGTATCTGAGCTAGTATGTATGTATATATATATATATATATATATATATATATATATATATATATACATATACTTGTGTGTGTGTGCATGGAGTCGTAGTCATTATTGAAATTTTTGATTAAACATCAAAGCCAATTTCTATATCTTCTGAAATTATAGTACGTAACTCGAAAAACAACCGTAAATTCGCACATTATAAATTCAGTAAATACAGACACAATTATCAAATGCCAATAAAATTTGAAAAAGACAGCGCATATCGACGTTCATTCCCTAACGTACAGAGTATTTAAACAAGAACTTCGTTTTAAAATCGACTTTGTGGGCTTTATTTTATATTAGTGAACAAAGCAATTGGAGGCTTCTCTTTAAGGGAGATATGCCAACGATTAATAGCTGAGGTAATAGTGGAATGTATAGAGAAAGAATGAAATGGTAATCAAAGTATAACATGATGTATTTATATTTAAAACTGAATTGCCTGAAGGGCCATTGTAAATAATCTAAAAACTAATAATAAAGTGTACAATTTATTGTATTATAACTAAATTGCCTGAAGGGCCAAGGTGAATATTAATATCTAGAAAATCAGCTGAATTTTGTAAAAGGCCGACGATGACTGAGCTTGATATTCGTTTATTCTTTGTCTTCTGCATATTATTGTATAAAAAATGAGGTACCTCATGTCTTGCCGCTCCAGCTGCCATCTCCTCCTGCCACACACAGCTACTTTGTGGCTTTTCTACTCTACGTCGAGTATTATCCTGGGTACGTAAAGAAATACTGCATTCTGGCCTTATGCCCGTGTCACCATTTTCTACCAGACTATATGTGACCAAGGAGGTAGTCAGCGAGGCACGGGTTGCTAGGCAACGGCGTCAGGATGGCCAGCTGGGCAAGAACTCTTTAGCATAAGTGCCGTAAAGAATTAGTATATATATATATATATATATATATATATATATATATATATATATATATATATATATATATATATTGTTGCAAAATTGCGTATTTTTAAGAAATGTAGGAATCCTTGGAAACAATTGGTACCAGGGAGGAAGTCTGGAATCTTCTAGGTGACGAAGCTGACAGCGACCAATCATTGGCGAGATGGCGTCTGGGCCCTTCAATAGCCGCTGCCATTTTATATAAAAGTCGGCCAGGTTAGTGCAGTGCAGTGTTTAGTGTTCACATCAGTGATTCAGGAGATCGTGAGTTATTGTGCTATGTAATATCAACGGGACGTTAAGAGTGTATATTATGATTACTGGTGAAGAATAATTTACCAAGTGTGTAGTGCATCGTCACATAAATTCTGAAGTGATAAAAACGCTAAAGTTTGGGTATTTAATTCTGTATAAACTTAATTTGTATTATGAAGTAAGATTACGAACGTTTTCAGTTGCAATCAATCATTTTCATTCCAATTATTGATGGAGTGATGTATCGTAGATAACATAACCATATTGAACGGGGTCAGACAGATTTTATTTGATGACTCTGCTCAATAAATTATTTGCTGAAGCCCACATCAATGTTGGCAGAGAGATTTGGCGAGCTTACACAGCTTTGTAGGTGCCGATGCAAAACATTTAATCTCGTGTGCTGAAGGTGGTTAGGAAACATTTTAAATGGGAATGATTCGATATTTGTGCAAATGTCTTCGTGAATTATTCATATCCACATTTCAATTTACGGAAAACGGCTGATATTAGCTTAGTGATATTATACAACCGATATACGCTCACCATTTTAGCAGAATTAGCTTAAGAGAAATCAATTATACAGGTCGTACTGGTGCGATTTTTGAAACATTTCTTCAAATGTCCATCGATGCTACCTAGGAGAAGATGAAAATGTGGTCCGTTCAAAATTATGTAAGTATATTTACCTGTAACTGCTCTAGTGGTCTAAGACTATGCCTTTCGTAGATATTGAAAAATATTGAAATTTACCTTGTAGTTTCTACCATTGTGTTCTTTCGGAAGCCGCTCTTTTTATATTACTAGTCTGTTATTAACAAGAGTAATTTATTATGTGCAATTATCAAAATGTATTCAGTGAGTTTGATATTTTCTACGAATATTTTTACTTTGCTATCTTCATCAAGATCTGCATGCTATGCCTTATAGTTACAACCATTGTGTTCCATCGGAAGCTTCTCTCTTCATATTACTATACTCACCGAAAACCATAAGATGCTTGATGTCTTCAAATTACGATTTTCTAGGCCTCCCTCTTCCTCTATGCCCAAGAAACTTTCCTTCAAATATATTTGTGATGAAGTTGTTGTGCCTTATGATATCCTCAAGAAGTTGCACTCCCCTTTTTTCCATGCCAAGGCCATGAACATGGCTCTCACTTCATTTAGAACTTTCATGTCGAATTTTGTTTTTAGTTTTCCTATTATATTCCCTTTTGTGGAAAGTCTAACTTTGCTCCTGTAAAGCAGTACACTCCACACGAAAGACTTAGCAAACATTTTTTGGTATCCGTGCTTATACGCTTATTAGTTCCTACTTTTGCTTCGGATTGCTTGTTTAGCAAGTGCTATTCTTCTTGGCTACTGTTTGTTACCAGTGACATTTATATTCCTTTCATACATATTTTAGCAGATTTCCATTAGAGGGCTATTGAGGTTGTACACATGATGGGACTTACGAAAAGTTCCTCGAATGTCCAGCCATCGTACCCAGGAGATGACGAAAATGATGTCCGTTCAAACCTGTATAAATACATTTGTCAGTAAACGTTCTGGCGGTAGTAATCTTTGTTTGACCGATACCAAATTCAATGGAGGGGGCGGGATTTGTAGGGGGAATTTATAGAATTCTTAATGTCTCCGTAATTATACCTTGGATCGAAAAATTGAATAGAACCAATCTTATTTGAAAAAGTCCGTCACGCAGGGGCTGCGTAAACTAAGCAGATTTCCCACGTGACGTTTTCCAGTAGATAAATCTGCCCAATAACACCTGTAGTAGTAAGGTATCTCTAAACCTATTCAAGAGGGACGAATAGTTATGGAAACGGCCGCCAGAGCTCTCGGCGGAAATTCCCGAACATAGCCGACTCCTGCCGACGACACACAGAATACAAATGCAAATATCTCGGTTAATATTCAAGATACAGATGAAATGTATATAACAATATTTATAGTAAATTTAATTTGCAATAAGATTGATTCTATACCATTTTTCGATCCGACGCATAATAACGGAGATATTGTGAATTTTCAAAAAACCCCCCTCCCACTGGTCCGATTACAGCCATTAACGAACTTGATCTTCCTTTTTACATAAAACGATTAAATTCCGAGTTTGGTAACGATCAAACAAAAATTGCGATCGCTAGAGCGTTAACAGACAAATATATATATATATATATATATATATATATATATATATATAATTTTAAACGGACCTCATTTTCGTCATCTCCTGGGTAGGATCGATGGACATTTGAGGAAATTTTTCTAAACTTGCTTCATGAGTACGACCTCAATAGCTGATTTCCCTTAAGGGAAATCTGCTAATAAAATGTGCTATAAATATTATTATGTCCATTTATTCTCTATCTTTAATATTATCGGAGATATTTGCATTTCTTATTTTGCAGCCTTCAGTAAATCCCCCTTCCTACTCATTGTCATATTAGCAAAAAGCATTTATATAATGAAGCACTATATTGCTTGCTTAAATACCAAATATTGTTTTCATTGGATGTTTCCTGTTTGAGATACATGCAAATACCTAGTGTGATAACGTTATCAATTAAGATTTTGTGGACGTGAATTTATTTATATTTATTTCTTCTGTACCATACACGATATTAAACTGTATCATTGCACAATAAATATCTTATCAGTTAATGGCTGAAATTGCGAGTGGAATAGGGGGAGTTTAGAATGGGGGGATTTGGAAAATTCTAAATATCTCCTTTTTATGAGTTGCATAGCAAAATGTTAGAGAACCAATCTTGATTGGTTATTGATGTTCTACAATTTGTGTTTTATGCATTTTTTCGAATCTCAAGTATTAAGCGAGTTATTTATACTTTCTGCTTTTCAGACATAAATACCCTCCCCCTCTCCATACCTTTTATTACTGTTTTTTTTACGTAGAGTTTATGAGATGAGATTACTAGTGCATGCTACCAGAATATAGGAAATCGGCTGCTTATTCGACTGATTCTCAGGAAATGAAATTGCTTACTGACTTTACTGAAAGAGACATTACTGTCTATTGTCCAATTCAGTTCCACTATTGAAGACGACAGTGCTCGCAACCCAATTGACGAGAATTCCCAGAATTCCCAGTACATACATACTTCATTCACATGAGGTAAACGCCGAGTGAGGCGTGAGGTACTACCTAGAGGTAACATTGGCAATATTCTGCTTCCTGTTGGATTCCCCACATCCTTGTCGTACATTTCACTTTAGGATTGTGTACTTCTAGCAGATTTCCTTTGAGAGAAATCGCCAACAGGTTGAACTCAAGACGCGATTTTCGAATTTAAATGTCCATCTATCCTGCCAATGAGATGACGAATATGAGTTGCGTTCAAAATGATGAATATATTAAAACGTTTCATGAGATTTGGGAGAAAGAAGGTTTAGAGAGGTTCAATGGAAAATTAGAAATTTCTCGGTCGCTATTCAGTCCAATTAAAAAAAAATTGCTAAAAGTTAATATAACCAATATCGATGATAGTTTTAGCAGATTTCAACGCTATAGTTCATAACTGTTATTGGCGGAAACCGGACGTGGTATATCAGGGGTTTACATTGCGGAGATTCGAAAATTCCAAATATCCCCATTATAAAGTTTCGGATCGTAAAATGTTATGGAACCAATTTTGTTAAACTATTGGTACTCTACAATTGTAGTCTTCAAGCAGTACTATATGAGATATTCTACCTTCCATGTGTTCAGCATTTTATAACCCCCTCCCCCATTTCTTCTAATTTGTGGGCTGACGAGTGCGCTTTATACCAGTACGTGAAACTTTTCCTCTGACTCCAATATTAATATAGTTGATGTATTTTTTTCTTTCAGTATTTCGTAAACCTCCAATTCGATTTATTAGCAGATTTCCCTTAAGGGAAATCAGTTATTGAGGTTGTACTCATGACGCGATTTTCGAAAGTTTTCTTCAAATGTCCATCAATCCTACCCAGGAGATGACGAAAATGAAGTCCGTTCAAAACTATATATATATATATATATATATATATATATATATATATATATATATATATATATTTGTCTGTTACCACTCTCTCGGTCGCAATTTTTGTCTTATCGTTACCAAACTTGATATATAATCGTTTTATGTAAAAAGAAAGATCAAGTTCGTTAACGGCTGAAATCGGACCAGGGGGGTGGTTTAGAGGAGACAATTATAAAATTATTAATATCTCCTTTAATATGCGTCGAATCGAAAAATTGTATAGAACCAATCTTATTGCAAATGTAATGTTCTATAAATGTTGTTATGTACATTTCTTCACTATCTTGATTATTAACTGAGATATTTGCATTGTTTAGTTTTTGGTCTTGAGTAAACCCCCACTCCTACTCCACTCATCTTAACAGAGTTCAATTATCTGATGAAGCACTTTATTTGAAGCTTAAATACCAAATATTGTTCGGCTCTCATATGAAATTTCTATTGCAAATACGTGGCGCACGCGGGAAATCTGCTTAGTTAAGGCAGCCCCTGCGTGACGGACTTATCCGATTTACAGTTGAAGTAGCTCACTCACCAAATATCTCACTACCAAATAACATTATAATCCCGGTTTACATATTGTGCAGGGGGGGGGGGTATTAGAGAAAAGATGGTTAGCTGAGCTCATCAGCGTCTCAAGTTGGAGTGCGAGGGAAATCTGCTTACTGTACTCTGCACCTGCGTGACGGAGTTTTACTATTAAAAGTCCGTAACGCAGGGGTTGCGTAAATTAAGCCCATTTCCCACGTGACGGTATCACCAACGTGATCTCATCTCAGCACATATTCTCATTTCTATGAAACAAGAACCGATGAGAACGAGGTGAAGTAAACTGAAGGCTGAACAAAAGGAAATACGGAAAACTCGCTTCGTACATGAGTAATAACCGCGTTGAACAACAATTGTAGAATGTCAATAGCTTATCAAGATTGGTCTCCTAAACATTTCCCAAACAAGAACCTAAAATCTTATTTGATGACGCCATCACGCAACGAAATTGCATTTATCTTGTATAATAAAGTTCTCTTGAAATCAATATTCGGTATTTTTTTGAATAAAGTAGTTCATGATATAACAGGTTATTATTAAGTACTAGCTCAGATACCCGGCTTCGCCCGGGAATTGATTTGAGGCCGAATGGTGATGGTATTTTTTAGGCAAGGCTTTATTTTGCACACTATTTTGACGTTTACCCATCCCAGTGTTTAGTGTTTATACCCGTTGTTGGCATTTGTTAATAATAAAATTAATTTTTATGTAAGACTTCACTGTCCTCCATATTGTCATATTTCCCGTCTCCTGTGCATTATGCATAGATTTCAGTTATTAAAGACAAAATATTAAAGTAGATTTGAATTAATTTTTCCAGGTGAGGTACCTAATAGTTCAAATTGGAATGAATTGTTGAGCGTGTCAATATTTCTACGCATATTACTTGCTCCACACATTGTTCCTGGAGAAATGTATAGAAAAAAAAAGTTAATCTAAATAACAAAGTAAACAACTGTTTTTATGTCCATGTTTGTCGAAAAACAAATGGATAATAAAATATCGCAAATTTTTATTTTAGGCCTCCCTTATAACCCCCACTACCGTCCGAACCTAAACATTTTAATATAGCTTATAATCATGGAAGAATTAATTCTAATTGACATAACGAGTTTTGTTAAGTTCGGTTCAATCGTTAGCGTCCAATGAAATAGTTGACTTCCCGCTTTAGTTTATATTGTATATCTCGTTTATACTTTGTTAAAAAACAAAAATGAATATTACAAAAGTTACTTTAAATAACAAAATAAAAAACTTTTGTTTTGTTCATATTTGCCGAAAAACGAATAGAAAACAAAATACTGGTATTTTAAATTCAGGCCTCCCTTACAACCCCCACTCCTGCCCGTCCCTAGAAACGTTGGTATGGCTTATTATAATGAAAGCGTTAGTGCTAATACACATACCGAGTTTTATTTATTTCGGCTGGGTCTTTTGTCCCAAATAAAATTGTTCACTTCCGCTATAGGTTTTATCGTATATCTCGTTTATAATTTGGTATACGAAAAAAGTGTATATAACAAAAGTTACTCTAACTAACAAAATAAACAACTTTTCTTATGTTCATATTTGCCGAAAAAATAATAGGAAACGAAATATCGCTATTTTTAATTTCAGGTTTCCCTTATAACCCCCCACTCCTGTTCGTCTCAGAGGATATTAATATAGCCTAAAGTCTAAGTTGGGTTAGTAGTAATATACATACCAAGTTTCATAGAATTCAGTTGAGCCGTTTATGCGTGAAAAGGTAACAAACAGACACCAAAGAAACAAAATGCAGTTATGGTGTCTATGGCATGCGAAACCAAAAGTTATCGTGAAATTTCGCGAAAAAAAATCAATGTATAGACAGAGGATACAATTTTATATATATATATATATATATATATATATATATATATATATATATATATATATATATATTGTGTGTTAACGCTCTAGCGGTCGCAATTATTGTTTGATCGTTAACAAACTTGATTTTTAATCATTTGTTTGTAAAAAGAAAGATCAAGCTTGTTAATGGCTGAAATCGTATCAGTGGGGTGGGGGGTTGAAATAGGAGGATTTTCGGAAATTCGAAATATCTCTCTTTGCATTTTTCTGTTTTCAGTCTTCAGCGAACCCCCACTTGTATTCATGTTACATATACAGTACTATGTTATCTAATAAACCACATTATTCGAAGCATAAACGCTAGATATTGTTTTCAAAAGACCTTTATTATACGTAATACATGCAAATACATTCTGGTGACCTTCCCCACCCCCTTATTAAGTTTTTGGGCTACCAATATCTGATTGATTGAGATAAAAATTATTCTGGTACATTATAAATTACAGTGCTAGATGTAGTAAATAATTTTCAATCAAACTAATATGTTTTGTTCTGAAATATTTCCGTAATTGTTTTTATTTCCGGTGAGAGGTTAGCAGATTTGTTTGTTTACATTTCAGACGCTTCCCGTTGAGATGGGAATGATTTCTTATTGCCGCTTGTATTTATTCACTTAATACTCATGGTTGTATTGTGTTACAAGAATGTAGATTTAACTATTGTTAAACTTAAAGAGCCCTACATTACGGACTTAGAAATAGAGAATATATAGTGAGATGACTTTACTAGAGTGTCATTCTAGAATGTAGGAAATCTTTTTAGTTACGCAGCCCCTGCGTTACGGACTTTTTTGACTTAAAAATAGAGAATATATAGTGAGATGACTTTACTAGAGTGTCATTCTAGAATGAAGGAAATCAATTTAGTTACGCAGCCCCTGCGTTACGGACTTTTTTGACTTAGAAATAGAGAATATATAGTGAGATGACTTTACTAGAGTGTCATTCTAGAATGTAGGAAATCTTTTTAGTTACGCAGCCCCTGCGTTACGGACTTTTTTGACTTAGAAATAGAGAATATATAGTGAGATGACTTTACTAGAGTGTCATTCTAGAATGTATGAAATCTTTTTCGTTACGCAGCCCCTGCGTTACGGACTTTTTTGACTTATAAATAGAGAATACACAGTGAGATGACTTTACTAGAGTGTCATTCTAGAATGTATGAAATCTTTTTCGTTACGCAGCCCCTGCGTTACGGACTTTTTTGACTTAGAAATAGAGAATACACAGTGAGATGACTTTACTAGAGTGTCATTCTAGAATGTATGAAATCTTTTTAGTTACGCAGCCCCTGCGTTACGGACTTTTTGACTTAGAAATAGGGAATATATATTGAGATGACTTTACTATAGGAAATCTTTTTAGTTACGCAGCCCCTGCGTTACGGACTTTTTTTTTGACTAGAAATAGAGAATATATAGTGAGATGACTTTTTTTTACTAGAGTGTCTTTGACTGGAATGTTAGGAAATCTTCTTTAGAATACGTAGAGCCCCTGCGTGTAGGATCTTTCTTGATAATCATGTTTACATTCTAATTGTCTAATATTTTTTCCCCTTCTTTAACGTGACTTAAGACACAAAATATTTGGTCAGGGAAATCTGCCTACTCTCTTCTTATCAATGGAACTCATGAATCAACTTATTTTGAGCTGCGAAATGTTAATTTTACGCAGAGGGTCCCGTTCAAAATTAGTCAGGAGTCTCAGGAGCTACGGGACTGAGTAAGAAATGTGTCGGGGAAAGGCGAGGCGTAAGATGAGACGGGCTTTGACCGCTGGAGCAGATATACGAATCTCTCGCACGGCCGGGCATCGATTTTCGCTCGACCTTTGTGTATAATATCGATATCAAACCGAGAACAGATCTAACTCAAACAAGTGGTCTCAGATATTAGTTAAACCTTGCCTCAAAAGTTGATAACGTTCACCAGATAAAGGCATATGTGCACACTTTCCCACTGACCGCCAAGAACCATGAAACACCTATTAGTATCATACTTCCGACCTCACACCACCGAATGCGTATAGCCTATTTCTTTGTGAAAATACGATTAGAAGCGCGGACCGGGGGGGGGGGGGACGGGGATGGGTTCACTGAGGACTGAAAAAAAGGAAGTACGAATAACTCAATTAGTATTTGAGTTACAAAAAAAAAAACGTCCGTCACGCAGGACCTGCGTAAACTAAGCAGATTTCCCACGTGAAGTTATACAATAGATAAATCTGCATACTGGTAACACAATACCACCGTGATTTAAATAGCAAACGGGTAATGAGAAATCTTTGCGTTAATTAACATAAAAAAAATTCCCAACTGAAACGGCTTCTGAAAATTTTAAGAATTAATTTATATTTTAATAACTCAAATTTTAGTAGTTCAAGGACTAAAGAAGGGGGGGGGCGGAAGAACAGAACGTATTTGCATAAATCTTACAAAGTAACGAAGATAAGGTAAGGTTAGAAACGACAGGTAAGGTTAGAAGAAGCTTCCACCTGAGCCGAGTACTGGCGGAAATGGCCGACCTAATTCGAACTATACCCGACCACAGACTTCATAAAAATGTAAATATCTCGGTTAATATTCAAGATAGAGAATAAATGCATATAAAAATATTTATAGTAACTTTAATTTGCAATAAAATTGATTCTGTACAATTTTTCGATCCGACGTATAGTAACGGAGATATTTCGAAAATCCTCCCCTCTAAACCCCCTCTCCCACTGGTCTAATTTCAGCCGTTAACGAACTCGATCTTGCTTTTTACATAAAACGACTAAATATCGAGTTTGGTACCGATCATACAAAAATTGCGACCGCTAGAGCGGTAACACACACACACACACACACACACACACACATATATATATATATATATATATATATATATATATAGAGAGAGAGAGAGAGAGAGAGAGACAGTTTTGAAAGGACTTCATTTTCGTCATCTACTAGGTAGGATCGATGGACATTTGAAGAAAAAATTTCGAAAATTCCGTCATGAGTACAACCTCAATAGCTGATTTCCCTGAAGGGAAATCTGCTAAAATACACAGAACAACAAACGCAAACCATCAATAGTTTAAGCTGATTGGTTTGATCTCATTTTACGACTACACTCATAACAACGGATGTGTTTTGACTTTTCGAATCCCCCCCCTCCTTTATACCCCCATTATTCCATGTTCGATTTCAGCCAATAACAAATTTGATCTTTAGTGTTGACTGAAATGGTTAAATATCGAGTATGGTATAGATCAAATAAAAGTTTTTGAGCTAAAACGTAAAATCTTAATTGATCATTTGACCACACAACAAATGTCCATTTATCTTGCATATCTGTTATTTTGAAATCGATATCTGGACATGTTATTAGAAATATATAAATATGTTCATATATACATACTCATATATTTAAGTATAACACATACACATATAAATACATATAAATAAATATTTATCTGTTAATCCTTTAGCAGTCTTTTTGCTTAAGTTTTTCACCAAGCTCTCTATTGAAGTGCTCCTGGTAAAACTATTTTGTAATGCTGAAATCGGAATTACGTTTTTCCCCTTTCTCCTCGAGGATCATGGCGTCACTATTTTGCTGTTAATAAACATTAACATTGAACAACAATTGTAGACCATCAGTAGTTTAAGAGGAATGATTCTAGAACATTTTACGATCCGACGTAAAAACATAATTGATGAAGTCATCACACAACTAATTTGCATGTATAACGCATAATAAACGTATCTTTAAAACAATATATGTATATTTTATACACTTTATAAATGTTAGCTTATAATAAAGTGATTCATGATATAACAGCTCCTTGTTAAACTGGCATGGGTAGGAGTGGGGGTGCATGAAATCTGAAAACTATTAATCCAAATATCTTGGTTAAAATGAATGATATACAAAATTTATATATCACAACATTACTAGGTAATTTAATTTTTAATAAAATTGGTTATGTAAATTTTTTCGATCAGACCTATAGTAACGGAGATATTTCAAATTTTCAAAATTACCACACAATCTTGTTTGGCAACGATAAGATAAAAAGTCCGTCACGCAGGGGCTGCGTAAACTAAGCAGATTTCCCACGTGAAGTTTTACAATGAAGAAATTTCAGAATAGAGAGTCAAACAGTTACGGGAACGTAGGACGGCCGAACTAGAAGCTCCTGACGGAAACTCTCGACTAGACACGAAGTAAGCCGTGATCTAATCTCAGAAGCTGAAAACAGAATAATGCAAATATCTTGGTTAATATTCAAGATAGAGAATAAATGTATATAACAATATTTATAGTAAATTTAATGTGCAATAAGATTGATTCTATACAATTTTTCTATCCGACGCATAATAGTGGACATATTTCGAATTTTCGAAAATCACCCCCTCTATAACACCCTTCCTCCCACTGGTCCGATTTCAGCCGTTAACGAACTTGATCTTCTCAGTTTTTACATTAAAACGATTAAATACCGAGTTTGGTGACGATTAAACAAAAAATTGCGACCTCTAGAGCGGTAACAGACATTATATCACCTATATATATATATATTTATATATATATATTAGATTTGAACGTACCTAATTTTCGCCATCTCCTGGGTAGGATCGATGGACATTTGAGGAAATTTTTCGAAAATCGCGTCATGAGTACGACCTCAATAGCTGTTTTCCCTTAAGGGAAATCTGCTAAAATTGAGGCTGCTAGAACGGTAAGAGACAAGCAGATATGTATACTCGTCTATGGTTTAGGAGAAACATTTATTTAGAGGTTACATTTGGGCATCAACTACAGAAGTACTCAATCAGTGAGAAGATTTTTGTCAAATCTTATAGCAACCATTTGTGACGTGAGGCTAGGTAACGTGTAGTACGAGGTCATGGACCTTTTTGATGGAAATATGCCATCTTTCTTATACTATCAAGACTCCCGTTATAAAAGCATCTCAATTTCGTCATGAGGAGTTTCCTGAGTTCCATATCCGCGTGTAGCGTGACGTAAGCATCGATTTTCGAGTGGGACTGTGTCTATATGGGAGCATGCACCTCCTTGTAAGTGAGGTGTTAGCCAAGTTAATCTGGTCGTTGTACTGTCAGAGCCACCAACCTGGAACATTGTGTTAATTCCACTTCGGACCTCCTCCCACGTAGTAATCTCTCCGTCAGGCGACTAGGCTTGAGGTCAACTATGTCATTGGCTTCGATAGCAACACGTACGGCACGCAAGTGCTGCTTATACTAAGCAGATTTTCTAGGCTCTAGAATAAAAGTCGTGACGGATGTGTAAAAAAAAAAAGTCCGTCACGCAGGGGCTGCGTAAACTAAGCAGATTTCCCACGTGAAGTTTTACAACAGAGAAATCTGCCTAATAACAGCTGTAGTAGTAAGTAACCTTAAACCTATTAACGATAGCGGGGACTAATAGTTACAGAAACGGCACGCCAGAGCTCTCGGCGGAAAGCGAACATTAACGAAACATAGCCGACCACACGCAGAATACAAATGCAAATATCTCGGTTAATATTCAAGATACAGAATAAATGTATAAAACAATATTTATCAGTTAAATTGAATTTGAAATAAAATTCATTCTATACAACTTTTCGATCTGACGCTTCATAATAAGGGAGATATTTTCGACTTTTTTTCGAAAATCCTCCTGCTCTAAACCCCCCCTCCCTCTGGTCCGATTTCAGCCGTTAACGAACTTGATCTTCCTTTATTAACATAAAAACGATTATATTCTGAGTTTGGTAACGATCAACAAATAAATTGCGACCGCTAGAGGCTGGTAACAGAGAAAAATAATATATATATATATATATATATGATATATATATATATAATTTATATATATATAGAGAGAGAGAGAGAGAGAGATAGATATATATATATATATACATATATATAGATATATATATACAGTTTTGAACAGACTTCATTTCCGTCATCTACTAGGTAGGATCGATGGACATTTGAAGAAAAATGTCGAAAATTCCGTCATGAGTACAACCTCAATAGCTGATTTCCCTCAAGGGAAATCTGCTAAAACTTTGGTTCTAAGAACGTCTCTTCTAATAACAATATTCTGCATCAAAATCCTCCCTTCAACATAACTGTTGTTTATAGTAGATTTTACTTTAGGGAAAACTGCTATTGAGGTCTTACGACGCGATTTCCGAAAAATTACCTCAAATCTCTATTGATACTGCCCAGGAGATGACGATAATGAGGTCCGGTCAAACTTGTTTACATATTTATTTGGCTTTTAAAGCTCTAGCGGTCGCAGTTGTGTTTGATGGTTACCAAACTCGATATTTAAACGTTTTATGTAAAACTAAAAAAGTCCGTCACGCAGGGGCTGCGTAAACTAAGCAGATTTCCCACGTGAAGTTTTACAATAGAGAAATCTGCCTAATAATAACAGTTGTAGTAACCTATTCTCACGAGGACGAATAGTTAGTGAAACGGCCACACTAGCGCTCGGCGGAAACTCCCGAACACACTCAAAATACAAATGCAAATATCTCGGTTAATATTAAAGATA
Organism: Riptortus pedestris; assembly: GCA_019009955.1. Classification (NCBI taxonomy): domain Eukaryota; kingdom Metazoa; phylum Arthropoda; class Insecta; order Hemiptera; family Alydidae; genus Riptortus; species Riptortus pedestris. Next base: position 16,849,179 of record CM032232.1, read on the forward strand.
CAGAATGCGTAAATGTATAGAACAATATTTATTTAATAGTAAATTTAATTTGCAATAAGATTGGTTTCTACACAATTTTTTAATCCGACGTATGGTAACGGAGATATTTCGAATTTTTCGAAAATCCCCCCTCCTAACCCCCCCCTCCCACTGCGTTCCGATTTCGAGCCATTAACGAACTTGAATCTTCCTTTTTACATAAAACGAATAAATTCCAAGTTTGGTAACGATCGAACATTGAAAATTGCGACGAACGCTAGAGCGTTAACAGACAAATATATATATATATTATATATTTACATTTTAGCAGATTTCCCTTAAAAGAAATCAGCTATTGAGGTTGTACTCATGACGGAATTTTCGACATTTTTCTTCATTTGTCCATCGGAGACCCTACCATTAGTAGATGACGAAAATGAGAGGTCCGTTTCAAAACTGTATATATATATATCTATAATATATATATTTATATATTTTATATATACTATATATTTATATATATATATAATATATTGTCTGTTACCGCTCTAGCGGTACGCAATTTTTGTTTGATCGTTACCAAACTCGATATTTAGTTCGTTTTATGTCAAAAGAAAGATCAAGTTCGTTAAACGGCTGAAATCGACCACGGGGAGGGGGGGTTTAGAGGGAAGGATTTCCGAAAATTCGAAATATGTCCGTTAATATTCGTCGGGATCGAAATATTGTACAGAATCAATCTTATTTGCAAATTACATTTACTATAAATATTGTTGTATACATTTATTCTGTATCTGAATATTAACCGAGATATTTGCAGTTTGTATTCTGCGTGTGGTACCAGTAGGCTATGTTCGGACTTTCCGCCTAGAGCTAGGTAGGCGGCCTTTTCCATAACTATCCGTCCCTCGTGAAATAGGTTTAGAGTTAGGTATTCTGTGTTCGGGGCTAGAAATACTGGGTTATTACGCACTAATAATGTTTTAGGTTTAGAGGCTTCTTTATATTAAGTTGTTATTAGGCAGATTTCTCTATTGTAAAACTTCACGTGGGAAATCTGCTTAGTTTACGCAGCCCCTGCGTAAACGGAATTTTTATTTTTTACATAGAAGTAGAGAATATTTGACGAGATGAGATCACTAGTGTTTTAAACCAAGCATGTGAGAAAATATGCTTAGCTTACACAGCCCCTGCGTGACGGACAATTTTTTTTATTGTTTTTTGAGATAAGCTGAATACGAATCCGAAAGTAAAAAAAAACCTTACAACCATTTTATTTCAAATGGCCTTATTTGGTTCAAAAAAATGAGACGTTTTCGACGTTTTGAGCATTTCTGGGTTTATCACAGAAAACCTGTACGAAAAATTAAAAAAAAATAGAAAGTTACTAAAGGCTGAAAACCAAAAAAATCCAAATATCTTGGTTAAAGCTTGCAGATAGAAAAATGTATTGGATAGTAAAATATTTTTTAAGATGTAAATTTAATTTAAGCACTAAGATTGGTGCTATATAATTTTCAAACGGGGTATAATTTTTAATTATAACCGCTCCCAGGTCCGGTTTCAGTTAACGAAATTTACTTTTATTTTTCATGAATCGTTTTTATATCGAGTTTACTAAACGATAAAAAATGGTCAAAAATTTCGACCGCTAGACCTGCAATAGACAAGTATATATAATATATATATATATATATATATTTATATATTATATATATTAAACTATAATTTAGTATATAAAATATAAGCATATTTTTATGACCATTTACCATGTAGGCTGCAAAGCTAGACCACAGCTGTTGATAGTGGGCCATGCCTTTATACTCCACACCTCAGCTTTTAGCGTATTTTCTTTAAGGAAGTAGCTCTTAGATGCTAAAACACAGTTTGTTCAATATTAGATTTATTAAGTCCTTACGTGCCGTGTATATAAACTTGTACTCGTATGTGCATCTATGCGTAGGAATTATATTCACAAATAAACACACATCTACATTAAATTTGAAATTCTAAGCCTACGTTCATAAACATAAATAGGTTGGGTGACGCCATTTTTTTCTCTAGGAGATTTAGGGAAAAACGTAATAAAAAAAAATATTCCTATTTCAACATTGCTAGGCTAATTAGTTTGACAAGGAACGCTTAAATATGAAGGCTTGGTGAAAGCCTCATATACAAAAATTTAGACTGCTAAAAGATTATCAGACAAATAATTCTTTATATATACAAAATTGTCACCTCTGTCTGTACATTGATTTTAGCAGTTTTCCCTGAATTTGGGGAAATCAGCTATTGAGGTTGTACTCATGACGGGAATTTCGAAATATTTTTCTTCAAATGTCCATCTATCATACCTAATAGATGACGGAAAATGAGGTCCGTTCAAAAACTGTATATATATACTATATATATATATGTGTGTGTGTTGTGTGTGTGTGTGTGTCTGTTTACCGCTCTAGCGGTCGCAATTTTTGTTTGATCGTTACCGAAATCTCGAAATTTAATCGTTTTATGTAAAAAGAAAGATCAAGTTCGTTAAACACGGCTGAAATCGGACCAGTGGGAGGGGGGGGGGGGGTTAGAGGGGAGGATTTTCGAAAAATTCAAAATATCTCGTTACTATAAATTCGGATCGAAAAATTGTACAGAATCATTCTATGATATTGCTAATGAAATGTACTATAAATATTGTTATATACATTTATTCCCTATCTTGAATATTAACCGAGATATTTGCATTTTTATTAAATTTGGGCCCGAGAACGAATTTTTGATTTTCCCGCCAAAAACCTAGTTCGGTTCTTTGCCGTAACTGTTCGGTTTCGTATGGAGATTTCTAACTATTGTATATCTTCACGTGGGAATATCTCCTTAGTTTACGCAGCCCCTGCGTGACGGAGTTTTTATTTCGGACATTTCACAGATAATTTTGCAGTTTCACTTGTCATAGACCCGATATCTGCAATTTGTAGCTTTGTTGTCTGTTTTTTTTGGTTGTTTGTTTACCTTTTCACGCCGAAACTATGACCCGAATTTTTATGAAATCCGTGGAAAGAATATTAATACTAACCCAACTTAGACTATAGGCTAAACCAATTGATCTGCTAATATGTTATAATCGAGCAAAAGTAACTATAACTGTGAATACAAAGTTTCTTTCAGTTATTGATATTGTAAACAGTTATTTTGAACAAGTGAGAGGGGTTTTGATCAAGAATTCGTTTATTCATTTTGATTTTTATTATTCAAGACTAACAAATTCGATAATTTCGCTATACTTACTAGGATTAATAGTAAGCTAAAGGCATGGGACGGGATGCCATAAAAATATTGTGTATAGTAAAGCACAATGAAATTATAATAGATAAATTTACATACTTTAAACACTTGGCATTACAGTGAAATTTTAATTGAACAAATAAAAATGGACAAATGGGAAATCTCAGACAATTTACATTTTAATTACCTCCACAACGGAAAGCGTCAGATTTGTAAACAAACAGGTCATCCAACCTCTCAGAGCTGAAAGATAAAATTTATTCTTGACTGATTGAATGATACGATTAAATATCGAGTTTGGCAACGATCAAATAAAAAACGTCCGTCACGCATGGGCGGCGCAAACTAAGGGATTTCAATATGAAGTTTAGCAAATAGAGAAATCTGACATACTGGTAACACAATACCCTACCGTGATTAAATACAATCGGTAATGAGAAAATCATTCAGTTACTTAAAAACAAATTCCCAACTGAAAACGGCTTCTGAATTGTAAGAATAATTTCAAATTTTAATAACTCAAATTTGAGTAGTGCAAGAACTAAACAACGTATTTGCATAAATCTCACAAAGTAACGAAGTTAAGGTAGTAAGGTTATAAAGACAGGTAAGATTAGAAGAAGACCTGAGCCGACAGTGACGGAAATGGCCGACCTAATCCGAACTATCCGACACACCAGACTTCATAAAAATGCAAATATCTCGGGCTAATATTCAAGATAGAGAATAAATGTATTGTAACAATATTTATAGTAAATTTAATTGGCAACAAGATTGGTTCTAATAACGATTTTTTTTATCAGATGCATAATAACGGAGATATTTTGAATTTTCGAAAATCCCTCCTCGAAACCCCCCCTCCTTCTAGTAAGACTTTAGCATTAACGAACTAAAATCTGTTTTTTTTTACATAAAACGTTTAAATGATCGAGTTTTCGTAAAGATCAAACAAAAATTGCGACCGCAAGAGCTTAACAGACAAATATATATATATATATTATATATATATATATGAGCATTTATATATATATATATATATATGTATAAATTTGAACGGATCTCATTTTCGTCATATCCCTAGGTAGGATCGATGAAAATTTGAAGAAGGTTTTTCGAAAATCGCGTCATGAGTACGACCTCAATAGCTGATTTCCCTTAAGGGAAATCTGCTAGTATGTAGATTTATCTATTGTAAAACTTCACGTGGGGCATCTCCTAAGGTTTACGCAGCCCCTGCGTGACGAAATTTTTATTACTTTTTTTAATGCAATATATTATATATATATACTTTGAACGGACGTCATTTTCGTCATCATTTGGGTAGGATCGGCGGACATTTGAGGGGAGTTTTGGAAAATCGAGTCATGACTACAACCCGAGTAGTTGATTTCTACAGACACTGTTAAAAATCAAAATATTGCGACAGAAAAAAACATTCATATTTTACAATTATAAGAAGTTAACCATTTATTATTGTTCATCATCTCTTATAAATTCATAGAATAAATTTGAATAGGCAGAATGTATGAATGATGGCTTCATGATGATAAAATATTTTATTGAAATTGGTTCTCAAATATTTCAACTACACTGCCTAATTAATCATTTGTAGTTTATTCATACTATTGTGAAATGCAATAGTAAAAACTTTGTACATGTTAGTAATTTTTTATTTTCTATGCATAATGAGAGTTTTAATTACTTCACGGCCCATTCATTTAGTCAGAATTTAACTATTCTCTATTGAATATCTCCCGAAACGCCAAAACCAACCAATTGTATTATGTTGTCAAATGCACGTGGATTGACGTGACCTGGGCGTATGATAACCGTGATAATGGATTTGCTCGTGACGTGAACATTGACAAGAAACTGACAGTTCACATTTAACAATGCATTCAAAGTTCACTTGAATCCGAAGTTGGCACTAATTGAGTACTTAAGTTAAAACTAGTAGCATTTGTGAAATTACACTCGGCAATTATTCAGTTTGAAAATTTAATCAAATCTTCCAATGAGTTTAGCAGCTAGAATGGGGGACCGGGTTGGCCTCTACCGTTCAGCATTTTCCATTTCCCTGGTCTATATCGCCAACACCTGGGAAAATTGTTATTGCGTTAGTTTTGAAGGCGCGTTATGGAAAACCCGAGGGAGGTTTAGGCATCGATTTTTTTTCCCCAAATCCTTGTCAAGTTAGCGGTCATTGTTTTCAAAATGGCTGATATATTTGAATGCATTTCAACAATATCGCGTGCCCAATTTAAATTTCAAGATGAAGACATTTCAAGACAAATAAAACACCTTATCTTAGATGGACTAACACACTTACTGACAAAAACTACGAACTATTAGAAACACTATTTGCATGTGGCCATCAAGTTTCAGAAACTATAGGAGACAAGAAAGAAGTTGTAAGTCTCGAGATTTAGAATCGGCCACACCAAACTAACACACTCATACTTACTGGCAAAGATAGACAGTCCCCCTGGCTCAACTTGTAACATTCACTTGAAGATGAGACATGCTGTACAACAAGATTTCAAATTATTTTATATAATCTCACATGGTAAACCAAGTGTGGCGAGTTCGATTCCCGCCTGGGCAAACGAATTTATTTATTGACGGAATTCACTAAATAAAATCCTTAGTCCCACTCAAGCTAGAAAAGGGTAGTAACCTGTCCCAATTAGCCTTACTTGAAAATGGTGGATGTCAATTAATAATTTTTTTATTATACATATATATATATATATATATATATAATATTATATAATTATATATATATATGTGTGTGTGTATAGTATATATATATATATAGATATATATATATATATATATACTGCTCAAAAATGAATAGGGATATTGGTTATTTTTTCTTATCCTATTAATTTTAATTAAATCGATCTTAATTAAATTTCTTTTTTATGGGAGGAAAAAATACAATAATTTCTAATAAATATTATTGATATATATAATAAAAAAAAATAAATATGCTAGGGCCCATACATACCACAAAACAGCCAATATCCCTATTCATTTTTGAGCAGTTTATATATACACACACACACACTCACACACACACACACACACACACACACGCCCTGAACACTACCCTGAAGGAGGATATTACGGTAATCATTAGCACAAGTATAATACCATTTTCAGCTATTTATTTTCTACTAATCATTCACTAACTATACTCATCTCCAATTTAGTTAGTACTATGTTCATCGTGTATTCATGTTTATAAAATGTTTCGTTGAACGTTCTGCACAAAAACCTTGTAGATCAAAAAATGTGCTTCTGCCACCACTACATAAAAGTATGTAGATCTGGGATAGCTGTTATAAAATCTACATGACAGATTTTTTCTTAGTTACATTAATTACAACTTCTTTGATATCAGTGGTATAAATGGACTTACATATTTAAAATTCTATGAAAAAAAGAACACAATTTTAAACTACATTTACCCTAAATATGCACATATGTCAAATACTTATAACTAAATAATTTTAGGGGATTAACAAAATGAGAGGGTTTATGTTTTTTTGGCTGGCCTATCAATATTCCCCTATCAGAACAGGATTTCAGGCAGGAATTATCATTCATTAAGCGCTTGGTGCTCACAAATAGATACACTGTGAGTTTGGTGGATAGAATGTTAGGAAATCGGTAAGGAAGAAAAACTGAGAGAGCTGCTTTTCATTCCTAAATATGAGTGAGTTCCTTCATTAAGCCTCTCTCAGAGAAAATAGGCATCTTATTGGGAAAAGCAGGCACCAAGACGTCTAACCGAAGCAAGAAGACTCTCAAGGACGTATTCCCTAGGTCCAAAGTTCGTGTTCCCGCTCTGGAGAGTTGAGGAGTCTATCGGATATCTGTTCTTCCTGTGTAGCCATATACGTTGGACAAAGTGGCAGGAAGATCCAGGTCAGGGTCAAAGAGCATTTCACTACAAAATCAAATGAAATTAAAAGAGCAACAGACGAAGTTTAGCCACGATCATTGTTCGACACGGGTGGAGGTGTTCATCAGCTACCTAAAGGAATGATAATGGACAGTGTTGAGGCGATAGAAATACGATTGGACCTCTTATCATCTGAGAGGAAGATTAATATTACAGGTGACGGAGAGCAAGGTGAGTGTTTTCACCAGGAAATTAAAGTAATGGAAAAACGCTACCAGGGCTGCTGGAACACAAACATGATGGGGGACTACAGTTGGTAACTTCACCGAGATGTCCAGCAAGCGATTCATTGCAGAAAAAGCTACACAAAAAGCTTCAACGAGAAAGAGAAAGAAAGTATAATCCGATTTCAGCTGAAAAGTGAAACCTGTATTAGCTACATTATATCAGCGTTGTGTTTAGCCTGCTGTAAATACAAACCATGCTTACGATGTAAAATAGATTTTCATTAATTTTCACATATACTTAATAGAGGATTCCTAGAAAACCATTGGTGATACGAAAAAAAACAACAAAGCCAGATTTCGATTCAGCACAAAAGAAATCTATGAGAATTGGATATTAAAGTTTTAAAACTTTTTTTTTCTAGGCCTGTGCAATGATTAAAGGAAATCAGCTATTGACTTTGGACTAATGACGTAATTGTTTGCATGAATGTTTATTTTTACTGAGAAATAATCTTAGTTATTATTTGGATATCATGTATGGCATAACATACAGTGGAGTACTAAAGATTATCATGCACGCAACCACACTTAACTTACAAGACATTAAGTATATATAGGACATTAATTATCAAGCCCTATAATAGTCTTCTAAGCACTATAATATTCAAAGATAAAATATAAGTTAAATCCATCATTTATCAGAGTACTTATTAAGTGTTTAATTGCGTCATTGATTATTCGATATTCAATCCCGGATAAATACTAAAAAATGTAATATTACTGTGAACAAAATAACCTGACAATAAATTATTTATTCATGTGTTCTGGATAGCTGTAGAACTTTCCCAACTTGTCGATTTTCAACACACAACTCAATTATAATGCAAAAGACACAGAATAAAATATATTCCAAAACCAAAAAAACGTCCACCTCTCACTGTATTATATATACTAATATATATATAATATATATATATATAATTATATAATATATATTTGTCTGTTACTGCTCTAGCGTCGACAATTTTTGTTTAATCGTCACCAAACTCTATATTTAGTCGTTTTAATGTAAAAAGAAAGATCAAGTTCGTTAACGGCTGAAAATCGGACTAGTGGGAGGGGGGTTTAGAGGGGAGGATTTTCGAAAATTCGAAATATCTCCGTTACTATACGTCGGATCAAAACATTATATAGAATTAATCTTATTGCAAATTACATTTACTAAAAAATAATGTTATATACTTTTATTCTGTATCATGAATATTAACCGAGATATTTGCATTTTTCTGTTTTCAGCTTGTGAGATGAGATCGGCTTAACTTCGGGTCTAGTCGTGAGTTTCCGTCACGAGCTAGTTTGGGCCGCTCCCGTAACTGTTTGATTCACTATTCTGAAATTTCTCTATTGTATAACTTCACGTGGGAAATCTGCTTAGTTTACGCAGCCCCTGCGTGACGGACTTTTTTATTACTAAGATTACTAATACTAAATGGGCCAGACTCAGGCTAAAATGTGTGAATATTAGCCAATAAAATCTATCTGTCTATCTAGTAAGGGTTAAACAAAAATTAAATATATATATATAAATATATATATATATATATATATATAATATATATATATTTATATGTATATTTATATATATAATATATATATATATATATATATATAATATACATACACTAAATTTGAAGGGACCTCAATTCGCGTCATCAGCAAGGTAGGATCGATGGAGATTTGAGGAAATTGTAAGGGAAATCAGCTAAAGTCAGTTGAATTTGGTACCAAAATATTTGAACTACGTCTCCTATTAGTAATTAATCATTTCTTCATCATTCATACTACCCTGGAATGCGATAACATTTTTTTTTAAATTTATTCTAGAATAAGCTTCAATATGTTTTACAAATTACTTTATTCCTGGGGAAAATATGAACAAAATTGCACAAGGATTTGAGATTTCATTTACGAGGCGAACCTTAGTCTCAGATTGTATCTTTGAAAAGTTAATGTTTTCATCCCGCACTCAGGCGTATTATAAATGCACCGCGTAATTCCGTCTTGCATAAAAAAAAATAATAAAAATTTCGTCACGGAGGGGGTGTTAAACCTTAGGAGATGGCTCACGTGAAGTTTTACAATAGATAAATCTACATATTTTTACACTTAACACCACCGTGAGTATTAAGTGAACAAATACATGTAGCAATGAGAAATCTTCCAGCCAATTAACATTTTTAATAAGCCCCACAACGGAAAGCGTCTAAATTGTAAAAAAAAAATAGCGTCAGCCAACCTCTCATAGCTTAAAAGATAGAAATATTCTTGACCGGATATTAATTTTAATGAAAACTATTTGCTATATCTAGTCCTGTAATTTATAGTGAACGAGAATAATTTTCATTTCAATCACTCTAATTTTAGTAATCTGAGAACAAGACGGTGGAGGGGGTCATCAGAACGTTTTTGTACGTATCTCTTCTAGAAACGATTTGTTGAACTCAATATTTGGTGTCAGCATGAAATAAGATGGTTCAAGATATGTTGGTTTATTCATAACGAGCGATGACAAAGAAGGGGGGTTTATTAAAAGCAGAAAATAAAAAAAAAATGTCAGGTTAATAATAGAGATAGAGTAAAAATGAATATAACTCCGTATATCTAAATCTCATATGGTAAACCTAGAGTGGTGGGTTCGATTCCCGCCTGGGCATAGGAATTTATTTAGTGATGGAATTCATTCAATAATATCGTTAGCCCCACCCTGGCTATAAAGGGTGGTAACCTGTAGATAACACGTCCCAATTAACCTTAGTCTTAAAAACGTTAATAAATAATTTATTTTTTAGAACATATATCAGATTTCAGTCACAGACTTTTTTTTAATTTTCACAATTTCTCCCCTTTGTACCCCCCCCCCCCTGCCACTGGTCCAATTTCTGCCATTGACGAACATGATCAATGGTATAAATAAATTTCGAGAAAAATAAAATTTTTATATAGAACGATTGAATACCAAGTTTAGTAACGATTAAACCAAAACAGCGACCATATATATACGATTATGAAAGGGCCTCATTTTCGTAATCCCCAGAGTAGGATCGATGGACGTTTGAGGACATTTTTCAAAAATCGCGTTATGAGTACTATCTCAACAGCTAATTTCCAGGGAAAGTTCCAAAAAGGTAATAAATTTTACTCCCCTCATTGATTGTCCAAATGCAACTTAGTTTTAGTGGACATAGTGTTTTTCTGTTTGCTTCTAGTTTTCTGCTACAATAAACAGAATTTGAATACTTCTCAGGTTCATCTCGATTTGAGATTAATCTGGCCAGTTCAGGGAACTATTAGCTATTCAAAACAATCTTACAAGAAGCGAGAATGTGACAAGGTGAGTAATGCATTTGACGACGTATGATCTCGAAAACAGCCCAATTATTTGATAATTATGACGGAATCATACCGTAATGGCCGAATTGACCAACACTAATCACAGAGTCATTACTTCTATCCCAATATATGATTGATTTCCATAATACTTAATGTGCACACCTTATGAATTTGTGATAGTTTCTGGAACACAATGAACACTTTCTTCGGTTTCAAGGGAAAAACTAATAGTAGGACATTTTTTTCCTTACATTGTTACGAATTCGACATACTCTACTTAAATTAAGCATACAATTTTTTAAAATTTAATTAATTGAATTTAACATAAAATTATTTATTTGTTCATAATTTTTATATACTGTTGTGTTCGCATTTCGTTTAGTTCGGTTGTAGTGTTATTTTTCCCATTGTTTTCTATTATGGCATTTTTTTTATTCTTTCTTGATTTCAATTTATGTGTGTGTTTTGTTTTTTTAATTTATTGTTACATATTACTTTTTTTTTGTATTCATTGCTCATTGTTGTTTTCTATTTTTATTTGTGTTTCTATTTTTCTCTCTCTCTCTCTCTCTCTCTCTCTATCTCTCTCTCTCTCTCTCTCTCTCCTCTCTCATCTCTCATCTCTCTCCTCTCTCTCTCTCTTTCTCTCTCTCTCTTTCACCTCTCTCTCTCTCTCTCGCTATCTCTCTCTTTCCTCTCTCTCTCTCTCTTCTCTCTCAACTGCTCTCTCTCTCTCCTCCCTCTCTCTCTCTCTCATCACCCTAGAATGGATCACATATCGATTTAAGCAAGACTGTAGCAACAATTAAAAGTGCCATAGATCGGATTGAAACTTAAATTGATTTCTTAGTTATGAATGTTGAATTATAGAGTGACATTACTTTGATTATTTTGTTTTTAGTTGGAGTAAATTATTTTAATTATGTAGCCTTGAGATTGAGGATGTAAATAATAATTGTAAATTCCTGTGCATTGTAAGAAAAGACTTTTGTACTGAATGTATCAGGTTATTAAAAAAAAAATTAACCAAATCAAATCGAATCATCCTCTCACTCATTCGCCCTATCAGAGAAGGAGAAACCAGCTAAAATGAAGTTGCTATGGGCACCATCAGCGTACCCAATACAAAATTAAAAAGTCCGTCACGCAGGGGCTGCGAAAACTAAGCAGTTTTCCCACGTGAAGTTTTACAGGTGAGAAATCTGCTAAATAACATCTGTAGTACTAAACCTATTCACGAGGGACGAACAGTTACGGGAACGGCCGCCAGAGCTCTCGGCGGAATGTCCCGAACATAGCCGACTGTTGCCGACCACACACAATACAAATGCAAATATCACGGTTAATATTCAAGATACAGAATAAATGTATAGAAAAATATTTATAGTAAATTTAATGTGCAATAAGATTGGTTCTATACAATTTTTCGATCCGACGATTAATGACGGAGATATTAAGAATTTTCGAAATTCTCCTCCTCTAAACCCCCCCCCCTCCTCCTTAACCGATTTCAGCCATTAACGAACTTGATCTTTCATTTTGTATAAAACGATTATATATCAAGTTTGGTAACGATAAACCAAAAATTGCGACCGCTAGAGCGGTAACGGACAAATATATATACAGATTTAAACGGACCTCATTTTCGTCATCTCCTGGGTAGGATCGATGGACATTTGAAGACATTTTTCGAAAATCGCGTCATGAGTACAACCTCAATAGCTGATTTTTCTTAAAGGAAATCTGCTAATAATGCAGGTCGAAGTGAGTTCATATATCTTCGATTATGAATTACACTAAAAAAGATTGCATATTCGCCAAATATAAATAACTGCATTAGGATATTTTTATCTGATAAATTGAACGACGGTGTCTGAAAGTTTTTACTTTATGAGACAAACTTCAGTCACCCCGTTCTCCTTTTTTGTTTTGTTGTTCTTTCTTAAGCCTGCCAACGAAAGATGTCTTTCTTTATTTTCTTTTATTTAACTTGGGCTTCTGGCCAATTTTATCTTTTTACTAACTCTTGCTGAAGAGTAAATCAGTCAATTGAAACGGCCCCGGCTTCCTTTTCAGTTTGTTTGTTGTAGTTAATCTGTCACCCGCAGAACGATATGCACTTCTTTGACCGCTAAGATATACCACATTTTTATATTTTTTTCAAACAAGAATATTGCTCACTTTATCATTAGTCTTAGAAAATTGGAGACATGCCAGGGTTTCATAGTTGTTTCAGGCAGTTGGTCCAACGCCAATTATATCAAAAATTTTGACGACAAGAACAAAATGGACTGGGGGAAATGTTATTCAGGTTCAAGATATAAGTTGTTCTTTTAGCGAATTTCCTGTAAGAGAAGTCTGCTATTGAGGTAGTCCTCGTAACGCGATTTTTGAAAAATTTCCAATTCAAACGTCCATCGATCCTGCCCAGGAGATGACGAGCGACTCTTATATTATTGACCATTTTATTTGAAGCCTAAATACCGAATATTATTTTTGTGTTGAACTTTGTGGAGATAAATGTATATACGTCGTGTCAATAACGTCATCAATTAATATTTTTAGGTCGTAAATTGAAAATATTTATTTCTTCTATACCAAACTCCATATTTAACTGATACATTAAAAATTAAAGACCGTATTAGTATTGGTGAAATCGGGGGTGGATTACGGAGGTATAGAAAGGGGAGGGGGTTTTGAAAATTCAAAGTATCTCCGTTATTTTGAGTAGGACCGAAAAATTGTATGGAGGCAATTTTAGCAGATTTCCCTTGAGGGAAATCAGCTATTGAGATCGTGCTCATGACGCGATTTTCGAAATATATCTTTAAATGTCCATCGATCCTGCCCAGGAGATGACGAAAATGGTCCGATCAAAACACGTGTTTGCGTGTGTGTGTGTGTGTGTGTGTGTGTGTGTGTTTTTGTGTTAACTCTCTAGCGTTGGATATTTGTCTGATCATTAGTTGACTCGATATTTAAAAGTTTTATGTAAAAATGAAGATCAAGTTCGTTAACGGTTAAAATCGGACCAGAGGGAAGGGGGAGGTGGGAATTTTGAAAATTCGTAATACTTCCGTTATTATGCTCCGAATTTAAATATTGTTTAGAATTAATCTTATTGTGAATGGAATGTTATATGAACTTTTTTTTGCTGTAATGATTATTAGCCGAGATATTTCATATTGATTATTTACTCGTATTCATGTCATACTAACAATAAGCTGTTGTATTATGAAGCACATTATTTGTAGCTCAAATACCGAATTTTGTCCTTATTGAACATATACTTTTTGATATGTACGTGCAAAAATCTGGTTAGTTAACGTAGCCTCTGCGTGGCGGACTTTTATTATTATATCCGTAATACTTTTTTAGATATTTACAAGCTCAATTTAGAAAAAAAAAAAAATGATCATTTTCTCGTCATTCATAGGTATGATAGATACTTAGAAATATTTCGAAAACCATGAATCGCCATCAATGCAATCACAATAGGTGATTACTCCATAATGAAGTTCATCGAGAAAAATTCTCTTTTATGCATTTAAGATACACTATCAAATGATAAAACTTCTCACATACATTAATTGTTTTATGTTTTCATTCTCTTCAATATACCTAATATACGGAGGTTTATTTTTCTAATTTACTTATAACATTAATCTTTTTATCAAACTTATAACAACAATCCTTTTTTTTATGCCCGCTCGTCCCTTTCAGAAAATTATCGCTCCTGGCGTGACTCGACCATTCTATTGATTAGTTAGTTATAGAAAAAAAGGGGTGTGCTTTGGCAATAACGAAATGTTTTATTTTTGTTTTGTTTTTTCATGAGATGAATGAAAAATCGAGTAATTTTCTTCATTTGATGTATCTCCAAATAGAAAAGCAGCAATACATTGCACATTTGGATAAATTTCATTAGAAAAAGGAAGGTTCTAAAGAATAACTTTAAAAAAAAAAATTTAAAAGTCTTTAACAATCTTAAAAATAAGAACATGATATAAAGGCCTAATAATTTTTGTTTTGCATTTAACAAACATATTTATCAAACTATAACTAACTAGATTGGAATAATGTACTAATGCATGTAGATTAAAATGCTTAAGACTATACTTGCTTTATACTCAAAAATGCGACATGAATGTATGTTACTTAACTGAAAATTACTGTTATTTAATAGTATTATTATTAAACTATTTTTAATTTCTTTTATAGTTCATTATTATTATAGTTATTGTTATTTAATGGCAGTCTTTTGTTTCAGGTACGTGATTTCAATGTTAACTCAGCACTGCTGCCTAAGTATTAAAAATGTTCCTAATCGTATTGATATTATTAATGCATATTTAGTTGATGAATAATTAAATGTAAACGATTCTTTTAAATGTTCAAATAAATCCTTTTAAACTGAATCTAAATTGTTTTTAGTAAGTGCACTTATTTATGACTCAAATATTATTATTTAGTAAGTAAATCTTTATATGCATAATTACTGAGTATTATGGTTAGTTTGCCAGTAGTTGATTTTATTCTGTACCTGCTTCGTAATTTTAAAAGTGTTTCTATATGTTTAGAATATTATTTTAGGGAGTAGTTTTTAAACCAATTTAACCTGAACAACGTTGCATGGGATGTTTTATTTTAAACAAATAAATATAAAGGGGGCTCAGGTTAGACTTCTGAGTTAAGACGTTTGTCCTAATAAACTTGGTAAATCTAGTGTTGTGGGTTCAATCCCCTTTTAACAGCGTAGGTTTTTAAGACTTCCTATCAGCCTAGGTTTGCTGGACTACCTGTGGTAAAGTGGGTTTAAAAGACTTCCTGCCATCCTAGGTTTATGAGATTACCTATCAGCCTAGGTTTGCTGGACTACCTGTGGTAAAGTGGGTTTAAAAGACTTCCTGCCATCCTAGGTTTATGAGATTACCTATCAGCCTAGGTTTGCTGGACTACCTGTGGTAAAGTGGGTTTAAAAGACTTCCTGCCATCCTAGGTTTATGAGATTACCTATCAGCCTAGGTTTGCTGGACTACCTGTGGTAAAGTGGGTTTATAAGACTTCCTGCCATCCTAGGTTTATGAGATTACCTATCAGCCTAGGTTTGCTGGACTACCTGTGGTAAAGTGGGTTTATAAGACTTCCTGCCATCCTAGGTTTATGAGATTACCTATCAGCCTAGATTTATGTAGACTACAGCCTAGGTTTGCTGGACTACCTGTGGTAAAGTGGGTTTATAAGACTTCCTGCCATCCTAGGTTTATGAGATTACCTATCAGCCTAGATTTATGTAGACTACCTGTAATAGTATATGTTTATAGACTACCCATCAGATGAGGTTTATAAAACTACTTATTGTAGTTTATGTATACAAGCCTACTTGTCCTAGCATAGTTTTATAAGACAAACCTGCGATAGCATAGGCTTATAAGACTATCTGTTATAGCGTAGCTTTATAAAACTACTTGACATAGCTTAGATTTTTGGTAGCCTATAATTTTAATTTCGCGACAGATTTTTCCACTCACGGCATAAACTAGCATAATTTTAAATTTGTAATACCCAATTAATTTTGTCCATTTTATGCAATCATTAAATTCTAGTGTTGGTCTGCTTGCACGCGTGTGAATACATCCAAATAGGACATATAATGGCAAATAGAATGATATATTATAAGGTGTAGTTCATGTATTTATAAACATCAAATTCTCTATAGGGAACGGCATGTGAATATGGAATAGGAGGATCATTATAAATTTCCACAACTTTAAATTTGAATTCCAAAGTAGTTGGAACGACTACATACATTCTATTTGGGCAAATAGTTTGCCCTCCGGCGAATGTTTCTCGTAACTTAAATAACTAACTTCAAAAGTGTTTATAACCGCATATAATTACGAACTTACTGATTTATTCTCCCTAACCTAAAACAAGTTTTAATGGTCTTTTTAAATGTGCCCTCGTGTTATTCCCAATCATATTTTCATAGTGGATACCTATATAAATTCGTATGAATTCGAGTTAAGTTTTTATTTGGGTGTTTGGATTATTTCACAATGACTTTCTCAGTTCTAGACTCCACTGTCTCAAGACCCCAATATATTCAAATACAATTTTACTGGTATAGAGTACTGGGCTTCACACAGACTCCTTCAAAAGAATCCTCGTACCTTTTAGTAGATTTATCTTAAGGGAAATAAGCTATTGAGGCTGTACTCAAAACTTCGAAAACTGTTATCAAATGTCCATCGATGCTACCTAGATGACAAAATGTCCGTCACGCAGGGGCTACGTAAACTAAGCAGATTTGCCATGTGACGTTTAACAATAGATAAAAATAAATAATAGTAACACTTAACATCACCGTGAAAATTAAGTGTACAAATACAAACTGTAACGAGATATCATTCAGCCAATTTTAATAACTTCCCAACGGAAAGCTATGAATTGTAAAGAAATAGCTCTACCAACCACTCAGAGCTGAACAGTTAGATAGAAATATTCTTCACCGAAAAGAAAAGCAATTACTCAAATATATCTGAATGTAACATATTAATTTTACTAAAACCAATATCTAATAATGTAATTTATAATGATTCAGAATAATTTTGAGGGTGTGTTCCAGAAACCAAACCCCCTTTCTTATTTTACTCTTGTTACTTCAATCCTCAATCCTCATATTACCACAATTTCGACTGGATAAATCTGTTAGAGAAGAGTATTTGGTCCCTTATATCTCGTTAAATAAAGAATATTTCGTTTATCACTGTCCAATAAAGTTGCAGCAAAATATTTTACTTATTTAATTTAATCTTGTTATTAATATTTATTAAAGTCCACCTTTTGATACTAGGGCTAGTTGGGACGTGTTATCTACAGGTTTACCAACGCTTGGGGTTGGACTACGTTTTTTATTTAATGAGATCGTCGCTAAATAAATTCCTATTGCTCAGGCGTGAATCGAACTATCTGCTCTTGGTTTACAAAATCAGATTAAGGCCAACGCTTTAACTCTGAGGCTAACTTGAGCCCCTTTAATTTAATAGGAGTACAAGGAAGTCACTCAAGAGTCCACATTAGATTTTTATTAACTTGTACAGGAGAAAATTTACAAAAAGCTCATAAAAATGTAACTTTTATTTAGTTGAGTGGCTTGGCGAATCGCGAAATGGCTGGTTCAGGGTACGCGAATTGCCTGAAAACAAAAAGAAATTATTATTACTAATAATAATAAAGGATACACTTTAAAACATAAACAAAACACAATAAATATCAAAATGATTTACGGATAAAGCTCAGAACTATTATTATTATTATTATTTATTAACGCCCACTTTTTGCAACTTAGGCTAATCGGGACGGGTTATCTACAGGTTACCACTCTTTTAGCAGATTTCCCTTAAGGGAAATCTGCTATGAGGTCGTACTCATGACGCGAGTTTCGAAAAATTTCTTCAAATGTCCATCGATCCTACCCAGGAGATGACGAAAATGAGGTCCGCTCAAAATTATATATATATACATATATATATATATATATATATATATATATATATATATATAAAATTGTAACCTCTGTCTGTACATTGATTTTTTTCGCGAAATTTCACGATAACTTTTCGTTTCACATGTCATAGACACCATAACTGCATTTTGTTTCTTTCGTGTATGTTTGTTTGTTTGTTTGTTTGTTTGTTACCTTTTCACGCATAAACGGCTGAACCGAATTTTATGAAACTTGGTATGTATATTACTACTAGCCCAACTTAGACTTTAGGCTATATTAATATTCTCTGAGACCAACAGGAGTGGGGGTTATAAGGGAGGCCAGAAATAAAAAATAGCGATATTTCGTTTCCTATTGGTTTTTCGGCAAATACGCACATAACAAAAGTTGTTTATTTTGTTATTTAGAGTAACTTTTGTCATATACACTTTCGTCATATACCGAAGTATAAATGCGTTATACGCTAAGAATTATAGCGGGAGGCAACAATTTTATTTGGCACAAAAGACTGAACCGAACTATACCAAACTCGGTATGTGAGTTAGCACTAACTTCTTCTTTATAGTAAGCAATACTAACATTTCTAGGGATGGGCAGGAGTGGGGGTTGTAAGGGAGGCCTGAAATTAAAAATAGTGATATTTCGTTTCCTATTGGGGTTTCGCCAAATATGCACATAACAAAAGTTGTTTATTTTGTTATTTAGAGTAACTTTTGTTATATACTTTTTTGTCGTATACCTAAGTATAAATGAGTTATACGTTAGAACTTTAGCGGGCACAAACGGCTGAACCGAACTTAACAAAACTCGGTATGTCAATTAGCATTAATTCTTACATGATTATAAGTTATTTTAAAATTTTTAGGTTCGAACGGGGGGGGGCGGGATATAAGGGAGGCCTGAAATAAAAATTCACCATATTTACATGTATAAGAGACGGGAAATATAAAAATATGGAAGACCGTGAAGCCGTATAGAACAAATATTCTATTATTAGTAAATCCACGGCAACGACGGGTATCAATCCTATACACTGGGACGGGTAAATGTCAAAATATTGTGCAATGTAAAGCCTGCTAAAAAATACCATCACTATTCAGCCTCAAATGAATTCCCGGGCGAAGCCGGGTATCTGAGCTAGTATATATATATACGTCTGTTAACGCTCTAGCGGTCGCGATTTTTGTTTAATTGTTACGAAACTTGATATTTAACCGTTTTATGTAAAAAGACAGATCAAAATCGTTAACGGCTGAAATCGGACTAGAGGGAGGGGGGTTTAGGGGGGGGATTTTCGAAAATTCAAAATATCTCCGTTATTATGCATCGGATCGAGAAATGTATAGAACCAATCTTATTGCAAATTAAATTTACTATAAATATTGTTATATACATTTATTCTCTATCTTGAATATTAACCGAGATGTTCGCATTATTATGAAGTCTGTGGTCGGGTGTTGTGTCGGGTTAGTTTCGGCCGTTTTCGGCTATGGAGGAAGCTTCTAACCTAATCTGTCGCTTCTAACCTTCTGAAATCTGCTTAGTTTACGCAGCCCCTGCGTGACGGACATTTTATGAAATGGGGGAGTTTCCAGCCAAAAGCTAGTTCGGCCAATTCCGTAACTGTTCAGCTGTCGTATGGAGATTTCTCTATTGTATAACTTCACTTGGGAAATCTGCTTAATTTACGCAGCCACTGCGTGACGGACTTTTTCAATAGAAATAGGAAATATGAGGTGAGAGAAGATGGCTAGTATGAGGTTTTACGCAGACCCAGCGACACGGACTGTTTTCACCATCATATCTGTATTATTTGTCACGTTTTACATTTCAGTTCTGTTTTATTTGAGGTGCAGCCATACGTAGGTGCAGTTTTAGCAGATTTCCCTTAAGGTCGTACTAAGGCCATTGAGGTCGTACTCATGACGCTAGTTTCGAAAAATGTCTTCAAATGTCCATCGATCCTACCCAGGAGATGACGAAAATGAGGTCCGTTCCAGATTATATATATATACGAACTTGATCTTTCTTTTTACGTAAAACGATTAAATACCCAGTTTGGTAACGATAAAACAAAAATTGCGACAGCTAGAATGTTAACAGACATATATATATATATATATATATATACACAATTGTCTGTTAACGCTCTAGCGGTCGCAATTTTTGTTTGATCTTTACCAAACTCGGAATTTAATCGTTATATGTAAAAAGGAAGATCAAGTTCGTTACTGGCTGAAATCAGACCAGTGGGAGAGGGGGTTTAGAGGGGGGATTTTTGAAAATTCAAAATATCTTCGTTATTATGCATCGGATCGAAAAATAGTATAGAATCAATCTTATTGCAAATTAAATTTACTATAAATATGGTTCTATACATTTATTCTGTATCTTGAATATTAACCGAGATATTTGTATTGTGTGTGTGGTCGGCCGGACTCGGCTATGTTCCGGACTTTCCGCCGAGAGCTCTGGCGGCCGTTTCCGTAACTATTCGTCCCTCGTGAATTGGTTTAGAGATCCCTTACTACTACAGTTGTTATTGGGCAGATTTATCTACTGTAAAACTTCACGTGGGAAAACATTTTTACATTCTTCGTTAGCATTAAAAAAAAACATACATATATGTTTTACTTACTGGTTGTGTTGTTCAATCATCTTTCTGCACCTGCCATTCACCATCACTCTCCCAGGTGGACAAGGTGTGATGTAAGGCATCATCGGTCTCTGGATAATTTCCAGACGTGCTATAATGTCCT
The DNA here is from genome assembly GCA_019009955.1 of Riptortus pedestris. Lineage (NCBI taxonomy): Eukaryota > Metazoa > Arthropoda > Insecta > Hemiptera > Alydidae > Riptortus > Riptortus pedestris. Next base: position 16,870,233 of record CM032232.1, read on the forward strand.
CCAGTGCGGCTAAAACAGAATAAATGTATGTCAGAATAACTTATGAGAAAGACCAAAACCCGGTCTAATATCTGCAACCTATCAAGATATTGCAGATGACCAAAATGTGGTCCGTTTAAAATATATATATATATATATATATCCGCTCTAGAGGTCGCAAATCGCAAATTTTATTTCATCGTAATCGAATTCTATACATAATCGTTAAATACAAAACTAAAGGCTAAGTTCGTTACAGGCTGAATTCGAACTAGTAGGAGGGGGTTTAGAGTGAGGAAATTTTGAACATTCGAAATTTCTGCGTTGTTAGGAGTCAGATCGAAAAATTGTATAGAATCAATCTGATTGTAGATACAATAATCTATAAATGTTGTTATACACATTTTCCCTCTATAAGGAATATTAACCGAGATATTTCCATATTTTAGTTTTCGTCCATCAATTAACCCCCACTCCTGCCGTATCAAAAATAAGGTGTTATATAATGAACCACTTTATTTGAATCCTATATACTAAATATTGTTCTCATTGAATTTTTACTTTTCGAGATAAATGCAAATACGTGAAGGGAATGTGAAATCTGCTTAGTTAACGCACCCCTTGCTTGTCGGACATTAGCCGATTTACCATAAGGGAAATCTGCTAAAAAAGACATTTCCACTATTAGCAGATTTCCCTTAAGGGAAATCAACTATTGAGGTTGTACTCATGACGGAATTTTAGAATTTTTTCTTCAAATGTCCATCGATCCCACCTAGGAGATGACGAAAATGAGGTCCATTCCAAACTGTATATATATATACACACACACACACACACACACACACACATATATATCAATCTATCTATCTATATATTTGTCTATTACCGCTCTAGCGGTCGCAATTTTTCTTTGAGCGTTACCAAACGCGATATTTAGTCGTTTTATGTAAAAATAATGTTCAAGTTCGTTAACGGCTAAAATCGGACCACTGGGAGGGGGGGTTTAGAGGGGAGGATTTTCAAAAAATCGAAATATCTCCGTTACTGTACGTCACATCGAAAAATTGTACAGAATCAATCTTATTGAAAATTAAATTTACTATAAATATTGTTATATACATTTATTCTGTATCTTGAATATTAACAGAGATATTTGCATTTTTATTAAATCTGGGTGGCTAACGTACGTGAGTGACTTTCCCGCCAATAAATAGTCCGGCCGTTTCCTTGATTGCTCGGCTCTTGTGAAATTTCTCTATTCTCTAAAACTTCACGTGGGAAATCTGCTTAGTTTACGCAGCCCCTGCTTGACGGACTTTTTTCATTTTCACGTTAACCAACGTAGTCACTGGACATCTCATGACCAACTAACATAAATTCCTTTTTACGTGCTTACTGCAGAAGAAATATGGAATAGATGATGAGATAACATATTCAACTGATCGAGGTAAATTCGCATAGTGCAGGTCTATTTAGATTTCTCTTAAATAAACTCAATGAGGCTCTAGCCTTTTCGCACGAGTTCTAAAGGTTTGTTCCTTCAGAATTATTACAACTAATTGATTATTTTCTTTATTATTAACTTACCTAACGAGTCTCTAAGCCTTTTAATGTCAGTATCCTTTAGCCGTGGTTTCGCCTTTTCGCCGAACTGAAAAAAAGAAAAGGCTATCAAAATATACCTCACGCTTCTTACAACAATTAATATTACACCAAAATATCTTTAGTAATTATGGGATACAAATTAATATTTTAGGACTAAAAATATATAACAAAAATGTAGTTGAAATTATTCAAACCAATGCATTAGTACATATTTATCTGTATCCGCTCTAGTGGTTGGAAACTTTGTTTGATCATTAAGAAATTCCATCTTAATTGTCGACTAGTATAAATTGTAAAATAGAAAAAAAAATAAAAAATCTAATGGAATAAAAACTCTATGAGTCGTATAATAAAAAGTCCGTCACGCAGGGGCTGCGTAAACTAAGCAGATTTCCCACGTGAAGTTTTACAATAGAGAAATCTGCCTAATAACAACTGTAGTAGTAAGAAACCTCTAAACCTAAAACATTATTTAGGGCGTAATAACCCAGTAGTTTCTAGCCCCAAAAAACTGTTAACCTAACCTCTAAACCTATTCACGAGGGACGAATAGTTATGGAAACGGCCGCCAGAGCTCTCGGCGGAAAGTCCGAACATAGCCTTCTGGCAGAATACAAATGCAAATATCGCGGTTAATATTCAAGATAGAGAATAAATGTATGTAACAATATTTATAGTACATTTTATTTGCAATAAGATTGATTCTGTACAATTTTTCAGTCCGACGTATAGTAACGGAGATATTTCGAATTTTCGAAAATCCTCCCCTTTAAACCCACCCTCCCACTGCTCCGATTTCAGCCGTTAACGAACTTGATCTTTCTTTTTACATAAAACGACTAAATATCGAGTTTGGCAACGATCAAACAACAATTGCGACCGCTAGAGCGGTAACAGACAAATATATATATATATATATATATATATATATACAGTTTTGAACGGACATCATTTTCGTCATCTCCTGGGTAGGATCGATGGACATTTGAAGAAAAATTTCGAAAATTCCGTCATGAGTACAACCTCAATAGCTGATTTGCCTTAAGAGAAATCTGCTAAAACTTTGTTTGATTATAAACATATTCCATGTTTAACGTTTTATTTAAAAATAATAATTATAATATCAACTTCTTTTATGGCCGAAATCAGATGTGGGAGGTGGGGTGTAATTCGAAAATTCTAAATTATTCCGTTATTATATGTTTGATCGAGAAATTAAATAGGATCAATATTGAATTAAATAAATTACCTATAAATGTTGTTATATACTCTTTCTCTATCTCAAATATGAACCAAGAGATTCGATTTAAAATTTCCAGCCTTTAATAAACCACATTTCTTTGTCTTCACACGTTATGAATAAGCCAGTATATCATGAACTGTCTTATTTCAAGCTGAAATAAGATATATTGTGCTCAACAAATCGTTTCTATATGAGATACATGCAGATACGTTCTGATGTCCCGCCCATTGTCTTTTCTTAATGGATAACTAAAATTTGATAGATTGAGGTAAAAATTAATATAGTCAATTATAATATACAACAGGGACTCAGGTTAGCCATGTGAGTTAAAGCGTTGACCTTAATCTCACATGGTAAACCTAGAGTGGCGATTTATTTAGGACGGAATTTATTTAGTGACGGAATTCATTAAATAAAATCCATTGTTCCACCCCTGCCTAGAAAAGGGTGGTAATCTGTAGATAACCCGTTCCAATTGACCTTAGTTGTAAAGAGTGGACGTTAATAAATGATTTAAATTTAATTTACAGCATTAGATTAGTTCTCAATAAAATTATTATATTATAGTCAGATATATTTCAGTAATTGTCTTTCTTTCTGGTCAAGAATATTTTTATCATTCAACTTCAAGAGGTTGGTCCATCTGTTTGTTTACAGTTCAGGCGTTTTTCGATGTGGAGGTTATTAAAATTTAGATTGACTGAATTATTTCTCATAATAATTTTTATATGGTGTCTTAATATTTACGGTGGTGCTAAGTGTTACTAGTATGTAGTAGTCTTTTGTAAAACATTACGTAGGAAATCTACTAACTTTACGTAGGCCCGGTGTGACGGACTTTTAGCAGATTTCCCTTAAGGGAAACCAGCTATTGACTCGTACTCATGCCGCGATTTTTTAACATTTTCTCTGATTGTCCATCGATCCTACCTAGTAGATGACGAAACTGAGGTCCGTTCAAAATTATATATATATATATATATATATATATATATATATATATATTTGTCTGTTAACGCTCTAGCGGTCGCACTTTTTTGTTACCGTTACCAAACTTGATATATAATCATTTTATACAAAAAGAAAGATCAAGTTCGTTAATGGCTGAAATCGGACCAGGGATAGGAGGAGAATTTCGAAAATTCGAAATATCTCCTTTACTATACGTCCATTCAAAAAGTCCGTCACGCAGGGGCTGCGTAAACTAAGCAGATTTCCCATGTGAAGTTTTACAATAGAGAAATCTGCATACTGGGAACACAGTACCACCGTGATTAAATACAAACGGAAATGAGAAATCATTCAGTTAATAAAAATAAATTCCCAACTGAAACGGCTTCTGAATTGTAAGAATAATTTATATTTTAATAACTCAAATTTTAGTAGTCCAAGAACTGAAAGGGGGAAGGGGAGGGGGTGGATGAACAGAACGCATTTGCATAAATCTCACAAAGTAACGAAGGTAATGTAAGGTTAGAAACGACAGGTAAGGTTAGAAGAAGCTTCCACCTGAGCCGAGAAGTGACGGAAATGGCCGACGTAATCCGAACTATACCTGACCACAGACTTCATAAAAATGCAAATATCTCGGTTAATATTCAAGATAGAGGATAACTCTATATAACAAATAAATATAACTGTATTTATAGTAAATTTAATTTGCAATAAGATTGATTCTGTACAATTTTTCGACCCGACGTATAGTAACGTAGATATTTCGAATTTTCGAAAATCCTCCACTCTAACCCCCCCCCTCCCACTGGTCCGACTTGAGCCGTTAACGAACTTGATCTTTCTTTTTACATAAAGACTAAATATCGAGTTTGGTACCGATCAAACAAAAATTGCGACCGCTAGAGCGGTAACAGATAAATATATATATATATTTGGGTGTGTGTGTGTGTGTGTGTGTGTGTGTGTATATATGTGTGTGTGTGTGTGTATATATATATATATATATATATATATACAGTTTTGAACGGACTTCATTTTCGTCATCTACTAGGTAGGATCGATGGACATTTGAAGAAAAATTTCGAAAATTCCGTCATGAGTACAACCTCAATAGCTGATTTCCCTTAAGGGAAATCTGCTAAAAAGTGTATAAAACCAATTTTACTGAAAATTGAATGAACTATAAACAATGCTAAATACATCTATTCTCTATATTGAATATTAACCGAGATATTTGCATTTTTCAACCTTCAATCCCCACTTCTACTCATGTTACCTAAACAATACTCGGTTATGTAATAAACAACATTATTCGAAGCTTAAATACCAAATATTGTTTTCAAGAGACTTTTATTATACGAGATACATGCACGTACGTTATGTTGACCCCCCCCCCGTCTTAAGTTTTTGTACTACTTAAATTTGGTACATTGAGATAAAAATTATTCTGATTCATTATAAATTACATTACTAGATATAGTAAATAGTTTTTAATCAAATTAATTTCGTTATATTCAAATATATTTCAGGCATTGCTTTTCTTTCGGTGAGACATTGGCAGAACTGTTTGTTTACATTTCAGATGCTTCCCGTCGGGAGGTTTCTAATTATTGTTTGTACTTAATCCCTTAATATTCACGGTGGTGTTGTGTCACCGGTATGTAGAATTCTCTGTTGTTAAATTTACGTGGGAAATTTTCTTTGTTTACGCATATCCCGGGTATGATTGGTGGAAATTTGAAGAAATGATTCGAAAATCGCATTGCAAACTAAGACTTAATAGCAGTTTTCCTCAAGGGAAACCTTCTGAAAGGGTCCTTCTGAGAGGACAAAATAAAATAACTCCAGCTAAACAGAGTTAACAAAATAACTCACCACTAAGGCTCCGAGGGTGAGGGTAAATATAACAAGTATGGCCTTCATGACTGTATGAAATCTCGAAATAACTGCGAGCTCTTATATCCTAAAAAAATAATTACTCTAGAGATGTTTAATTACATCTGGACAATACATTGTTATTAGCATAAGGAATAATGAGTCTATTTAAATTCATATTACGTAAGCTACATTAACAATCAGTAAATGAATAAATATATAAACAATATAGAGGATAAAAAAAAAGAATTTTAGAAAAAAAGAGCTGCATTTCAAAGAAAAGTTCCAATATGCAGTTCTTGAATTCATTAGAAAATCAATTATAATCTTAGAAATTACTTTGCCACTTAGAAATTCATGATGCATAAACAGCAAGGGAACTGTTAGTACATCAACGCCTAAAATATGTTTAGAGAACTCCACTGGAAATGAACTATTGGTTCTCATGGTGAGGGAATTTTACTAAAATGTCCATCACGCAGGGCTACCGTAAACCAAGCAGATTTCCCACGTGATCACATCTCACCACCTATTCTGAGTGACAACGAGAAATTATGAATCACTCGCTTAATATTTGAGTTAAGAAAAAATACATAGAAATATAATTGTAGGCCGACAATAGTTCGACAAGATTCTATTATGAGGATTGGGGCTATTTTGAATTTTCGAATTCCCCTTCCCAACCCCCCCCTCCCTATTAGTGGTCCGATTACAACCAATCCAATTTAACCATGGTTAAAAATCGAGTATGGTATAGATCAGGGGTGAGCAACCTTTTTAATCAACGGGCAAATTTAAATTTTAAAATTGTTTGGTGGGCCACACATAAAGTAACACTTATTAATACTTACAAAACTTTATTTATAATAAACATTAGAATAGGAAAAAATACATTTTTTTAAAAAAAGGTATTGATTTCATATACAAATTTTAATGCAAAATAAAAATATAAAAAAAACCAATAAAATAACAGAAAAACAAATTTACTTGAAATTTCATTTGGGAATGTTTTTTCGGTACAAGCAAATCAATACCTGCCGGAATTGATGAAGTAGCTACACGTATGCAGTTTTCTAATGGTGCATCTATCAGTCTTGGACGGTGGTCATTTTTAGCAGATTTCCCTTAAGGGAAATCAGCTATTCAGGTTGTACTCATAACGGAATTTTCGAAATTTTTCTTCAAATGTCCATCAATCCTACCTAGTAGATGACGAAAATGAAGTCCGTTCAAAACGGTATATATCTATATATATATAAAATTGTAACCTCTGTCTGTACATTGATTTTTTTCGCGAAATTTCACGATAACTTTTCGTTTCACATGTCATAGACACCATAACTGCATTTTGTTTCTTTGGTGTCTGTTTGTTTGTTTGTTTGTTTATTTGTTTGTTTGTTTGTTACCTTTTCACGCATAAACGGCTGAACCGAATTTTATGAAACTTGGTATGTATATTACTACTAACCCAACTTAGACTTTAGGCTATATTAAAATTCTCTGAGATGAACAGGAGTGGGGGTTATAAGGGAAGCCAGAAATTAAAAATAGCGATATTTCGTTTCCTATTAGTTTTTCGGCAAATATAAACATAACAAAAGTTGTTTATTTTGTTATTTAGAGTAACTTTTGTTATATACACTTTTTTCGTATACCCAATTATAAACGAGATATACGCTAAAACCTATAGCGGAAGTGAACAATTTTATTTTGGACAAAAGATCCAACCGAAATAAATAAAACTCGGCATATGTAATAGCACTAACGCTTTCATTATAGCAAGCCATACCAACATTTCTAGGGACGGTCAAGAGTGGGGGTTATGAGGGATGCCAGAAATTAAAAATAGCGATATTTCGTTTCGTATTGGTTTCTTGGCAAATATGAACATAACAAAAGTTGTTTATTTTGTTATTTAGAGTAACTTTTGTTATATACACTTTTCTTTTATAACAAAGTATAAACGAGATATACGCTAAAAACTAAAGCGGGAGCAACTATTTTATTGGGCACTAGCGGTAGAACCGAACTTAACAACACTCGGTATGTAAATTAGCATTAATTCTTCCATGATTATAAGCTATACTAAAAATTTTAGGTTTCAAGGGGAATGGGGGTTATGCGGGAGGCCTGAAATAAAAATTCGCGATATTTCATCGTCTATTTGGTTTTTGGCAATTGTGCACATAACTTAAGTTGTTTACTTTTTTAATTAGTGTAAATTTTGTTTTATAATTATTTTTTTTTGTAAAATAAGGTATGAAGCAAGTAATTTGCTTAGAAATATTGATATGCTCAACAATACATTCCAATATGAACTACCCAGGTATCTCACCTGGATAAGTTAATTCAAATCCATGTTAGATTTTTATCCTTAATAATTCAAAACTATGTTATTTTTTAACGCCAGTAACAGTTTGCACCAAATAAGGTATACTGCCCCCACCCTTCTCTTAGTGTATTTAATACATTATTTAATTAAAACGTGAAAAATATTTGAAACAGTTTTAGAATTGTGAAGATAATGTAATATGATTTTTTAATATATTTGAATGTATTAGAGGATAGCTATCCAAAATGGATTGCAGGTTGGCAGCACTGAGGCTATGTAAGTGTCGAGCTACTTCCTTTGTCCTATCAGTTCTGCCGCTTCCCTTCCGACCTCATATTGGTCTAAGTTTACATGTTAATTGATGCTTATAGCAATGTATTATTATTCTCAGGAATGTGAATTTCTTTAATTATCATAAATAAATAATTTACTAGAATAAACGGAGGTGCACTCAGGTATTTCTGGTATTTATTAACTCTGCTCCGTTAATGTATTATGATATACTTTACTGAAAACCAATATGAATACACAGTTTACAATCGAGACTTATGAAAGAATGTTTTAATAGAGGCTATGACGTACCTAAAACAGCTGTCACCTTTGGACATTGTACCGCATGAAGGGAAAGAAACTTATTCATACATGGTTTGGAAGATAGAATACATTCTAGGATTATGAATTATATGGTCCATCACTTTATAAAAAAAAAACTACATACACAGACGACGGGAAATATAAGAATATTGAGGACAATGAAGTCTTAAATAACAAATAATTTTATTATTAACAAATCCACAGTAACGACGGGTATAAATTCTAAACACTGGGACAGGGAAATAAAAAAAATATTGTGGAAAGTAAAGCCTTGCCAAAAATATCTCACATATCTACATCTTCATTCAGCCTCAAATGAATTCCCGGGCGAAGCCGGGTACCTTTGCTAGTATATATATATATATATATATACTAGCTCAGATACCCGGCTTCGCCCGGGAATTGATTTGAGACTGAATGGTGATTTTATTTGTTTGGCAAGGCTTTAATTTGCACAATATTTTGACATTTTACCCGTCCCAGTGTTTTAGGGTTAATTCCCGTTGTTGGCATTTGTTAATAATAAAATTAATTTTTTTATGTAAGTCTTCACTGTCCTCCAAATTGTCATATTTCCCGTAGACAAATAGACAATGAAATATCGCGTTTTTTTATTTCAGGCCTCCTTTATAACCCCCACTCCCGTTCTAACCTAAGATTTTTAATATAGCTTATAATCATGGAAGAATTAATGCTAATTGACATACCGAGTTTTTGTAAGTTCGGTTTACTCGTTAGCGCTCAATGAAATCGTTGACTCCCGCTTTAGTTTTGTAGTGTATATCTCGTTTATACTTTGTTAAAAGACAAAAATGAATATGACAAAAGTTACTCTAAATAACAAAATAAACAACTTTTGTTATGTTCATATTTGCCGAAAATGCAATAAGAAACGAAATACGGCTATTTTTAAATTCAGGCCTTCCTTATAACCCCCACTCCTGCCCGTCCCAAGAAATGTTAGTATGGCTTATTATAAGGAAGGCGTTAGTGCTAATTCACATACCGAATTTGGTTTAGTTCGGTTGAGTCTCTTTTGTGTCAAATAAAATTGTGGACTCCCGCTATAGTTTTTAGCGTATAGCTCATTTATACTTCCGTATACGGCAAAAGTGTATATAACAAAAGTTACTGTAAATAACAAAATAAACAACTTTTTTAATAGGCATATTTGATGAATAAGCAATAGGAAACGAAATATCGCTATTTTTAATTTCAGGCCTCCCATATAACCCCCACTCCTGGCCGTCCCTAGAAATGTTAGTATGGCTTATTATAAGGAAGACGTTAGTACTAATTCACATACCGAGTTTGGTTTAGTTCGGTTGAGTCTTTAATGCCTAATAAATTGTTGACTCCCGCTAAAGTTTTTAGCGTATAACTCATTTATACTTCCGTTTACGGCAAAAGTGCATATAACAAAAGTTACTCTAAATTACAAAATAAACAACTTTTGTAATGGGCATATTTGCTGAAAAAGCAATAGAAAACGAAATATCGCTATTTTTAATTTCAGGCCTCCCTTATAACCCCCACTCCTGTTTGTCTTAGAGAATATTTATATAGCCTAAAGTCTAAGTTGGGCTAGTAGTAATACACATACCAAGTTTCATAAAATTCGGTTCAGCCGTTTATGCGTGAAAAGGTAACAAACAAACAAACAAACAAATAAACAAACAAACCAATAAACAAACAAACAAACAAACAGACACCAAAGAAACAAAATGCAGTTATGGTGTCTATGACATGTGAAACGAAAAGTTATCGTGAAATTTCGCGAAAAAAATCAATGTACAGACAGAGGTTACAATTTTATATATATATAATATATATATTTGTCTGTTACCGCTCTGGCGGTCGCAATTTTTGTTTGATCGGTACGAAACTCGATATTTAGTCGTTTTATGTAAAAAGAAAGATCAAGTTCGTTAACGGCTGAAATCGGACCAGTGAGAGGGGGGTTTAGAGGGGAGGACTTTCGAAAATTCGAAATATCTCCGTTACTATACGTCGGATCGAAAACTTGTACAGAATCAATCTTATTGCAAATTACATTTATTATAAATATTGTTATATACATGTATTCTCTATCTTGAATATTAACCGAGATATCTGCATTTTTATGAAGTCTGAGGTCGGGTATAGTTCGGATTACGTCGGCCATTTCCGCCAGTACTTGGCTCAGGTGGAAGCTTCTACTAACCTTACCTTAGTTACTTTGTGAGATTTATGCAAATTCTGTTCATCCGCCTCCCCCCTTCTTTAGTTCTTGGACTACTAAAATTTGAGTTATTAAAATATAAATTAATTTTATAATTCAGAAGCCGTTTCAGTTGGGAATTAATTAAAGTTAACTGAAAGATTTCTCATTACCGTTTGTATTTAATCACAGTGGTATTGTGTTATCAGTATGCAGGTTTCTATATTGTAAAACGTCACATGGGAAATCTGCTTAGTTTACGCAGCCCCTGCGTGACGGACTTTTGATTAATTTCATGGTTGAAAATAATTGTTCGTAAAAACACGTACTTCCGAACAGAGACATCCTTTGCTTTGCATTTTTCCTCAAAAGCGAAAATTTCGCTCAAAGCCCTGAATTGTATCATGCAAATTGTAAATAAACTGTCCTTTACCTTGAAATTCCACATTAAGATCATTGAGATGCTGAGTCAAGTCGATAAGAAACCCAAAATCGCACATCCATTCTTTATTACTAAAATGAGGAAAGGCATATCCCTTCATACCCGAGAACAACTGTGACATTTAGCAAACTCAATCTTTTCGCACATAAACATTTTCCTGGTGAATTATGCATTGGTTAACGAATGTTTCCCTGCCTTTGATCTTCTTAATGTTTTGAAATAGCTTTCCTGATTTCATACATTTCAAGAACCACAAGAATTTCTAATATTGCTAGTTAACAGCTTACCAGACTGATTGTGTGACAAAAGCTAACACAAATAGTTGGATTTTTGCCGATAACAAATATGACATATAACGGTGACTGAAAAAGTTTGAATATCGTGTATGGTATAGATCAAATAAACGTTTTCCAGACAAGAAGATAAAATCTTAACTCATGACCTCACCGCAAAAGTAACTGGCATGAATCTCACAAAGTAAAAGTACTCATGAAAACAATATTTGGTTATCTCAGATTAGAATGAAATGACATGAGTGGGAGTGGGAAACACTGACGGCTGAAAACTAAAACATCCAAATATCTCGGTTAATATTCATTACAGAGAAAACATGTATATAACCGCATTTATAGGCAATTACATTTACAATAAAATTGGTTCAAAACAAAATTTCGATCCGGCGTATAATAACAGAGATATTTTGAATTTTCCTTGAATTCCTCCGGTTTGATTTTTAAAATATCAGTTTTGGTACCGATAAAAATAAAATTGCAACAAACATATATAAAATTTGATGCGGAACTCATTTTCTTCGTCTCCTTAGTAGGATCGATGGACATTCGAGGACATTTTTCGAAAATCTCGTTATGAGTACAACCTCAATAGCTAATTTCCCTTACGGCCTTAAATCTGCTAATAGGTGCAAGTTAGATGCCTGTGAAGGGAGAATATTAGTTCAAGAGTTTGCTGACAGGGCGCGCTTGTGTTACAGTGCTTATGGACAAACGGGAGTCTTAACCGTATATGTATTTATCTATCAATCAGACATTGAAGTTTTACTCGTGAAGGGATATTCAAAACATTTCCTCAAATGTCTATCGAACCTTCTAAGTAGATAACGAAACTGGAAAATGAGGTATATTTAAAATTAGAAACTAGATGTCACGGTCATTCATGAATCTTCTAGTTATCGGAAATTTGGACCTGGGAAATGTACAGCCATAAATATGGAATAAGGCTGGGTTGATTGTGTACTAGAAATTGAATATTCATGATATTGCCGGGGAATAGATTTGGTTCCTTGCGGGTTATTGGTACGTTCCATTCTTCTTGTAGGGAGTTTTAGAATATGTTAGTACCGTATCATTGAATATAAACTCGTGTGTATATGTATATATATATATATATATATATATATATATATATATATATACTAGCTAAGGTATATATATACTTCGCCCGGGAAATCATTTGATACTGAATGATGTTGGTATTTTTTGGGGCCTCTGCTTTGTACAATATTTTTACATTTTCACGTCTCAATGCTTAAGATTTACACCCGAGTCCGGAGTGCTGGGGATATATTAATAATAAAAGTATTTGTTATGTACTTAATTTTACAAAATACATAATATTTTTATATTACCCGTTTCCTGTGCATACACTTTAGGGGAAACTGACATTTCTGATTAATTAATGTTTGGGAAACATGGAGGGGGCACAACAATATATTCTGATTTTCATTCAACCAGATAATGGCTGTTAAGTTTCATAATCCATTGAGGTACTACGTTGAATGAATTCATACATGGATGGGTAAGCATTGATGACTATAACAAAACGTCTATGCAAATTACTTGCTTTATAAATTACGATAAAGATGTATATAACAAAAGTCACTCTAAATATCAAACTAAACATCTTACGTCATGTGCACATTCGCCAAAAACAAAAAAAAAATAGGAAACGAAATATGACGACTTTTCATTTGATGACTCCCAAACAACCCCTACTCCTATTAGTTCCTAAAAATGTTAATATAGCTTCTAGTCAAAAGTACGGTGTTTCGTTGATATCGATTTAGTCTTTTATGTCCTATAACATTGTTGACCTCTTCTATAGTTTATGGCATATACGGCAAAAATGCATATAACAAAAGTTGCATTAAATAACAAAACAAACAACTTTAGTTATACGCACGTTTGCAGAAAAATGAATAGGGTACGAAATATCGCGATTTTATATTTCAGACCTCACTTATAACCCCCACTCTTGTTCGTAACTCGTAATATAATCTTGGAGGTTTTAGTACCAAATCACATACGGAGTTTCGTTTAGTTCGGTTGAGTCTTTTGTGCCATATAAAATTGTTGACTCCCGCTATAGTTTTTAGCGTATAGCTCATTTATAATTCGCAATACAACAAAAGTGTATATAACAAAGAGTTACTCTAAATAACAAAATAATAAACTTTTGTCACGTGCATATTTGCCGAAAAAGCAATAGGAAATGAAATATTGCTATTATTAATTTCATGCCTCCATTATAATCCCCACTCCTGTTCGTCTCTGAGAATATTAATATATCCTAAACCTAAGTTGGGTTAGTAGTAATATACATACCAAGTTTCACAAAATTCTGTTCAGTCGTCTACGATTAGAGGAAAAGATATACACACAAACATTCGTTATACTACGTATATATATATATATATATATATATATATATATATATATATATATTAAAAAGTCTATATACATATTAGTTTTATATGGAACTCTTAAAAATTATGTACGGTATTCAACTAGTAAAATCGTGTTCCAATCAATCTCCAAGTTGGACCATATACCATTGTCAGGGGACACTAAGTAGCTTCAACGACTTCCAATGATTAGGTAGTAATTCACAGTAATAGGGAACCGGAATAGGATCAGGAAGGGACTTAATTAGGCTAAGTCCTTCCGAACTTTGCCGAATAAGCTAGCTCACATCGGGCTAAGTCTAAAGTTAGTTTGTCAGGCTCTGACCTTTATAGAGACATCTTCTAAAGGTCGCCTTTCGTCCGGCTTGGGTCACGTTCTTCCAAATCTAATCTGCAACTTATCAATGGAACAGAGTGGATAACTAGACCGAATAATGGCGGGGATTTTAGCAGATTTTCCTAAAGGGAAATCACTTATTGAGGTCGTACTCACGGCGCGATTTTCCTGAAATGTACTCCTGAGATATTTTCAGAAATGTCCATCGGTCCTACCAGGGAGATGATGAAAATGAGCTATGTTCGTAACCGTATATACATATCTATGCATATAAGTTTATTTTTATCTAGTGCACAATAAAATTGTTGGCTTCCACATTCATTTTTTAGTGTATATCTCGTATATACTTTGTTATACAACAAAAGTGAATATAACAAAACTTACTCTAAATAACAAAATAAACTACTTTTATCCTGTACATATTTGCCGAAAAACCAAAAGGAAACGAAATATCGCTATTTTTAATTTTAGGCCTCCCTTACAACCCCCACTTCTGCTCCATATGCCTGACTGATTTGATAATCTAAACCATCCAAGCGCATACAAAAAAAAAGACATTTAATTCGGTCCAACCTTTTAGGAGGAGTTCAGTGACATACACACGTTCAGTAGAATTATATATATAAATATATATATTCAGTTAACTCGAAACATTAATAATAATAATAAACTAAAATTTGAAATGTTTCTGTTACTGTATGTCATATAGAAAAATTGTAAAGAACCAAGATTATTGTATATATATACATATATACATATATGTTTTTTTTCTATCTTCATAATTAACCGAGATATTGGCATTTTCTATAGTTCAGCTTTCAGTACACCTACAAATTCAGTCATCGCACTTAAAAGTAAGAGAATATATCATGGCACGTCTTATTCTAACAAGGAGAGTTCACGGCCAACCCCCAATGATTTTTACGAAAATTGTTTAGCCTGTAGTACCTAATGAAAAACAAATTCCTTTAAAGAGGGAGAGTCCATTTTTTGTAACCACAAGATCTCGAGATCGAATCTCGCCCGGAGCTAATATTTTTTTTTTTTTGTGGAGGGGTTTTTTCTTTTTTACTTTCTGTTTCTAGGGCGTTTATTTAATATTAATAAATAAATTTAAAAAAAATTAATTATTGGCATTTAATTTTTAACTTGTTCTATATGTTATAAAGAAATGATATATTCATATTCGAATAATTTTTGTATAAAATATAATAGGCATAAGGAAATATTTATTATCATACTATCAGTTTCGGAGACGCTTCGTAAACTTATCACAAAAACCAAATATTGTTTCAACGGACCTTTATGTAAAAAACATGGTCATAGAGTGATGGCGTCATCAATTAAGATTTTATTAAGAGAATATATGCTGAGATGAGATCAGTAGTGAGTCATTCCAACAAGTGGTAGATCTGCTTAGTTTATAAGCCTTTTTTCTGTCAGCGTTCAGTCAATTCCTACTGATGGAAAATTTTACTTAGAGCAGATAATCATTAACCTTTTCACGCCCTCTAAAATTGAAACTCCAGTTAACACAGGTAAAATTACAGTTGAAATACTTGTTAAATAATTGTGAGATGAAGTCATTGCTGTGTTATTTTTGCAGTTGGCAAATTTTCTTAATGTTTGTCAGACTTTTTTTTTTTTTTTTTTTTTTTTTTTTTAAGAAGTACTAATATGACAAGCTCTGGAAAACTAGAAACGGGACAGCTCGATTTCTGAAGGAAATTACTTCGAGACGCAGCCGCCCCTATTGAACCTCTTAGGCCCAGAAAATTAGTCACCTTCGCCTCTCCGTCAACTTAACAACGTAAATGAGTTCTTTCTGAGTAGTCTCTCTGAGAAAGTAATATAACTGTCTAGGGGGCCCTGAGAGGCGGGTAATGGCACAGCTTAATTCCATTCCAGAACTCAATATCCATCCGCTCTTCTCTCTCCCTCCGGAGTATAATGCTACACTCACAGGTTGTATCATATTACACTGGCTAGTCCTCACAGATATGATAATTAGCATATTTCCCTTAACTCTTTTGTTGCTGAACGAAAATAGTTAGTCTTACTCTGGGCTAAAGTGTTTTTTTTTTGCTTCATTTATTACTAAATAGGTTTGAAATTTCTAAACTTTTATTGTGAGAGAAAAAAAGGAAAATATATATATATATATATATATATATATATATATATATATATATATATATATATATGTCTATTAACGCTCTAGCGGTCGCAATTTTGGTTTGATCGTTACCAAAATCGATATTTAAACGTTTTATGCAAAAAGACAGATCAAGTTCACTAATGGTTGAAATCGGACCAGTGGGAGGGGGGGGGGGGTTTAGAGGGGGGATTTTCGAAAATTTGAAATATCTCCGTTGCCGTACGTCGGATCAAAAAATTGTATAGAATCAATCTTATTGTAAATTAAATTTACTATAAATATTGCTCGATACAATTATTCTCTATCTTGAATATTAACTGAGATATTTGCATTTTTATTAAATGTAGGAGAATAACGGACGAGTTTTCCGCCAAATCCTAGTTCGGCCGTTTCCGTAACTGTTCGGCTCGCGTATTGAGATTTCTATATTGAATAACTTCACGTGGGAAATCTGTTTAGTTTACGCAGCCCCTGCGTGACGGACTTTTATTTCTTACGCTGAATAGCTTAAAAATGTATAAGGAAGCTATATTAACATTTTTAGGAACTAATAGGAGTAGGGGTTGTTTGGGAGTCATCAAATGAAAAATCGTCATATTTCGTTTCCTATGTTTTTTTTTGTTTTTGGCGAATGTGCACATGACGTAAGATGTTTAGTTTGATATTTAGAGTGACTTTTGTTATATACATCTTTATCGTAATTTATAAAGCAAGTAATTTGCATAGACGTTTTGTTATAGTCATCAATGCTTACCCATCCATGTATGAATTCATTCAACTTAGTACCTCAATGGATTATGAAACTTAACAGCCATTATCTGGTTGAATGAAAATCAGAATATATTGTTGTCCCCCCTCCATGTTTCCCAAACATTAATTAATCAGAAATGTCAGTTTCCCCTTAAGTGTATGCACAGGAAACGGGTAATATAAAAATATTATGTATTTTGTAGAATTAAGTACATAAAAAATACTTTTATTATTAATATATCCCCAGCACTCCGGACTCGGGTGTAAATCTTAAGCATTGAGACGTGAAAATGTAAAAATATTGTACAAAGCAGAGGCCCCAAAAAATACCAACATCATTCAGTATCAAATGATTTCCCGGGCGAAGCAGAGTACCTTAGCTTGTATATATATATATATATATATATATATATATATATATATATACACACGAGTTTATATTCAATGATACGGTATTAACATATTCTAAAACTCCATGCAAGAAGAATGGAACGTACCAATAACCCGCAAGGAACCAAATCTATTCCCGGGAATATCATGAATATTCAATTTCTAGTACACAACCAACCCAGCCTTATTCTATATTTATGGCTGTACATTTCCCAGGCCCAAATTTCCGATAACTAGAAGATTCATGAATGACCGTGACATCGAGTTTCTTTACCTAACACATATTTTAAATGGACCTCATTTTCCAGTTTCGTTATCTACTTGGAAGGTTCGATAGACATTTAAGGAAATGTTTTGAAAATCCCTTCATGAGTACAACTTCAATAGCTGATTGATAGATGAATGTATACGCTTTCGACCCCGCTGATCCATAAGCACTGTGACACTAGCACGCCCTGTCAGCAAACTCGTGAACTGATATTCCCCCCTTCGCAGGGATCTAACTTGCACCTATTAGGAGATTTAAGGACTTAAGTGAAATTAGCTATTGAGGTTGTACTCATAATGAGATTTTTGAAAAATGTCTTCGAATGTCCATCGATCCTACTTAGGAGACGAAGAAAATGAGTTCCGCATCAAATTTTAAATATGTTTGTTGCAATTTTATTTTTATCGGTACCAAAATTGATATTTTAAAAATCAAACCGGAGGAATTGAAGGAAAATTCAAAATATCTCTGTTATTATACGCCGGATCGAAATTTTGTTTTGAACCAATTTTATTGTAAATGTAATTGCCTATAAATGCCGTTATATAAATGTTTTCTCTAATATGAATATTAACCGAGATATTTGGATGTTTTAGTTTTCAGCCGTCAGTGATTTCCACTCATGTCATTTCTAATCTGAGATAACCAAATATTGTTTTCATGAGAACTTTTACTTTGTGAGATTCATGCCAGTTACTTTTGCGGTGAGGTCATGAGTTAAGATTTTATCTTCTTGTCTGGAAAACGTTTATTTGATCTATACCATACACGATATTCAAACTTTTTCAGTCACCGTTATATGTCATATTTGTTATCGGCATAAATCAGTCCAGCAATAGGGTGGGGTTATAGAGGGTGAATTCAAAAATTCAAAATATCTCAGTTGGATTATAAAATGTTATAGAACCAATCTTGTTAAAATATTGATGTTGTACAATTGTTCTTGCATCCATTTTTTTAAAAGTCCGTCACGCAGGGGCTGCGTAAACTAAGCAGATTTCCCCTGAGAAGTTTTACAATAGAGAAATCTGCATACTGGTAACACAATACCACCGTGATTAGATAATGAGAAATCTTTCAGTTAATTAAAATAAATACCCAATTGACTCAAATTTTAGTAGTCCAAGAACTAAAGAAAGGGGGGGGGCGGATGAACAAAACGTATTTGCATAAATCTCACAAAGTAAGGAAGGTAAGGTAAGGTTAAAAACGCCAGGTTAGAAGAAGCTTCCGCCTGAGCCGAGAAATGACGAAGATGGCCGACATAATCTGAACTATACCCCACCACAGACTTCATAAAAATGCAAATATCCGGTTAATATTCAAGATAGAGGAAAATGTATATAGCAATATTTATAGTAAATTACATTTGCAATAAGATTGGTTCTGTACAATGTTTTGATCCGATGCATAGTAACGAAGATATTTTGAATTTTCGAAAATCCTCCCCTTTAAACCCCTCCTTCCTCTGGTCCGATTTCAGCCATTACCGAACTTGATCTGTCTTATTACATAAAACGGTTAAATATCGAGTTTCGTAACGATCAAACAAAAATTGCGACCGCTAGAGCGTTAACAGACATACTATATATATATATATATATATATATATATATATATATATATATATATATATATATATATATATATATAACGGACCTCATTTTCGTCATCTCCTGGGTTGGATTGATGGACATTTGAAGAAAATTTTCGAAAATCACGTCATGAGTACGACCTCAATAGCTGATTTCCCTTGAGGGAAATCTGCTAAAACTGAAATATTAAGCGAGTAATTCAACACTTTCTATTTTTTTCTGTCAGTCTGAAAATGCGTTTAGATGGGATCACAACTGTGGCTTACCAGCGAGTGGGAAATCTGCTTAGTTTACGCAGCCCCTGCTTGACGGACTTTTTTTACCTTCAGCTTCTTGCGTTATTGGTAGGTGTGGCCATGTCACCGGGGCCCCCAAACAATTGTTTTAATTTATTTATTAACTACTAGCTCAGATACCCGGCTTCGCCCGGGAATTCATTTGAGGCTGAATAGTGATGTAATTTTTTTGGCAAGGATTTACTTTGCACAATATTTGGACATTTACCCGTCCCAGTGTTTAGGGTTAATACCTGTTGTTGGGATCTGTTAATAATAAAATTAATTTTTTATGTAGGCCTTCTCTATCTTCCAAATTGTCATATTTGAAATGTATAAAACAAAAGTTAATCTAAATAACAATGTAAAAAGCTTTTGTTATGTGCATGTTATTAGAAAAACAAATAGACAATGAAATATCGCGAATTTTTATGTCAGGCCTCCTTTATAACCCCCACTCCCGTTCAAACTTACAAATTGTAATATAGCTTATAATCATGAAAAAATTAATGCTAATTGACATACCGAGTATTTTTATTAAGTTCGGTTTAATCGTTAGCGCTCAATGAAATAGTTGACTCCCGCTTTAGTTTATAGTATATATCTCGTTTATACTTCGTTAAAAGACAAAAATGAATATGACAAAAGTGACTCCAAATAACAAAATAAACAACTTTTGTTATGTTTATATTTGCGGAAAAACCAATAGGAAACGAAATATCACTATTTTTAATTTCAGCCCTCCCTTATAACCCCCACTCCTGCCCGTTCCTAGAAATGTTGGTATGCCTTATTATAATTAAGGCGTTATTGCTAATACACATACCGAGTTTTATTTAGTTTAGTTGAGTCTTTAGTGCCAAATAAAATTGTTCAATTCCGCTATAGGTTTTTGCGTATATCTCGTTTATAATTCGGTATAAAAAAAAGTGTATATAACAAAAGTTACTTTAAATAACAAAATAAACAACTTTTGTTATGTTCATATTTGCTGAAAAACCAATAGGAAACGAAATATCGCTATTTTTAGTTTCAGGCCTCCCTCATAACCCCCACTCCTGTTCGTCTCAGAGAATATTAACATAGCCTAAAGTCTAAGTTGGTCTAGTAGTAATATACATACCAAGTTTCATAAAATTCGGTTCAGCCGTTTATGCGTGAAAAGGTAACAAACAAACAGACACCAAAGAAACAAAATGCAGATATGGTGTATGACATGTGAAACGAAAAGTTATCGTGAAACTTTGTGAAAAAATCAATGTACAGACAGAGGTTACAATTTTATATATATATATATATATATATATATATATATATATATATATAGATACAATAATCGGATTTCGCGAATGTGGCGATTTAGTGACGAATTAGTTAAATTCCTATAATCACTTTATTATATTTACGTAAGCATGCTCATTTCGGCAAATATTTTCAGTATCGCCCTACATTATAATTTTTTGAAAATGTTGTTAAGTTTCAAGTAGTGTAATACTTAGTCTATATACTGGCTACAGTCATGTAGTAATTCAGTCAAAGTGTATGGTAGGTCTATGTGAGTCCTTAGATAGCAGTCAGTTAGTATATGTTTTATAACAAGTCTACAGTTACAGTGTTGGCAGTAGGGTTCGTCTTCTCCAGTAAGTAGGTAAGCCTGAGTCAGTCGTGAATGGTCAATTCTTAACCTCGTTAAAACTACTTCTTCTCTTCTAATTAGCCTTTTTGAGGAAGGCCATTCACCAAGTGTATGTTTCAGTTCTCGAAGTTTGTTATCAGTTGTGGCAAGCCAAGATTTTTGCCTTGAATTGAGTATCATATGTTTTGCTTGGGTCTTGAATATCTAGGTGTGTACAGTATGTGTTGTCGTGCGTTCTTTTTTGAGTAGCTGACTTGTCTAATGTTTGTATGTCCGGGAAACCAGTTCATAGCAATAATTTTCTTTAATGTCTGGATTTTGTGTAATATGTGCGAGATGAGTGAACTGAACTATACCAGTATATGTTTTTTAATGAATGGAATGAGCTAAGAGAGTCAGTGCAAATTATGATGTCATGAAAATTTATTGTTTTAATCAATTACTTAGAAACAATTATGAATATACCGAGAAAACTAATATCTGCTTTTAAATCCAGGGATGGATTCATCTAGAGTTAATTAATTTAATTAGCGAAGTATGATACTTAAGTTCTCTTTACATTTTGTTCTGAATAAAATGGTATATTTATCCTGAGTAAGTTACAATAGATTATTAATCAATAGCTCAGGATAAACAAGACTGCATTCAGAATTTTGCACAGGATCACTGAAAGAAGAAAATACATAATTAGTAACTTTTCGAAGTAAAGGGCAACTGGAATATTATCATGTTGAAAAACAAGCCAACTTTAAGGGTTGATAACAAGTATTGGACATTTTTAAAACAATCAGCTTCTAGAACAATTGATAAGGTTTCTATAGAAACCTGCTGGCCAATTGAAATTTTCTGTGATTATCTACATAAACTATCTTTTGTAATATTCCAAAGTCAAAGCTGTTACCGAGTTTCCTTCAGTAAGAAGAGTTTTTCCCCTTCGCCGTCGACACTGAATTGGAAATAGACAGACAAAAAGGAGAGGTCAGATAAACTGCCATATTTTTGTTCAGAGGAAACAAACCTGTTTAATTATTGGGCTTTGAAAAGAAAATTTTATTGAAAACAGCCAATAGAAGGCCGTTGGAATATTGAACGTTTGAACAGAGAATCTAATAATATTTGGAAAATTTCAGAGGAATTGTAGTAATTTGTATATGGGGTGTCCAGCATTTTAGCAGATTTCCCTTAAGGGAAATCAGCTATTGAGGTTGTACTCATGACGGAATTTTCGACATTTTTCTTCAAATGTCCATCGATCGTACCTAGTAGATGACGAAAATGAAGTCCGTTCAAAACTGTATATATATATATATATATATATATATATATATATATATATTTGTCTGTTACCGATCTAGCGATCGCAATTTTTGTTTGATCGTTACCAAACTTGGAATTTAATCGTTTTATGTAAAAAGGAAGATCAAGTTCCTTAATGGCTAAAATCGGACCAGTGGGAGGGGGGGTTTAGAGGGGAGGATTTTCAAAAAGTCGAAATATCTCCGTTATTATGCGTCGGATCGAATTGTATAGAATAAATCTTATTGCAAATTCAATTTACTATAAATATCGTTCTATACATTTTTTCTGTATCTTGAATATTAACCGAGATATTTGCATTTGTATTCTGCGTGTGGTCGCCAGTAGGCTATGTTCGGACTTTCCGCCGAGAGCTCTGGTGGCCGTTTTCAAAACTATTCGTCCCTCGTGAATAGGTTTAGATGTTAGGTTAACTGTTTTTTGGGGCTAGAAACTACTGGGTTATTACGCCCTAAATAATGTTTTAGGTTTAGAGGTTTCTTACTACTACAGTTGTTATTAGGCAGATTTCTCTATTGCAAAGCCACATGGGAAATCTGCTTAGTTTACGCAGCCCCTGCGTGACGGACTTTTAATATTAACGCATAAAAATAACTTTAAAGTTTGTCATGCAAGGGCTGCGTAACTAAACAAATTTCCCACATGTACCACGTATTTGCGTTTATCTCAAAAAATTAAAAGTTCAACAAGAACAATATTTGGTATCTAAGCATTAAATAATGTGCTTCATAATGTAACAGCTTATTGTTAATACGACAAGTGTAGGAAGGGGGGGGGTTCTGAAGGCTTAAACTATATAATGTAAATATCTCAGTTAATAAAACAGTAAATACGTACATAACAATATTTAAATAACATTACGTTTGCAATAAGATTGGTTCTCTACAATTTTTTGATCCGGGGCATAATAACGGAGGTTGGAAGAATTTTCGAAATTCCATTCCTCTAAATCTCTCTTCCCACTGGCCGGATTTCAGCTATAAACTTTTTGAACGGAACTCATTTTCGTCATCTTCTGCGTTGGATCGATGGATATTTGAAGAAAATTTTCGATAATCGTGCCATGAGTACAACCTCAATAGCTGAGGGAAATATATTGCAAGGTTAACTTGATTTAGTAAAAAAAATAAAAGTCCGTCACGCAGGGGCTGCGTAAACTAAGCAGATTTCCCACGCGAAGGTTTACAATATATAAATATAGGGTTGGGGAAAAAGTAATTTCGGTTTATCCCAATAGTCGCGTATCAAAGTCGCTTATCACTTGTAATCCTTATTCAGTGAAGCCATACTATACCACGTTTGAAAGGGCATAGATCATAGAATATTCCAAATATCTCTACAGTTTCAATCATTTACTCAGTCAAACGTTATTGCGCTTTGAAAATGGAGATTCCAGAATGCCATTTTCGTCATGTATTGCTTTTTTACTTCCGAAAAGGAATAAATGCAGCTCAGGCTCATCGAAAATTGTGTGGTGTTTATGGTGATGTCTGTTGAAGTGAACGTCAGTGTCAGAACTGGTTTGCTCGATTTCGTTCCGGAAATTTTGTCCTTAATGATGAACCTCGCCCTGGCAGGCCAATTGTTGAACAAGTCGATGAAATTCTTCCAAAAATTGAGGTAGACCGACACATTTCATCTCGTGACCTCGCTATGGAGCTAAACATCGACCATAAAACAGTTTGGACCCATTTACATAAGAATGGATACCAAAAGAAGCTCGATATGTGGGTTCCACACGAATTAACTATAAGAAATTTAATGGACAGAGTTTCCATTTGTGAATCGCCGGTGAAACGAAATGAAATCGAGCCATTTTTGAAAAGAATGATTACAGGTGATGAAAAGTGGATCACGTACGACAATAATGTGCGCAAAAGATCGTCGTCGAAACCCGGTGAAACTTCACAAACAGTGGCAAAGTCTGGATTGACACTAAGGAAGGTGGTGCTGAGTGTTTGGTGGGATTGGAAAGGCATTGTTCATCATGAGCTGCTCAAACCTAGCCAAACCATTGATTCGACTCTCTACTGCCAACAACTAAAACGGTTGAAGCAGGAGATTCAAGAAAAACGGCCAAAATTGATCAATAGGAAAGGCGTTGTATTCCATCACGACAATGCTAGACCACACACATCTTTGGTGACTCGGCAAAAATTACGAGAGTTTGGCTGGGAAGTTTTGATGCATCCACCATACAGCCCGGACCTTGCACCGTCTGACTACTAAGTGTTTCGTTCTCTTCAGAACTCTCTTAATGGTGTAAAGCTGGAATCAAAAGAGGCTTGTGAAAATCACTTGGTTCAGTTTTTCGCCCAGAAATCACAGAACTTCTATAATGAAGATATAATGGTTTTACCGAAAAAATGGCAAAAGGTCATCGATCAAAACGGCACCTATATCATTGATTAATATCTAAAATTTATATAAATAATGCGTTTTGAAAAACTTGAAAAATACCGAAATTACTTTTTCCCCAACCCTATACATATACATGTAGGTAACAGTACCGTGAATGATCATTAAATGTACAAGGCTGAATTGTAAACAAGCAGGCAAGCCAACCTCGCAGCGCTGCATAGATAGACAGGAAATACAAGCAATAAATGAAATATATCTGAATATAACATATTAATTTTATTGAAAACAATTTACTAAAGCTAGTGGTGTAATTTGTAATGAATCAGAATCAGTTTTATCTCAATCACTCAAATTTTAGTAATCCAAAAACAAAAGAAGGGGTGGGGGGTCAACACAACGTATTTACATATATCTCACAAAGTAAACGTTCAATGAAAACAATATTTGTATTTAGGATAACAATATTATTTATTAATAGAGCATTGTTTATGTAACACTAGTAGAAGTGGGGGTTTACTGAAGGCTAAAAACTGAAAAATGCAAATATCTTGGTTAATATTCAAGATAGGGAATAAATGTATATGTCATTATTTACAGTGCTCTTAATTTGCAATGAGATTGATTCTATACAATTTTTCGATCCGACGTATAGTAACGGAGATATTAAGAATTTTCGAAAACCAACCCCTCTAAACCCCCCCTCCCAATGGTCCGATTTCAGCCGTTAACGAACTTGATCTTTCTTTTTAGATGAAATAACTAAATATCGTGTTTGGTAACGATTAAACAAAAATTGCGACCGCTAGAGCGGTAACAGACAAATATATATATATATATATATATATATATATATATATATATATATATATATATATATATATATACAGTTTTGAACGGACGTCATTTTCGTCATCTCCTAAGGGAAAAATGCTAAAAAGTCCATCAAGCAGGGGTTGCGTTACTGCTTAGTTAACGCCTTGCATTTCCGACATGAATAATTTGCATTTATATCCAAACAAATTATTTAGTGCTTTTAATACAAGGAGATTATAGGTTAATAACAGATTATAGTTAATATGATAAGAGTAAAAGTGAGGGTTTACTGAATGCACAAAAACTAAAACCTCTGCTAATAATAATGATTGTGAAACAAGTTGTATAAAAACATTTATAGAACATTACATTCGCAATAAGATTGGTTCCATTTAATTTTTCGTTCCGACCCATAATAAAGGAGATAATAAGGATTTTCGAAATTCCCACTCTCCCACTGGTTGGATTTCAGCCATTAATGAACCTGAACTTTAATTTTGAATAAATCATTTAAATATCAAGCTTGTTAGTGATCAAACAAAAATTACGTTCGCTAGCGCGTTTAACAGACACGCACACACACACACACACACACACACACACACACACACACACACACACACACACATAATGGGTTCGAGGAGAGGCTCAGGGAGTTTTGGGGAAGGTGGCTGTGGCAACTGATAGCCAAATTACTCTCGAACGTATTGGAAGAAATTGCCATTTAGAGATAATTGAATCCATTAGAAGAACACTACATGATATCAAGAGCGCTGAGATAGTATTCTGTTGGGTTAGAGGTCACTTTGGAATTGTGGGAAATGAAGAAGAGGATCGGCTGGCTAAGGAAGCTAGTAGGGATGACAACTTAGTGAGGGAACAGCTAAAGATTCCGTTGTCAAGCCTTGAGGAAGCCGCCAGGAAGGACACGCTGAGACGATGGGAAAGGGAATGGAAGGATTCCAGTAATGCGTCATTGACAAGAAAGTTCATTCCCGCTATCGGGAGAAGGCAGAAGATGGACTTCAAGCATCATTTCCAGCTAACGCAATTCCTTACCGGGCATGGGAAAATGCGTAGCTATCTTCACAGATTTCACATTTTGGAAGAGGATGCCCTGCCCTTGCGATAATGCCTCATCACAGACGGTGGAACACCTGATCTTTGACTGCTCTCGTCTAGAGCATATCAGGGCCCCCATCATCCGAAGAGCTATCGGGCTGAATATGAGCTGGCCACTTGAGCTGCATCAACTTACACAGCTAGAAGTATTTGGTGATTTTATTGACCTTGTTGCAAGTATGAATTTTGAAGTATTGTAAAACAAACAAAAAAAACCTTGTTTATTTTGTATTTGATTAGGTTTTAGTATTTTATAGTATATTATTATTATTATTATTATTATTTATTTACGTCCACTTTTTGCAACTCAGGCTAATTGGGACGGGTTATCTACAGGTCACCACCCTTTTCTAGCCAGGGTGGGATTTTGGGATGTTATTTAATGAATTACGTCTCTAAATAATTTCCTCTGCCCAGGCAAGAATTGAACTCGCCACTCTAGGTTTTCCATTTTATGGTATAAGTTTTAGTGATTTGTATTTGTTATGTAACACATGTAGTATATTTTATGTGGAGCATGTGTATTTTAAATAATAAAATCCCTTTTGGTAGGGTTACTACCATTAGGAAACTTTAAAAAACACACACACACACACACACACACACACACACATATAGATATATATATATATATATATATATATATATAGATATATATAACTTAGAACGGACCACATTTATGTCATCTCCTTAGGTAGGATTGACGGAGATTTGAGGAAATGCTAGGAAAATCGCGTCATGAGTACGACCTCAATACCTGATCTGCTAAAAAGTCAGTCACACAGGGTCTGCGTAACCTAAGCAGATTTCCCACATATTGGAATTACACACTACTGATCTCAGCTCACCATATATTATCTTAATAGAATCTTAATTCATGAAATCATAACTCTAACTATGGCCATGTATTTTATATAAAGGCCCGTTTAAAACAATATTTAGTATTGAAGCATTGAATAAAACTGTTTATGATATATTCTATTACGTTTAAAATGAGCCGACTGAATTTGGGTTTGGAATTTGTGGATCGATGGACATTTGAGGAAACTTTTCGAAAATCCTTTCATGAGTACAACCTCAATAACTTTTCCTTATGGGAAATCTGCTAATAGTACTTTCATTACCGGATGTAATATAAGACATCATACAAAGGCAATACAAGACCATCTTCAAGTGGAGCTATAAAAGCCACGTTAAATATCAAAAGAGCATCAGTACAATTCAGCAGAAAGCTCAATAATACCTGAACACCCCTAGGCAATAAATATAATGGCTAAGTTACGATCTTGCTGGAACTTAACGACCTTTCAAATAGTCATAACGTCAGAGGATAAGAAGGGATAAAAGATTGAATATTGATAGCAGGAAGAACTAACTCCGATGTGAGAATGCAATTGATTCCAGACTATTTTCCCCACAAACTTTTACGACACCATTTTGGTGGGGAAACTGCAATTTCCCTCTTATCTCCAGCCTGCTCCAATAGACATCTCCTTCCCTTCCAGGCCTATTACTGGAGGCTCCATAAAACACGCTGCATCTATCCGCCATAAATCTTCCTCTCTCTCACTCTCTATCTCTCTCTCACTCTCTCTCTCTCTCTCTCTCAGGGCTTTCCAGGCCTAATGCTATTTTTATTAACCTCGACAAGGATATCCTCGTAATCCTTATAAAACCAATATCCCCACCAATTTTGTACAGAGTCTTTCAGCCACTTTTGAGTAGAATAATAAAAGTCCGTCACGCAGGGACTGCGTAAACTAAGCAGATTTCCCACGTGAAGTTTTAAAATAGAGAGCCGAGCAGTTAAGGAAACGGCCGAACTAGCTGTTGGCGGGAAAGTCACTCGTCCGTTAGCCGCCCAGACAATAAAAATGCAATATATCTCGGTTAATATTCAAGATAGAGAATAAATGTATATAACAATATTTATAGTAAATGTAATTTGCAATAAGATTGGTTCTGTACAATTTTTCGATCTGACGTATAGTACCGGAGATATTTCGAATTTTCGAAAATCCTCCCCTCTAAACCCC
Source organism: Riptortus pedestris (assembly GCA_019009955.1). NCBI lineage: Eukaryota > Metazoa > Arthropoda > Insecta > Hemiptera > Alydidae > Riptortus > Riptortus pedestris. The sequence continues at coordinate 16,899,219 of CM032232.1, forward strand.
CCCCCTCCCATGGTCCGATTTCAGCGACGAACTTGATCTTTCTTTTTACATAAAACGACTAAATATCGAGTTTGGTAACGATCAAACAAAAATTGCAACCGCTAGAGCGGTAACAGACAAATATATATATATATATATATATACACAGTTTTGAACGGACCTCATTTTCTCTACTAGGTAGGATCGATGGACATTTGAAGAAAAATTTCGAAAATTGCGTCATGAGTACAACCTCAATAGCTGATTTCCCTTAAGGGAAATCTGCTAAAAAACTTATTTAAATATCATTGAGTATCAAATTGGTAAACAGTGCCAAAATATAAGTTGAGTGAAGCCAGTAAGAATCGATCATTCTTGAATAATGTAAAAGGGCGTAGAATCGATTCTAAGTGTTTCCTGGTACCGTTACATTTTTGACAAATAGGCTTTTTCACTTCCTCTTAAAAATAATATTAAAGTATGAAACAGGCTCGTATTTATTATTTATTTGAGGTGCCGCTACAACGGCTATTCATCTTTATACAATAGAGAACATGAATGTACAAAAATAAATAAATATTACAAATCTACAATTTAAATATTAGAAATGCAAAAAATGATACTACAATGCACAAAATTAAGTCTAAAATATTAGTAAATTTGCAACAAAAGAAAAAATATTTAAAGAGGTAATTTGAAGGAGGTTATGGAAATCTGAAATAAGGTAAATTTATAATCCATATTTATTTTTAGCTGGTGGTGAGGGTGATGAATGTTTAATCACAAAAATTTGTTATGGCTCCTCACAATTTTATTTCTTATAAACGCTGAGCGCTTTCGTGGACTAAATCCCCATCCTCAGAGCTAAAATTGTATTAAAAACACAATAAAGGAGTCTAAAAATCAGTTCTTAAAAATGTTTTACATAGTTGGTCATATAACAAACATGAGAATGGAGTGCCTCAGGGAGGTGTGCTGAGCACAACATTATTCAATATAGCTGTGAACTCTGTAGTAAAATATATCCCTAAAGAAGTATCTTATTGCCTTTATGCTGATGACCTAATAATATACACTACATACTCATCACTTTCAAACACACAAACATTAATGCAAGACACTCTTGATGAACTTTATAAATGGTGTTCTGTCACTGGTTTCAAAATATCTATTAGTGAAAAAAAACTATATATATTATTTTACACGTAAAGGAAATACGAACTACCTATACTTACACTGAACACGACTCTAATAAACAAACGGACAAACTCAAATTTTTGGACTGACATTCGATAGAAAACTGACGTGGGTATCCCATTTAAAACTCTCTTGATAAGTGCAAAAAGAGTTTGAACTTTGAGGATTCTTAGCAATACAAAATGGGGAGAAAATGGTTTAATGCTACAGACATACCGTATGCTTTACCGTTACTGCGACTATGACTGTATAGCATTATGGATGTATCAAATTTTCATCAGCCAGCTCTTAAAATGTAGAAGACATTCACTACATTCAGACTGAGAATAGCAACAGGGCCCTTGAACATCAAGCCCCTGAAAAGCCTATGTGTAGATGCTGGAGTGGAGAGCTCCATTAAAATATAGAAGGCGTATAATCAATTTAAAATTTATTTTAAAATGTAAAGCTTTAGACACACCTTGCATCACATTCTTACTTAAACAATACACCACATTTCAACAAATTCATAAAGAAAAAATGTAAACACAAACCACCTTATACGCACATTAGAAAATTCCGCAGACTCAAACATTTTAAGACTCCTATGTACAAACAATACTTTACTATCATTCTCCTTGGAGAGTAAATAAACTTATATGATTTAACCTTAACAAAATTTAATAAAAATGATCCCTTTCTTTCAAAATTTTACACGACTGCATTTAACTCCATTACTGCAAATAACCCAAACGCACTATACACATGGACGTGAGCTGACTTTGGAACAGCAGCTTGCTACACTCATTGACGACCACACATATGCAAAAGATTAAACTGCACATCAAGTATTTACTCAGCTGAACTACACGCTATACTCTAGAAAACCTCCAAAATGTCAAAATCGCCAAAAAATTTAATTTCGGACTCTCTAAGTTCTTTACTCTCTTTAAAAAACATATATTCCACTCATCCTATTATAACAAACATTTTGAACACATTCAAAATCAACAAAATCACATAACATTGGTGTGGCTACCAGGACAGCAGAATATTGGACGAAGCACTGAAGTTGACATGCTCGCCAAAACACGACAAAAAACACCAATACTGACATTAAAAAAATAACATCGGACGACCTCAAAAACATCCGGACAACATACTCCAAAACTGGCAACATGACATACTCACAAGAATGCAACATGACTGGGACTAACAGACAACAACTTAACTGACATGGAGTGACAAATTTGAGGTATTTACACATGGAGGACAGACGAAGTATTCCTTACGAGGACTTCGTATAGGTCATTCTTTTTTACCCATGGTTACCTATTTTCAAAAGAAAAGAATACCTATTTCATGTGTGTAATGCTCGCCTAATAAAAACATGCTATACAGACTGCAAAAGACGTGACCATACTAACAGACTTGCAAAAGACGTGACTTACATCTAAAGACTTACAGAAGGTACACGACTTACTTACAGAATACTCCCCACCATACCCATATACTCAAACATTTACATGATATTAACATATACTCACAAATTTAGATTACATTTTTAAATATTTAACAAAATTTAATAATTTTTACTTCCAGCGAAACCGTTTTATACTGTATGTTTATGTGTGTGTATTGCGTGCGTGCGTGCGTGTGAGTGTGTGTGTGTGTGTGTGTGTGTATTTTCGAGTGTGTTTGTGTGTGCGTGCGTGTTGAGTTTATGTGCCTGCACGCGTGTGTGTACGTGTGCATGCGAGAGTGAGTGTGTATGCATGTTTGAATGTGTGATAAAGAAAGTGAGAGCATATGATTGTAAATATTTTTAGGTGTTAGAAATCTTCATTTTATTTTATTTACATACTAATTTATATTTATTTGATTTTAGTTTAGTTTTTCCATTGAAATTATATAATTTTGTTCACGTAATTATATTAGTCTTTACAGTTTTCGTTTTTGAAACTTAATGTTCTGTTTTTTATTTATTTATTTTAAATGTTATTTGATTGTTGTTTTTTTTGTTTTTCGTTGATTTGATTTCGTTTATTTTTTAGTTGAGCTTTATTTAGTTGTGTTTCTCTTATATTGTTGCGTTCTGTTATTTCGAGTTTTGTTATATGTGTTGCGTTCTTATGTTTTGTGTATTGTTGCGTTTTATTTTGTATTTTTCTTTAATTTTATTGTTTCTATTTTTTATTTTGTATTTTTTGTTATATAAATTGTTTTTGTTGTTTTTTATGAGCAATATCGCCTCGCTGCGAAACGCTCCAAAAATAAAATAAAATAATAATATATAAAAGAACAAGTCTATAAACATCTATAACATTATAAAATTTTTTTCCAATAATAACACCTATATTCAAAAACACAATTACAATTAAAATATAACAAATTAATAATTACTTTTTAAACATTAAAATAATATTATAAGCAAAATTACCGGCGTAGGGCGATCCTATAGACTTGCTACCAGGCTAAACCCTGCCGATGCACTGAGGCCAAGGGGATCATTCCAAGCCGCTAGGGAGGGGGCAGAGACAAGTCTGGACATGAGAGACGCGTTTGTGTCAGTCTGCACATTTACATTGCCTTTATTTATGGCTTTTTCAAGTTTTATTTCAATAGCCTCCACCATGTCCAACAGATAACCCCTAACGTCACTATGAATTAATTTTATCTGAAATTTATTAAAATTTCAATATTTATAAATTTTAAATTTATAATCTTATTTTTTACAAATACTGTGCTCAATATATATAATTTTATATAATTATAACTTATAAAGTAGATGCAATCACATCATATGGTAAACTATGTTGTCACACAGGCATGGACCAAGAACTGTGTTTGCATTCAAGAAATGTGTTTGCAAAGTCGACATATTTGCATTTTCTGTTTTCGGCCGTCAGTAAATGCTGACTCCTGCTCATGTCACAAACAGGGGCAGCGTAAACTAAGCAGATTTCCCACGTGAAGTTATACAATAGAGAAATTTCCATACGAGAGCCGAACAGTACGGTAAATGGCCGAACTAGCTTTTGGCGGGAAATTCAGTCATCCGTTATCGGCCCACAATTAATAAAAATGCAAATATCTCGGTTCAAGATAGAGAATAAATGTATAGAACAATATTTATAGTAAATTTAATTTACAATAAGATTGGTTCTATACAATTTTTTGATCCAACGTATGGTAACGGAACTATTCAAATTTTCGAAAATCCCCCCTCTAAACCCCCCCCCCCAGCCATTAACGAACTTGATATGTATTTTTGCATAAAACGTTTAATTATCGAGTTTGGTAACGATCAACCAAAAATTACGACCGCTAGAGCGTTAATAGACAAATATATATATATATATATATATATATATATATAAAATTTCTTACGGACCTAATTTTCCGTCATCTCCGGGGTAGGATCGATGGACATTTGAAGACATTTTTCGAAAAATCGCGTTCATGAGTAGTACGACCTCAATAGCTGATTTCCCTTAAGGGAAATCTTCTATTTCCGAAAATCGCGTCATAGTACGACTCAAAGCGATTCCTTAAGGGAAATCTGCTAAAAAATGTTATGCCAAATATTTCCCTCATTGAAGTTTTACATTTAGTTGTTAATGCGAACACGTGACGCAACTGGGAAATCTGCTCTGTTAACGCAGCCCCTGCGTGACGGACTTTCTTTAATTCAGCGTATATCTACTCCTAGCAATTCCTGATTGATAAATTCCAGGTTTTTGCACCAATTAGCCTGTTTTTCAATTACATGCTCAGATATTATTCTGGGTCTTGGAAGATTTAACGTTAATTGTTGGTCTATACAGTTCTGGAATATTAAGTGAATTATTTGCATTTATTTTCGGATTTTTAATTTGTGTAACAAGTTCATTCTCGCTCTCTCGGTTTGGATTATAGACCTATGATATCTTTACCGGTTCCTGAGTGAGACCTGCGTGATTTTAAGTCAGAGTTTTTACATAGCGAGTGATCATCTCGACCTACTGACTCCGTTTTCCAAGGAGGACCTGGAATGAGTTTTCGCCAGTAAACTGACTGGCCCCCTTATAAATGAGGTGCGGGCAGTGGTCACATCACCAAAGGCCATTTTGAGGTCGTACTCATGACGTGATTTTCGAAAAATTTCTTCAAATGGATCCTACCCAGGAAATGACGAAAATGAGGTCCGTTCAAAATTATATATGTATATATATATATAGATATATATATATATATTTGTCTGTTAACGCTCTAGCGGTCGCAATCTTTGTTTGATCGTTACGAAACTCGATATTTAACCGTTTTATGTAAAAAGACAGATCGAGTTCGTTAATGGCTGAAATCCGACTAGAGGGAGGGGGGTGGTTTCGAAAATTCGAAATATCTCCGTTACCATAGGTCAGATTGAACAATTATATAGAACCAATCGTATTGCAAATTAAATGTGCTATAAATATTGTTATACATTTATTCACTACCTTGAATATTAACCGAGATATTTGCATTTTTCAGTTTTCAGCCTTCTTCTACTCATGTTACATAAACAATACTCTGCTACATAATAAACCACATTATTTAAGTTTAAATACCAACAATTGTATTCAAAAGACCTTTATTATACGAGATACATGTACATATGTTATTTTGACACCTCCCCGACCGTATTAAATTCTCGGACTTCTAAAATTTGATTGATTAAGATAAAAATTATTCTGATTCATTATAAATTACGGTACTAGATATAGTAAAGAGTTTTCAATAAAATTAATATGTTATGTTCTGATGTCTTTCAGTTATTGTTTTTCTTTCCGGTGAGCCGTTTGTTGACATTTCAGACGCTTTCCGCCGGAAAGGAAGGGGAAAGATTTTTAATGTTCTAACTGTTTGTAATTATTCACTTAATATTCACGGTGGTGTTGTGTTAGGAGTTTGTAGGTTTATCTATTATTAAACTTCACGAGGGGAATCTGCTTAGTTTACGCAGCCCCTGCGTGACGAACTTTTTTACCTTTCTAATTTCATTTACCTGGTGAAGCAAAAGGCAATATAATTTGTCCTTTATTCCTCTAAAATAGCTTTTCAGGTAATACATTTAGTTTAAAATTCTAGGATTTTCCGCCTTTTTTTTCTCTCTCTCTCTCTCTCTCTCTCTCTCTTTTGAATATTTCTTTGTGAAATTGATTTAAATTGTGGCTTGATTTCCCGTTGTTCCCCGGTCTCGGCTGAGTGAGGGCTGATTCGATGAATATTTAAATGTGCCGTCACCGGCATGCAGCCGAGGTCCCTCAACCAGCTAATCTCTGTGCGACAATACCTCGCTCTTCTAATGAATCAATCAAAGAACTTTCAATCCACTTCATCAATGTCATTTTACTTCAATCAGCCATTGGGAATTTTTTACCGCTATATTCGCCCATTACCTTTTCATGTGGTGAAGGGGGGGGGGCGGCGGGATAGAATTCGAAATTCATAAATCATAAATAATGATTTTTAGTTACTTGTACAAAGTAAAGGAAGTGTTGATATAACCAAAGTTTTCGGAATCTTCGAACACGAAAAACATGAATTTTTACTTGGCCAGTTGTATGTTGCCTGTTTCCGTGCCGGAATATCAACAAAGCTATTCATATACGGATCAGAAAATAAAACTCTACCGTTATGTACCGTAAAACATTAGACTATTGGACAATATTTTTGAATAATTATTATTTTTTAATTAATTATACCAATTCAAATTCAATATTCGTAGTTAAGACAGGATAACCGAATTTTATGAAACTTGGCATATATATTACTACTAACCCAACTTAGACTTTAGGCTATGTTAATATTCTCTGAAACGAACAGGAGTGGGGGTTATAAGGGAGGGCTGAAATTAAAAATAGCAATATTTCGTTTCCTAATGCATTTTCGGCAATTATGCACATAACAAAAGTTGTTTATTTTGTTATTTAGAGTAACTTTTGTTATATACACTTTTGTCGTATACCTAAGTATAAATGAGTTATACGTTAAAAACTACTGCGGAAATCAACAATTTTATTTGGCACAAAAAAATCAACCGAACTAAACCAAACTCGGTATGTGAATTAGCACTAACGCCTTCCTTATAATAAGTCATAGTAACATTTCTATGGACGAGCAGGAGTGGGGGTTATAAGGGAGGCCTGAAATTAAATATAGTGATATTTCGTTTCCTATTGGGGTTACGGCAAATATGCACATAACAAAAGTTGTTTATTTTGTTGTTCAGAGAAAATTTTGTTATATAAAATATCGTCGTATACCGAAGTAAAAAGGCGTTATACGCTAAAAATTATAGCGGGAGTCAACAATTTTATTTGGCAAGAAAGACTCAACCGAACTAAATAAAACACTGGGTTTGTGTTTTAGCACTAACACCATCCTTATAATAAGCCATACTAACATTTCTAGGGACGGGCAGGAGTGGGGGATGTAAGGGAGGCCTGAATTTACAAATTTTATTATTAACAAATCCACAGAAACGATGGGTATTAACCCTAAACACTAGGACGGGTAAATGTCGAAATATTGTGCAAAGTAAGGCCTTGCCAAAAAAATACCACATTCAGCCTATAAATGAATTCCCGGGCGAAGCCCGGTATCTTAGCTATTAAATATATATATATATATATATATATATATATATATATATATATATATATATATATATATATATATATATTTAGCGTTTTGTAAACCCTCACTCCTATTAATTAGATTTTCACACTGTCGGGATGACTAACGATTATTATTATTATTATTAGTCTCTGAGAAGTCATTAAGAAAGCCAACACAGGTGACCACAGCTCTCCCCCCTCCACTGCTAAAATTAAGTCCGTCAGTCTACTGGTAACCAGGTCCTTCGTGGTTAACGGAGGTAATGTGTCGAGTTGACTACTCCCAAATTTAAGCACTCACCACGGGGAAAATGAACATATACATTTAATACATTGCTAAGTTTATTACCAAAATAATAAACGTTTTTTATTAGAGTTCTTTTGAATTGCAAAATTAAACACATACAAGCTTCAGAGTTTTTATCACTGCACAATTTATTAAACAATGCACTACACATTTCGTTAATTATTCTTAACTACTACTCACCAGTAGCTCCATTATTACACAGTCGAATAAGTCACTCACGATCACTGAAGTTCACGAAAACATTGCACTGCACTGATCCTCGCTAATGGTTCTTTACATTAACACCGCACAACACTGTTCTTCATATAAAACACTTTACCTCACTGCAACTAAAACGCACTCTTCACTAAAGCTGTACTGAACTCACCGTTATTAACTTGAAGGGATCTGAGAACAAACTAACTCATGGGCCGAGCTGAGCCACTTTTATAGATTGGCGAAGAAAATGCTCCAGAACAGCCTAGATAGCACTGACTAGATCGAGACGGGCGTTGCCAAGACGAGACACTTCCGGCTCCAACTGCCCTTCCATCGGTCGGCTCCTTTCATCTACTTCGTACTTCTTAAATATGTGGTTAACTCCGTATAATTTTTTTCATGTACGTAGTTTTCGTAACAATATGTAGCTCAATTGGTCATTCTTATTTACAGTGGGTAATTAATAATCGAGAAGTTTAGATTACATTCTGGGTCTATTACTGCTCTTGGGAAATCTTAGGACCACAATATTATTTTTGGTCTTTTTTTATTCACTTAATTTTTAAATACCAACCGAAATCGTTTGGGAACTCTGCGTTCAATGTAGATGACTGTTATTCTTTGATTAGATTCTGCATTATTTAATAATTCTTTTACATTTTTATAAGGAATATTCATTTAAGACCTTAGTTTATATAATACTGTTCTGACTTGCAGGTTATCCCTAGCTTCCTGGCTGGAGAGCGGAAGTAGGGATCTTAACTTGTTGGGTGAGAGATTCTTTCTAAATAAACAGGAATGGATTTGTAGAGTTCCTTCTATCAACATTTCCTTAGGAATAACCCCCCTCCGCCCATCCAGACCCCCCTCCCCTACTCCAATTATTTACATTCAGTAGCTGTTATCTCAAGTAGTTACTCTTACGTAACTTTCCCCTTGTCTATCCTCCAGGATGTGCATCTTGGGAAGTTTGTACTCTCTGCAAGGTTAGTTAGTCCAGCGTGTTTGCATGATGGATGAACCCATTTACTGTTTTATTGTGTGAGTGCACGTTTGAATAGGTAAAAGAAAAGAAGAAAAATAAACTGCTATTAGAAAAAAGTAAGAAAAATGGGTTTGGAAATTGAAATAGAAGCACTGATGATGATCTATGATGACCAGTGCTATGAGAAATGAAATAAAAGACAGATTTGAACACACACACACAAACAATTAATTATTGTTAAACAGAGTTTAATCACACATTTAAGAATTACGACGAAGATGAAAGGAGCCGACCAATGGAAGGACCGATGGCGTCAGAAGTGTCTATAGAACGTTTTACATCACTTCGAGATGGCAGTATGTATTTTCCAATGGGGTGCTCTGTCTCCCTCTTGCATATGCCTCGCTATAATAGCTCTGTCCCATCCTCCCTCCGTGCGACGTTGCCGCTATATCTCAAAGTTATCGCAATTTTTTACGGGAAAATTTCACTAAAGTACCAGAATTTATCGCTCCATCTGCCTAAGCTCAAAATTTATCAAGAAAAAGTAAAATCTGGTTTTTTGCAATTAACTTGTTTTATTTGTCCATTTTTTTACATAAAATTTTTAATGAGAATTTCCTTTTTTCTTCTCGTCCACTGGGATCTTATTATTTAAGATTATTAGTTTGGAAATTCGACAATGAAGTTAAGTTATATATTATCTTTAATTCGTAGCAAAGAACAATTATTTTTTTCAACGACATTTCCTTTCCAATGTTTTTTTGCCATAATAAAAAAAAAAAATTGAGAAAAATCCTATTTTTAAAAAAGTAGCCTGCGGGGGGAAATTTCCGTTCTAAAATTGTTTATTCAAGTTTTGTTATACTCCTTTTAAAGAGGACAATTCAAATTTAATTTTGAGCCTCCTCCGAACATTATGGACGCTGACAACTGATGCAATTAATGTTTTATATGTTGTGGAGAGGCGAAGCTGGCACGATGGAGAGCTGAGACCCCCCCGGCTCTCTCCCGCCCGCCTCTCCTCACCGTTCTTTTCTTATAACTGTCTATTCTACCATGATTATGTAAAAAGCCTCAACTCAGAAAATGTAAATTTTACTGGGAAGCGTCTACTTTTTTAATTAATCTTTTTTATGTGATTTGAAGTTAATAACTTAAATATATTCTTTCAAAATGTAAATTTTTCGACAAAAATTGGAGTTAGAGAGAGGAAGGCTTCTTTATAAACTGAGGAGCAATAGAGGGACTGTGAACAAACAGGATTGGTATGATTATTTTTAATCAATAATATTAATATATATCTTTAATCCATTAATAAATATTCATTATAATCATAATTATAAGTATGCAATAATTAAAAAATAAAAACACCATTTTAATCAAATAAATTCCTAATAATAAATCTTTAAATGACCTTCAACAATGTCTATTGAAAGCAAAACTTAATTTGTAGAGTATCCTAGTTTCTTCTTTAAGCCCATCTGCCAAGGAGAAGGACAGCCTATTAATTTTAACGTTTAAAGAAAAAAACTATCCTTTTAGATTATTGGCCAAAATAGTCAAAATCTTAAGTATGCTTCATGCCAGAACAATCAAAACAAAAAAGCACGAAAATGTAATATTATATTAAGAAAATATAAAAATATATTAGGTTCTATATAAAAACATCAGTATCTTGTTTCTTCGTCTGACAGAGGTTCAACTCCGCTCATTCCTTCTGCGAGACCGGCGACGGCTCGCACAACATATAAACATTAATTGTTCAGTTGTAATCGACCCAATATAATGTTCGATAGGAGGCTCAAAAATAAATTTGAACTGTCCCTTTTTAAAAGGATTATAACAAAACATAAATTAAAACTATTATAGAACGAAAATTTCCCCGCAGGCTACTTTTTTTAAAATTGGATTTCACAATTTTTAATTTTAATATTGGAAAAAAACATGATAAGGAATGACATTTTAAAAAAAATTGTTCCTTTGTAACGAATATAGATTACATAAACTAACATCGTATAGAATTTCAAACAAAGATCTTAAAAAATATGATCGCAGTGACCAGAAACAAGAAATTACCATTAAATTTTTATAAGGTAAAAACATTGGCACAATACAAATTTATTTTTCGATTGTGTATCATTGTTTTTGTTGATTTATTCTTATTATAGGCCGATAGAAGATTAAATTCTGTTCACATTTCAGAATTTTTTCTTTTTTTCCCGAGTTTTTCAGAAATTTGGCGAATTTGAGTGAGATTTGGCAACAGCGCACCATATCTACTGGCAACTACGAAGTGAAACGCACTATAGACAAAGAATCTAGCCCAGGGATGAGCAACACGCGCCACTTGCGGCCCTGTCGACATATTTATGCGGCCCTCCAAGCATTTATAAAATTGAATTTATTTTATCGACTTTCTCCCATATATTGTAAAAAATGAATTATAATTTAATGGTAGTACATATAAAACCGAATCAATTTTTTGTGACGTGTTACTTGTCGGAGACTTATTCAAACATTAACCCTCGGTCGGGCGCGTCAAGAATACTCCGTCTTTAGGCGCGTGTATCTCAGAGATCATCCTCAACCGGAAATACAGTTCTTTAATATATATTTTCCACTAAAATGTTCAGTGTGCGATTAGAAACCATAACAGAGGATGTATTTGTTTGAAAGAAGTAAATAATTTTCTAAATTGATAAGTTTTATAAAAAAAAAAAATCTTGGTAGATAAAATAATCAAGTTGGTTATCGATTCATTATTATTAAAACCGTGGACGATGATTTTTAAGATATAATATATAAAAAAAAAAAAAAAATTCACATTTAGATAATACTTATTAAAAAATCATCTAAATTTTAATGCACCAATCCTTTTAAAAATAGCAGTTTAATTATTATTTCTTTTGCAGAGCTGCATTACAATTAGGACAAAGCATGGAACTATGTTGGAAACATATTTTTTTTTTTCAAATTTCATAAGAGTAATTAGTAAGCCTCTCTGCTAGGAGGAGTGGCAAATATTTCTCTAGAAACTGTGTATCTGAGAGATCACGCGCCCGAAGGGCGCAGAAGGGTTAATACGAACGCCCCGCATCTGTGATTGTGTTTGCTTCTGTCACACAATCAGTCTGGTAAGCTGTTAAGTAGCAATATTAGAAATTCTTGTGTTTCTTGAAAGGCGTGAGTGCAATATTAAGTCATTTTTCTCAGTAAATATCAAGAATTGTTATAAATTGTATGTGAGCCCTGAGAAATTTACGCTTTTGACGAAAAATTTAAATCAAATGATGTCTATTTAACATTATTTCCGCCATGAAATTAATCAAAAATGATCACTGATCAAGACTGATTGATGAGCGATTAGAAAATTGCGTACATGTAGCTACTTGATCAATTCCGGCTGATATTGATTAGCTTGTACCGAAATAACAGTACCAAATGTCTGATTACAACTTTCAAGTAAATTCTTTTTTCTGTTATTTTATTGTTTTTTATTTTGCATTAAAATTTGTATTTGAAATCTTTATATTCTAATGTTTATAATAAATATACTTTTCTAAATTATTGATTAGTGGTACTTTATGTGCGGGCCGCCAAAAAATTTTAAAATTTAAATTGGCGCGCTGATTAAAAAGGTTGATCACCCCTGATCTACCCATTCTCGGCGTTCCCCTTTGATGTCGTCTATAAAAGCTGTCCAGCTCGTCCTGAGTGCGTTCAGTGCAGCTTTAGTGAACGGTGCGGTAAAGTGTTTTATGTGAAGAACAGTATATTGCCTAGTGTTTAAGTAAAGGACAGTGCAGTGCAGTTATCTTCGGGAAGATCAGTGCAGTGCCGTGTTTTTGTGAACTTCAGTGATCGTGAGTGAGCTATTGGGCTGAATAATAAAATTGAACAGTAAAGCTATCAGTGTATACTGTGAGTAGTAGTTAAGAATAATTAACCAAGTGTGTAGTGCATTGATAAATACATTTTGCAGCGATAAAAACTGATAAAGCTTGTGTCTGCTTAATTTTGCAATCCAAAAGAACTCCAACAAACAACGCTTATTAATTTAGTAATAAACGTAACAATATATATAGTAACTGAGAGACGGACGGCCACAATGGAGTTGTAATCGTACCTCAAATGAGAAATCACATAGCTGTAACTATTACTCAGTAAATTTTAACAGATTTCCCTTGGGGGAAATCAGCTATTGAGGTTGTACTCATGAACGAATTTTCGAATTTCTTTCTTCAAATGTCCATCGATCCTACCAGGAAATGACGAAATTTAGGTCCGTTCAAAACTGTATATATATATATATATATATATATATATATATATATATATATATTCATATATAATTGTAATTGGTTTTTTCGCGAAATTTCACGATAACTTTTCGTTTCACATGTCATAAACACTATAACTGCATTTTGTTTCTTTCGTGTATGTTTGTTTGTTTGTTACATTTTCACGCATAAACAGCTGAATCGAATTTTATGAAACTTAGTATGTAAATTACTACTAACCCAACTTAAACTTTAGGCTATATTAATATTCTCTGAGACGAATTGGAGTGGGGGTTATAAGGGAGGCCGGGAATTAAAAATAGTGATATTTCGTTTCCTATGGCTTTTTCGGTAATTATGCACATAACAAAAGAAGTTTATTTTGTTATTTGGAGTAAATTTTTTAATATACCGAAGTATTAAGGCGTTATACGCTAAAAGATATAGCGGGAGTCAACAATTTTATTTGGCACAAAACACTCAACCACAATAAACCAAACTCGATATGTGAATTAGCATTAACCCCTTCCATATAATAAGCCATACTAACATTTCTAGGAACGGGCAGGAATGGGGGTTATAAGGGAGGCCTGAAATTAAAAATAGTGATATTTCGTTTCCTATTGGGGTTTCGGCAAATATGCACATAACAAAAGTTGTTTATTTTATTAGTTAGAGAAATGTGCTTAACACTTCTTTGGAGCTACCAGGTACCTCACCGGGAAAAATTAATTCAAATGTATGTTAATATTTTGTGCTTAATAAATCAAATATATGCATAATGCACAGGAAACGGGAAGTATGACAATATGGATAACAGTGAAGTCTTACATAAAAAAATAATTTTATTATTAACAAATCCACAGAACGACGGGTATTTAAACTAAACACTGGGACCGGTAAATGTCAAAATGTTGTGCAAAGTAAAGCCTTGCCAAAAAAATACCATCACCATTCAGTCTAATGAATTCCCGAGCGAAGCCGGGTATCTCAGCTAGTATATAGTATATATATATATATATATATATATATATATATATATATATATATATATATATATATATTTGTCTGTTACCGCTCTGGCGGTCGCAATTTTTGTGTAATCGTTACCAAACTCGATATTTAGTCGTTTTATGTAAAAAGAAAGATCAAGTTCGTTAACGGCTGAAATCGGACCAGGGGGAGGGGGGGTTTAGAGGGGGAGAATTTTGAAAATTCGAAATATCTCCGTTACTATAAGTCGGATCGAAAAAGTGTATAGAATCAATCTTATTGAAAATTAAATACACTATAAATGATGTTGTATACATTTATTCTCTATCTTGAATACTAACCGAGATATTTACTTTTTTCAGTTTTCAGCCTTCAGTAAACCCCCACTTCTACTTTTGTTGCATAAATAATTCTCTGTTATGTAATAAAAGATATTAATTGAAGCCTAAATACCAAACATTGTTTTCATTGAACTTTGTGAGATATATGCAAAAACATTCTGTTGACCCCCCCTCCTTCTTTTGTTTTTTGTTTTTGGATTACTAAAATTTGAGTGATTGAGATAAAATTGATTCTGATAGTAAATTGTTTTCAATAAAATTAATATGATATATTCAAATATATTCCATTAATTGATTTTCTTTCCTGTCTATCTATGCAGCACTACGAGGTTGGCCTGCCTGTTTGTTTACAATTCAGCCTTGTATTGTACATTTACTGAGCATTCACGGTTGTGTTAGTTAGTCTGTATAGTTATCTATTGTAAAACTTCACGTGGGAAATCTGCTTAGTTTACGCAGCCCCTGCGTGACGGACTTTTCTATCTTCGGCTGTGTTTCTCACACATGCGAAACTGAATTACTTGGATTCCACTGAGAGCTGTGTTTGTTCCAAAGTGTTAAATGTAGCGAGTTTAAATAAAATGTTTTTGTTAGTGACAAGTTTTTATTACCTTAACAATTACTCAGAATCCCGAACTGACAAAACTAAAACATAACCACTTTTCATTTCTGTAACATGAACTCACAAGCAATATCTGCTAGAAATAAAACCCAACCTCATTTAACATAGGAACCCTCTATTCCATATATTTAATTTATTAGCAGATTTCCCTTAAGGGAAATCAGCTATTGAGGTTGTACTCATGACGGAATTTTCGACATTTTTCTTCAAATGTCCATCGATCCTGAGATGACGAAAATGAAGTCCGTTCAAAACTGTATATATATATATATATATATAATATATATATTATATATATATATATATATATATATATATATATATATATATATATTTGTCTGTTACCGCTCTAGCGGTCGCAATTTTTGTTTGATCGTTACCAAACTCGGAATTTAATCGTTTTATGTAAAAAGGAAGATCAAGGTCGTTCATGGCTGAAATCGGACCAGTGGGGGGGGGGGTTTAGAGGGGAGGATTTTCAAAAATTCAAAATATCTCTGTTATTATGCATCGGATCGAAAAAATTGTATAGAATCAATCTTATTGCAAATTCAATTTACTATAAATATTGTTCTATACGTTTATTCTGTATCTTGAATATTAACCGAGATATTTGCATTTGTATTCTGCGTATGGTCGGCTATGTTCGGCCTTTCCGCCGAGAGCTCTGGTGGCCGTTTCTGTAACTATTAGTCCCTCGTGAATAGGTTTAGAGGTTACTTACTACTACAGCTGTTATTAGGCAGATTTCTCTATTGTAAAACTTCACGTGGGAAATCTGCTTAGTTTACGCAGCCCCTGCGTGACGGACTTTTTATTTATTTAGGTGTGTCGCAATTTAAGTGATTCACACATTTTCTTGTTATAATACTAAAATAGTAAAGGTAAAGCCACCTTATAAAAACCAATAAAAAAGGCTATAAAATCTACAGAGGTAGTTAAAAGAACGGGTATTTAATTAAAACGTGGGGAATCTATTAGCCTATTTACATAAAAACAATACCCACATCAATTCTGCATTCGTTAATGTAAACTTCGTATGAAAGGCCAGGAATGCTACGGGAATCGACCTCTAGCAGGGTTGCGTGCTGAGCACACTCCTCTTTATCATCTATGTGGATGAAATAGTGTTCATTAGCATAACTGCATAAACAGAAAAATCCTATTTTAGGGAAAGGAAATTAAAGTCAGTTCACACAAAAAAAAATTGCGGAATGGAAATCCGTATAATGTAAATTAATTTTCACCATACTACGATGTAATCACCTATTTTACACACCTAATTTGCGGTCCGAAAGCTACACTTCGCCGCCCTAGGGCCGAAAATGAATATTTCGCCCTAAGGCCGGAAAATCAGCTGTTTATTATTTTAATTCATTCATTTCATTATATACATTATATTAGTTTGTTTTGCTCTTATTATTGTTTAGTTATTTAGTAATTATGGCTAATAATATATCAGAATCTATAAATAGAAGAGCAAAAGAAATCATAGCAAATTTGTTACCAGCAAAATCAAAAGATAGGTATGACGAAGAGTATTAATTATCGAAATTGGAAGTTTCTAACAGACTGTTTAGTAAAGTGAATGAGTCATCGACTTCGACATCAAATATCGATTTTGGAACTATTGAATATGAAAATCAGTCTCTCTTTACAATTGATGATTTATTTGAAGATTGTCAAGAGGATATTTTAATCAGAAACAATCCAACTACGAGTAAAAGTGTGAATGTGTCAAACAAAAAACAAGTTATGTTTTCAAACAACCAAAATTGTACTTTTAACATTTTTATAAATCAAAAATAAACGAACTAAACTTTTTTTAGCATTTTGAAATATATCAGTTGTATTAAATGAAACACACATATGTTCATCTCTCTTTATTAACTTACATAATAACATAACGTAAAACAATCCATACATTAAACATTCATCATGTCCCCATAACCACAAGATAACCTTCTAACAAAGAGGTACACTTAACCAAAAGAAAATCTTGTTTTTGATTAATGTTTATACCGTATTAATATTTATTGTAGTATGGTGAAAATAGCGTTCGTGCCTCGGGCCAAAGTGCTTTTGCCGGCCCTCGAACTTTTCATGACCTTTTCGACTACGTCTTGGTCAAAACGGCAAACGCCCACTTTCGGCCCTTGGTACGAAATATACTATTTAATTCATATAATAAGAAAAAAAAAAATATCCGTCAAAACAGGGGCTGCGTGAACTGAGCAGACTTCCCAGTCCTGGAACTAAAATCACTTCAGTAACCATTTTTAGCAGATTCACCTTATGCGAAAATCAGTTATTGAGGTTGTACTCATGTACCAATTTCGGGAAATTTACTCAAAGTCCATTGGTCCTACCCAGGAGATGACGAAAGTGAGATCCGGTTTTTAAAACTATTTTATATATAAATATATATGAGTTAACCGTCTAGCGGTTCGCTTTCACCGCTTTCACCGTTAACCGCAAATTCTGTATTTAAACGTTTTATGTAAAAATATAAAAATGAAGTTCGTTAATGACTAAAATTTGAACCAGGTGGGCGCTGATGTCTAGAATTCTTTATTATTATAAGTCGGATCGACAAGTTGTATATAGCCCATCTTTTTAAAAATTGAATGCCCTATAAATGTTCTTATGTAATATTTTCTTTATTTTAAATATTAACCAAGATATTTGGATTTTAGTAGATTTCCCTTAAGGGAAATCAGCTATTTGAGGTTGTACTCATGACGGAATTTTCGAACTTTTTTCTTCAAATGTCCATCGATCCTAACTAGTAGATAACCTGTTTTGAACCTCTATTGTAAGACTTCACGTGGGAAATCTGCTTTAGTTTACGCAGGGGCTGCGTGATTGTTTGTTTATTTGTTTGTTTGTTTGGTTAGTTTGTTACCTTTTCACGCATAAACGGCTGAACCGAATTTTTATGAAACCTGGTATGAATATTACTACTAACCCAACTTAGACTTTAGGCTGTATTAATTTTCTCGAACGAACAGGAGTTGGGGGTTATAAGGGAAGCCTGAAATTAAAAATAGCGATATTTCGTTTTCAATTGGTTTTTTCGGGTTAAATATGAACATAACAAAAGTTGTTTATTTTTTTATTAAGAGTAACATTTGTTATATACACTTTTTGTCGTATACCGAAGTTTAAATTGGCGTTATACGCTAAAAATTATAGCGCCAGTCAACAAATATTATTTGCCAAAAAAAGACTCAACCGAACTAAATAAAACTCGATATGTGTATTAGCAGTGAGGCCATCACTATAATAAGCCATACCAACATTTCTATGGACGAGCAGGAGTGGGGGTTATAAGGGAAGCCTGAAAATTAAAAATAGCGATATTTCGTTTCTTATTGGTTTTTTCCGCAATATAAACATAACAAAAGTTGTTTATTTTGTTAT
The DNA here is from genome assembly GCA_019009955.1 of Riptortus pedestris. Classification (NCBI taxonomy): domain Eukaryota; kingdom Metazoa; phylum Arthropoda; class Insecta; order Hemiptera; family Alydidae; genus Riptortus; species Riptortus pedestris. The sequence continues at coordinate 16,918,167 of CM032232.1, forward strand.
TTGGAGTAGCTTTTGTTATATACACTTTTTGTCGTATACCTAAGTATAAATGAGTTATTACGTTTAAAACTTTAGCGGGCACTAATGGCTAAACCGAACTTAACAAAACTCGGTATGTCGATTAGCATTAATTTTTTCATGATTATAAGTTATATTAAAATTTTTAGGTTCGAACGGGAGGGGGGTTAATAAAAGGGAGGCCTGAAATATAAATTCACCATATTTACATGTATAAGAGACGGGAAATATAAAAATATCGAAGACTGTGAAGCCTTATCGAACAAATAATTCTATTATTAGCAAATCCACGCGGCAAAGATGGGTATCAATCCTAAACACTGGGACGGGTAAATGTCAAAATATTGTGCAATGTAAAGCCTGCTAAAAAATACCATCACCATTCAGCCTCAAATGAATTCCCGGGCGAAGCCGGGTATCTGAGCTAGTATATATATATTTATATATATATATATATATATATATATAATATATATATATATTTACATGTCTGTAACCGCTCCTGCTATCGTAGCTATTGTTGATCGATAGTTCTATGCAAAAACTAAAAGACAAGTTCGTTAATGGCTGAAATCGGACTTCTAGGATGGAAGGATTTAGAGGAGGAATTTCGAAATATCTTCATTATTATACGTCGGATTGAAAAATTGTATAGAACCAATCGTATTGAAAATAAAATGCATTACAAATAGTGGTATTTACATTTATTCTCTTGTCTTTAATATTTAATGGGAGATAATACGCGTTTTGCGTCGTATACTCATGATGCGATTTTTCGAAAAAAATTTCTTCAAATGTCCATTGATCCTACCCCAGATGACGAAAATGAGGTCCGTTCAAAATTATATATATATATATATATATATATATATATATTTGTCTGTTAACACTCTAGCGGTCGCAATTTTTATTTAATCGTCACCAAACTCGGTATTTAATCGTTTTAGGTAAAAAGGAAGATCAAGTTCGTTAACGGCTGAAATCGGACAAGTGGGAGGGGGGTGTAGAGGGGGGATTTTCGAAAATTAGAAATATCTCCGTTACTATACGTCGGATCGAAAAAATTGTATAGACTCATTTTTTTTGCAAATTAAATGTACTATAAATACTATTTTAGAGATATTTGCATTTTTCAGTTTTCAGGTTTCAGCAAACCCCCACTTCTACACATGTTACATAAACAATACTCTGCTACATAATAAATCACATTATTCGGAGTTTAAATACGAAAAATTGTATTCAAGAGACCTTTATTATACGAGATACATGCAAATATGTCCCGGTGACCCCCCCCCCCGTCTTAAGGTTTTGGACTACTAAAATTTGATTGAATGAGATAAAAATTATTCTGACTCATTATTGATTACAGTACTAGATATAGTAAATAATTCTCAATAAATATGTTTTATTCTGATATATTTCAGTAATTGTTTTTCTTTCCGGTGTGAAGCGGGCCGACCCGTTTGTTTACATTTCTAACCTAACGCTTCCTGTCGGCAGATTATTGAAATTTGATGAAACATTTCTTATTTCCATTTGTATTTATTCATGGTGGTGTTGTGTTACCAGTACGTAGATTTATCTATAAGTAAACAACACGAGGGAAATCTGCTTAGTTTACGCAGCACCTGCGTGACGGACTTTTTTAGTTTTCAGACTTCGGTAAACCCCCACCCCGACTCATGTCATATTAATCATAAAGCTTTAAGGCCATGAACCACATTATTCCAATCTTAAATACCATCTATCGTTTTCATTAAACTTTTACTGTGTGAGACAGTTATGTTTTCAGAACCGTACTTGATACTTAACTGTTTCATTAAGCTCTGAAGTTTGTATTAGTTAATGGCTTAAATCGTGGATGGAATAGGGAGGTTTTAGAGGGGGGATTTTTGAAAATTGCAAATATTGCTTTTATTATGAGTTGCATTGCGAAATGTTATAGTATCATTCTTATTAAGCTATTGATGCTCTACAATTGAAGGGTTTGCTGCAAAAAGGAGGTAGCTCCATCCCATCGCTGTTGGGAGTTATAAACACGTTCATGTGCCAAAAAAAAAACTCTTTTATTTGGCCTCAAAAGGATGCAGCTTTCAACTGTTATGATGTTATTTTCGGTATAATGATGTTATTTTCGTATTTTATGTTATTCGTTATAATGATGTTATTTTCTGTTTGTAAAACCAATAATTTTGCTGTACTTTATTTTCAGTTTTCTTTGAATAAAAATACATAATAATGGTACATTCAATCTATTTTTACACCTTTTTCCAAGACATAACATATTCCTAAATTCCTCTTATTCCATTCTTTTGGGCAAAAAAGAGGTAGCTCCAAGGATTATCCACGTACCACCAACATTTGGATGATATTTTTTGAATGAAAATACTGTTCTAATATGTAAACACCATAATTGCAAGTAAGCAACAACAATATTTTTACATAACTTAAAATGTGAATTTTTTATACGTTTTTTTTGGTTTCCCAAAAACTGGAAAAATTGGAGCTACCTCCATTTTGCAGCAAACCCTTCAATTGTCATTCTATGCATTTATTCCCTAAATACCTACTAGGTGCCACCAAAAAAATTTTATTTTTGTTTTTTTACATATAAATAGAGACTATGCGGTAAGATCACAAGTTTGCTTTACCAGCACATTAATTATGAAAAGACCTATTTTTTTTTTGCTACAATGTTTTTTTGTTAAAAGACTTGTCTAATATCATTCATTAGTCCAACCAAAGCTCATAGACATGGGCTCATTGCATAAACCGATATTAGCAGCATTTGCATCATGAAATAGAAGCAAACTAAAACAAGATGAAAAAAAAAAAAGATTCTTTTTATAATAGCATACATTTAGTAGATTACTCAGGTGCAATTTTCACCAAAGGTCATGATTCATGGAGTTTAATTTATTAATCGTGACTAATGGGCACTGTTTTCGAGGATAGATAATAGCACCGTAGTGCTAGGCAATATTTTAAATGTATTTCCACTGCTGGAATGAGCACAAGAAGTCACCACTGGGATACTAACATTCCAAAGTACATTCCTTCTAAGTGTTAAAATTACAGGGCTTATAATTTGGACAAGTAATAATTTGAGATATCACTCTTGTTATAGCTTCCTTAGATCCAATTTTCAAATATTGTTCACAATTTCCTTTAGGCTTTATTCTCAAATCGGAGTGCATGTTTGGAAGTTTACATACCACCTGTTCAGAAGCCATTCCTTTTAGATATTTATTCACGTCGGAACAACGCTTCACTACTGGTTCACTGAAACTCGATAACTTCTTCCGCTGAACTCGATAAAGGGAAGCACTGAACAGGAGAAATACTTCAGAATATAACATACTAGCTCAGATACCCGGCTTCGCCCGGGAATTCATTTGAGGCTGAATGGTGATGGTATTTTTTAGCAGGCTTTACATTGCACAATATTTTGACATTTACCCGTCCCAGTGTTTAAGATTGATACCCATCTTTGCCGTGGATTTGCTAATAATAGAATTATTTGTTCGATAAGGCTTCACAGTCTTCGATATTTTTATATTTCCCGTCTCTTATACATGTAAATATGGTGAATTTTTATTTCAGGCCTTCCTTTTAAACCCCCTCCCGTTCGAACCTAAAAATTTAAATATAACTTATAATCATGGAAGAATTAATGCTAATTGACATACCGAGTTTTGTTAAGTTCGGTTCAGCCGTTAGTGCCCGCTAAAGTTTTAACGTATAACTCATTTATACTTAGGTATACGACAAAAGTGTATATAACAAAAGTTACTCCAAATAACAAAATAGACAACTTTTGTTCATATTTGCGGAAAAACCCAATAGGAAACGAAATATCGCTATTTTTAATTTCAGGTTCCCTTATAACCCCCATTCCTGCCCGTCCATAGAAATATTGGTATGGCTTATTATAATGCAGGCCTCACTGCTAATACACATACCGAGTTTTATTTAGTTCGGTTGAGTCTTTTGTGCCAAATAAAATTGTTGACTCCCGCTATACTTTTTAGCGTATAACCCATTTAAACTTCGGTACACGACAAAAGTGTATATAACAAAAGTTACTCTAAATAACAAAATAAACAACTTTTGTTATGTGCATATTTACCGAAAAACCAATAGAAAACGAAATATCGCTATTTTTAATTTCAGGCTTCCCTTATAACCCCCACTCCTGTTCGTCTTAGAAAAAATTAATATAGCCTAAAGTCTAAGTTGGGTTAGTAGTAATATACATACCAAGTTTCATAAAATTCGGTTCAGCCGTTTATGCGTGAAAAGGTAACAAACAAACAAACAAACATACAGGAAAGAAACAAAATGCAGATATGGTGTCTATGACATGTGAAACGAAAAGTTATCGTGAAATTTCGCGAAAAAAATCAATGTACAGACAGAGGTTACAATTTTATGTGTGTGTATATATATATATATATATATATATATATATATATATATATATATATATATATATATATACTAGCAAAGGTACCTGCCTCGCTCGGGAATTCATTTGAGGTTTAATGATGATGGTATTTTTTTTGGCAAGCCTTTACTTTCCACAATATTTTAACATTTCCCGAAGTATACCCGTCGTTGCTGTGGATTTGTTAATAATAAAATTATTTGCTATGTAAGGCTCCATAATATTTTTATATTTCTCGTCTCCTGTGCTTGTAGTTTTTTTTAGCAGATTTCCCTTGAGGGAAATCAGCTATTGAGGTTGTACTCATGACGGAATTTTCGACATTTTTCTTCAAATGTCCATCGATCCTACCTAGTAGATGACGAAAATGAGGTCCGTTCAAAACTGTATATATGTATATCTATATATCTATATATATATATAGATATCTATCGATATAGATCTATATACTAGCTCAGATACCAGGCTTCGCTCGGGAATTAATTTGAGGCAGAAGGGTGATAGTATTTTATTGGCAAGGCTTTAGTTTGCACAATATTTTCACCTTTTACCCGTCCCACTATTTAGGATTAACACCCGTTGTTGGCATTTGTTAATAATAAAATTAATTGTTTTGTGTAAGTCTTCACTGTCCTCCAAATTGTCATATTTCCCGTCTCCTGTGCATTATGCATAGATTTCAGCTATTAAGAACAAAATATTGTGGTGAAACGAAATATCACCATTATTAATTTTAGGCCATCCCTTATAACCCCCACTCATGCACGTCACTAGAAATGTTAGTTTGGCTGGTTAGAAGGACAGAGTTAGGGCTCATACAAAAACCGCGTTTTATTTATGTCGGCTGGGTCGTTTGTCCCAAATAAAAGTGTTCACTTCCGCTATAGGTTTTAGCGTATATCTCGTTTATAATACGGTATACGAAAAAAGTGAGTAAAACAACTGAGGAAAGAAAGAGGGGTGAGAAAGGTTCTAGATTACAGGAAGGTCTTCCAAACCGTCCCTAACGCTCCAGGTTAACCAACAGAACATGACTAACGGCTAACTCTCAATTCCGCTAACATTTCCTTATACTCAGATTCTATTTTCAATTCTAATTATGTATGTTTAAATACTTTCGTTTTTTGTGAATTAATTGATGTTTTAAACACATTAAAGGATGAAAAATACTTACTTCCGATTAATTAATGTTCCAGTGAAAGACAGAGGAAGGGGGGGGGAGTAATATATTTTGCGCCTCATGAAACAGCTACTTGTTTTTAAAATGCTTCATACAATTGAAATGTTCTTGTTTATCGTCATGTTCATAATTGCCGAGAAACCAATAGGAAACGAAAATACCGCTATTATTAATTTCAGGCATTCCTTTATAACCCCCACTCCTGCCCGTCCCTAGAAATGTTGATATGGTTTGTTATAATGAAAAACGTTAGTGCTAATACACATACCGAGTTTTATTTATTTCGGTTGGGTCTATTGTCCCAAATAAAATTGTTCAATTTCCGCTATAGATTTTTACGTATATCTCGTTTATTATTCGGTATACGAAAAAAGTTTATATAACAAATGTTACTCTAAATAACAAAGTAAACAACTTTTGTTATGTTTATATTTACCGAAAAACCAATAGGAAACGAAATATCGCTATTTTTAATTTCTGGCTTCTCTTATAACCCCCACTCCTGCCCGTCCCTAGAAATGTTTGGTATGGCTCGTTATATTGAAAGCGTTAGTGCTAATAGATATACCGAGTTTTACTAAGTTCGGTTGAGTGTTTTGTGAAAAATAAAAATTGTTGACTCCCGTTATAATTTTTAGTGTATAACTCATTTATACTTCGGTATACGGCGAAAGTGTATATAACAAAAGTTACTCTAAATAACAAAATAAATATAACTTTTGTTATGTGCAAATTTGCCGAAAAACCAATAGGAAACGAAATATCGCTATTTTTAATTTCAGGCCTCCTTATACCCCCACTCCTGTTTGTCTTAGAGAATAATAATATAGCCTAAAGTCTAAGTTGGGCTAGTAGTAATATACATACCCAGTTTCATAAAATTCGGTTTTAGCCGTTTATGCGTGAAAAGGTAACAAACAAACAAACAAATAAACAAACAAACAAACAAACAAAAGGACACAAAAAAGAAACAAAATGCAGTTATGGTGTCTATGACATGTGAAACGAAAAGTTATCGTGAAATTTCGCGAAAAAAATCAATGTACAGACAGAGGTTACAATTTTATATATATATAGATATACTTAGCAAAGGTACCCGGCTTCGCCCGGGAATTCATTTGAGGCTGAATGAAGATGTAGATATTTGAGATATTTTTTGGCAAGGCTTTACTTTCCACAATATTTTTTTTATTTCCCTGTCCCAGTGTTTAGAATTTATACCCGTCGTTACTGTGGATTTGTTAATAATAAAATTATTTGTTATTTAAGACTTCATTGTCCTCAATATTCTTATATTTCCCGTCCTCTGTGTATGTAGTTTTTTTTTTATAAAGTGATGGACCATATAATTCATAATCCTAGAATGTATTCTATCTTCCAAACCATGTATGAATAAGTTACTTTCCCTTCATGCGGTACAATGTCCAACGGTGACAGCTGTTTTAGGTACGCCATAGCCTCTATTAAAACACTCTTTCATAAGTCTCGATTGTAAACTGTGTATTCATATTGGTTTTCAGTAAAGTATATCATAATACATTAACGGAGCAGAGTTAATAAATACCAGAAATACCTGAGTGCACCTCCCTAGCGTTTATTCTAGTAAATTATTTATTTATGATAATTAAAGAAATTCACATTCCTGAGAATAATAACACATTGCTATAAGCATCAATTAACATGTAAACTTAGACCAATATGAGGTCGGAAGGGAAGCGGCAGAACTGATAGGACAAAGGAAGTAGCTCGACACTTACATAGCCTCAGTGCTGCCAACCTGCAATGCATTTTGGATAGCTATCCTCTAATACATTCAAATATATTAAAATATCATATTACATTATCTTCACAATTCTAAAACTGTTTCAAATATTTTTCACGTTTTAATTAAATAATGTATTAAACACACTCAGAGAAGGGTGGGGGCAGTATACCTTATTTGGTGCAAACTGTTACTGGCGTTAAAAAATAACATAGTTTTGAATTATTAAGGATAAAATTCTAACATGGATTTGAATTAACTTATCCAGGTGAGATACCTGGGTAGTTCATATTGGAATGTATTGTTGAGCATATCAATATTTCTAAGCAAATTACTTGCTTCATACCTTATTTTACAAAAAAAATAATTATAAAACAAAATTTACACTAATTAAAATAAAGTCCGTCACGCAGGGGCTGCGTAAACTAAGCAGATTTCCCACGTGAAGTTTAGTAATAGAGAAATTTCAGAATAAAGAGTCAAACAGTTACGGAAGGGCCCGAAAACTCTCTTGACGGAAACTCACGACTAGACCCGAAGTTAACCGATCTCATCTGAGAAGCTGAAAACTGAAAAATGCAAATATCTCGGTTAATATTCAAGATACAGAATAAATGTATATAACAATATTTATAGTAAATTTAATTTGCAATAAGATTGTATGTAAGATTTATTCTGTACAATTTTTCGATCCGACGTACAGTAACGGAGATATTTCGAATTTTAAAAAATCCTCCTCTCTAACCCCCCCTTCCCAATAGTGTGATTTCAGCCATTAACGAACTTGATCTGTCCTTTAAACGTTTAAATATCGAATTTGGTAACGATCAAACAAAAATTGCGACCGCTAGAGCGTTAACAGATATATATATATATATATATATATATATATATATATATATATATATAGATATATATATATATTTTGAACGGGACCTCATTTTCGTCATCTCCTGGGTAGGATCGATGGACATTTGAAGAAATTTTTCGAAAATTCCGTCATGAGTACGACCTCAATAGCTGATTTCCCTTAAGGGAAATCTGCTAAAAAAAGTAAACACCTTATGTTATGTGCACAATTGCCAAAAACCAAATAGACGATGAAATATCGCGAATTTTTTATTTCAGTCCTCCCGCATAACCCCTATTCCCCCTGGAACCTAAAATTTTTAGTATAGCTTATAATCATGGAAGAATTAATGCTAATTTATATACCGAGTGTTGTTAAGTTCGGTTCTACCGCTAGTGCCCAACAAAATAGTTGCCCCCGCTTTAGTTTTTAGCGTATATCTCGTTTATACTTTGTTATAAAAGAAAAGTGTATATAACAAAAGTTACTCTAAATAACAAAATAAACCACTTTTGTTATGTGCATATTTGCTGAAAAAGCAATAGGAAACGAAATATCGCTATTTTTAAATTTCTGGCATCTCTCATAACCCCCACTCTTGACCGTCCCTAGAAATGTTGGTATGGCTTGTTATAATGAAAGCGTTAGTGCTATTACATATGCCGAGTTTTATTTATTTCGGTTGGATCTTTTGTCCCAAATAAAATTGTTCACTTCCGCTATAGGTTTTAGCGTATATCTCGTTTATAATTCGGTATACGAGAAAAGTGTATATAACAAAAGTTACTCTAAATAACAAAATAAACAACTTTTGTTATGTTCATATTTGCCAAAAAACTAATAGGAAACGAAATATCGCTATTTTTAATTTCTGGCTTCCCTTATAACCCCCACTCCTGTTCGTCTTAGAGAATTTTAATATAGCCTAAAGTCTAAGTTGGGTTAGTAGTAATATACATACCAAGTTTCATAAAATTCGGTTCAGCCGTTTATGCGTGAAAAGGTAACAAACAAACAAACAAACAAATAAACAAACAAACAAACAAACAGACACCAAAGAAACAAAATGCAGTTATGGTGTCTATGACATGTGAAACGAAAAGTTATCGTGAAATTTCGCGAAAAAAATCAATGTACAGACAGAGGTTACAATTTTATATATATATATATATATATATATATATATATATATATATATATATATATAGATTAATTTTATTGAAAACTATTTACTACATCTAGTACTGTAATTTATAATGAATCAGAATAATTTTTATCTCAATCAATCAAATTTTACTTATAAGAACTTATAACGGGGGGGGGGAGATGTCCAGAACTTATTTTCATATGTCTCGTATAATAAAGGTCTCTTGATAACAATATTTGGAATCTAATATTAGAATAAAGTGGTTCATGATAAACAGCATATTGTTAATATGACAAGAGTAGGAGTGGCGGTTTACCTAAAGGCTGAAAACTAAAAAAAAATCCATATATATCGGTTTATATTCACGATAGAGAATATATGTTTATATCAACGTTTATAGTAAATTAAATGTTCAATAACATTGGTTCTATACACTTTTTCGATCCGAAGTATAATAAACGAAGATATATAGAATTTTTGAAATTCCTCCCCTTTAATCCCCCCCCCATCTCAAAGTCCGATTTTAGCGGTTAATGAACTTGATCTTCCTTTTTACGTAAATCGCTTATATATCAAGCTTGTAAAAGATTAAAGGTACATTGCGATCGCAATAGCTGTAACAGACATATATATATATATATATATATATATATATATATATATATATATATAAAATTGATTCGTCATTATTTTCGTCACCTCCTAGGTAGGATCAGAGCATTATAACAGACACCCTTTGAACGGTCAAGTAAGTCACAGATCCGCTTTATACAGCGGCAATAATTGTCTTAAAACTTCTATTTTTCCATTTCACTCCTAATTTCGTGATGAGATTAAACGAAAAGTCACAAGAGGGAAAAGATTTTTTTAATTCATTTTTACACAATGCGGCATAAAATATAAGTAAATGATGGGGAGGGGTCAAAAAAAAAAATTGTAAAAAGGTAGAAAGTATAATAATTGTAATTAATTCCTTTTATCCAAATTGATGAAAGGCCAAGGGCTCTGATATAAAGGAGAATGTAATTAAGGCTGTGTCATCCATCTTGGAGACCATTGTAGGCTGAGAATTCTCTAATTAATTTCTTCACTTGATATTTCTCACCAATTCCATCGCATTAAGAGCTATTTAGGCCCTTCGTTTAAATTACCCCTTTGTTTATTTGCTCCACCTGTTTACTCTCCTCCTCCGTTCCCGCCTAATTCTGGAATAGCGGTGAAAATAAAGCAATTTAGGCTCTTTTCCCGCGTGAATGATGTCAGAGTTTGTTCACATTTTACCAGATTTCCCTTGAGGGAAATCAGCTATTGAGGTCGTACTCGTGACACGATTTTTGAAATTTCCACAAATGTCCTTTGGTTTAATTTGAAATCTCGTTGTATATCACAGACTTCATATTTATGCTAAATGTTGGCGTATATTCGAAATTTGTGAAGGTATGAGAATATGTTGTTTCTGTATGGGCTGAATTGAGCTTTTTTTTTCTTTACTCGAAAATGGATCTTAAAATGTTTTAGAATCAATATATAAACTATTGATGTTCTACAAATGTACTTATATGCATTTTTTTTTTGTTACTCAAGTATTATGCGAGTTATTCTTAATTCATTGTACTTTCTTGTTTACTGTCTTCAGTGCCCCCACCATCCTTCTACTCCTCGTTTTTTTTTTTACTTATAAATAGACAATATGTGGAGAAATGAGGTCACTAGTGTGTTATACTATCCAGCACTAGTTTTCGCACGGAACTGACATAGAAATGACCCCTATGCAGAAAAACATGCCGTCAAATTACATCAAATATCACACATATCCAGTAACATATGCATAAATTTGCAGTCATTCAGTGGTTATCGCCGTCATGTGACAAGCGGCAATTAAAAGGATTTATTTGAGGGAAATCTGCTAATACCGTAAAACTTTGTGACACTCAAGATTTTGGGCATAAGAGCACTCTAGCAGCTCTTAAGATCCTAAATGAATGCGAGAGGTTGCGGCACCTGTTTGTAAGTATTAATCCCCAGAGCCGATAGATTTTGGGCATAAGAGCACTCTAGCAGCTCTTAAGATCCTAAATGAATCCGAGAGGTTGCGGCACCTGTTTGTAAGTATTAATCCCCAGAGCCGATAGATTTTGGGCATAAGAGCACTTTAGCAGCTCTTAAGATCCTAAATGAATCCGAGAGGTTGCGGCACCTGTTTGTAAGTATTAATCCCCAGAGCCGATAGATTTTGGGCATAAGAGCACTTTAGCAGCTCTTAAGATCCTAAATGAATGCGAGAGGTTGCGGCACCTGTTTGTAAGTATTAATCCCCAGAGCCGATAGATTTTGGGCATAAGAGCACTCTAGCAGCTCTTAAGATCCTAAATGAATCCGAGAGGTTGCGGCACCTGTTTGTAAGTATTAATCCCCAGAGCCGATAGATTTTGGGCATAAGAGCACTTTAGCAGCTCTTAAGATCCTAAATGAATGCGAGAGGTTGCGGCACCTGTTTGTAAGTAAGTATTAATCCCCAGAGCCGCTGGAGTGCTCTGTATGCCCAAAATCTTGGGTGTCACAAAGTTGGGAGCCTGTCACAAAGTTGGGGAGTTTTACGGTAACAACAGCCGTGACGTTTGTCCCTTGAGATATACACAATATGTATATCTTAAGGGTAGTAGTATATACAGTATATGTTATATACTCTACAATTATTTTTTATTAACGCCCACTTTTTGTAACTAAGGCTAATTGGGACGGGTTATCTACAGGTTACCATCCTTTTCTAGCCATGGTGGGACTTATGATATTATTTAATGAATTCCGAAACTAAATAATTTCCTTTGCTCAGGTGAGAATCGAACTCGTCACTTTAGGTTTACCATGTGAGATTAAGGTCAACGCTTTAACTCGCATGGCTAACCTGAGCCCCTATTATAACATTATATTTAGCATATATTAGCGTGGTATATAAAGTTAGTGTCTCTACTGGATGTATGGTATATAATATATGCTAATTATATTATTATATTTAGCATATATTATAAACTATACAAGCAGTAGAGATACTAACCGAGCGAGCAGCAGAGCTGTCTCGTTGCATCCACGAGGGAGATAAGGCGAAACTGGGAAACAGACGACAGGTTTGTAAGCAAACAAACTCTCACAGTTTATATGCTATGTCAATTTTCGCGGACTTTTAAGCTCAACTTCTTGGGATCGGCAAACGAGAGACGTTTAATGACATCTGATAGGTGGTAAACCTTCTAAACACCTCATATTTGCATTATTTAAAACTAATCTAATGGAATTATTTCTTTCTTTCTTTTGGGATTCCACAATTTTAGCAACTCGCACATTATGCTTGCGTTTAAAAAATAAATAAAAAAATTTACCTACTAAATCCACCTTATTCTAAATCAAAAGAAAACAATATTTACTACTCTATTAAAAATACATAATTATGTTATTACTTATTAACGTTCACTTTTTGAAACTATGGATAATTGGGACGGGTTATCTACAGGTTACCGCCTTTTAGCAGGTTGCCCATAAGTGAAATGAGGCGCTCAGTATTATAGAGGCCCAACCCTCAAATTTTGCTTATTTGAGTTACCATAGCATATGTTGATGAATAATGTGTTCTAAGAAATATTAGTGGCCTGAGCAATCTTTTAAGTTTTTTCACTCGATAGTAGCAAGCAGTTTGTTTTTTAACTAACAGTTTTGGAGGTTTTTCAAAAATATAGTAGCCTAACAACTTGGTTTTACACAAATCTTACTTTTTGGGGTTAGGCCACTATTATTCTGATCACCTCAAATCAGCTATTGAGGTCGAACTCATGACGCGAGTTTTGAAAACTTTCCTCAAATGTACATCGATCCTACCCAGGGGATGACGAAAAAGAGGTCCGTTCAAAATATATATATATATATATATATATATATATATATATAACTTTACTACTGAACAGACTTACACACACTTGCTCTATGACTTCAGACTACTAACGGATCAAAGAGAAGAGATTAAAACCCAACAATAATGCCGAGAAGATAAATGGCCTGTTGAGGAAAAACTTTTATTTTATAAACGCAATAAATAATTAAAAACATTTGCTGAAGAAATGTACATATAATTACCTGAACTATTTAAAACTGAAATACAGTTAAATTAATTAATTATTCATCATTGAATCCCAAATTTGTTTTTTGTTTTCTTTTCTTTTTTTTGTAAATAATTTTATTTTTTACAAATATTTTATTTTGTTCATAATTAAAAAAAATGTTATGTATCAAGCACACGTTATGTACAAATTGTTGTACGGGACGTGTGGCTAATAAACTCCCTTCCTTTATGGTAACTTCAGGAAGGAAATAAAATATATATATACTCGCGGACCCAAGAGACGTTGTACTACATGATATTTCAAGCGATTAGGATATTAAATTTAATAATATTATGTTTAAAACAAAAGCTACTTTCAATAACACAAAAACCACTTTCGTTATGTGCACGTTTGCCTTAAAGCAAATAGAAAATGAAAATTAAAGCGATTTTTTTATTCAGGCCTCCCTTATAACCCCCCCTCTCATCGAACCTAAAAAAATTAATATAGCTTATAATCATACTTTATTATACGACAAAAGCGAATATAACAAAATAAATAAATTTTATCCTGTACATATTTGCCGAAAAACATATAGGAAACGAAATATTGCTATTTTTAATTTTAGGCCTCCCTTAAAACCCCCACTCCTGCTATCTGCCGGGCTGATTTGTGATTTCTAAACCATCCAGGGCGCCACCCAAACGCATACGAAAAAAAATTCATTCAAATCAGTCCAGGCGTTCAGAAGGAGTTCATTGACATACACACGTATAGTATAATTATATATATATAAAGATGTATACTATATATTCTATAATATATTTGTTTAACGCTCTAGCAGTCAATTTTTTTGTTATCTCGTTACCAAACTCGATTATTTGTTCCTTTTTACGTAAAAAGGAAGATCTAGTTCGTTAATAACTGAAATCGATCCTTTGGGGGGGGGGGCTTAGAGGAGAGGTGAATTTCGGAAGTGTGAAATATCTCCGAAACTCTAAGTTGGATAGAAAAATCGTACACAACCAATCTTGCAAATTAAATCAGAAAAATTCTATTTGCTGAAAATGTTATTGACTATTTTTATTCAACACATTTTCGTATCTTTTAGTAGATTTTCTTCAAGGGAAATCAGCTATTGAGTTTGTACTTATGTCGAGATATTCAGAAATTTATTTAAATGTCCAGCGATCCTATCCAGGACGAACCTAAAAATGATATATATATATATATACATACACATTAAACTACTGGTGCTCTGCAATTGGTGTTCTATACATTTTCTTCTCAAATAATAAGCGAGTTATTCAAACTCTCTTGTTTCTAGCGTTTAGTTTTACCTCTGCTTATCGACTTGTTTACATAGAAACACAGAATACAAAGTGAAATGAGTTTAGTAGAATGGTTCAATCCGTTTATGTAACCCCTTCGTTGCAGGCTTTTCAAGCTTTATACAGATTGATGAAATGGCAAAAGGTATATTGGAGTATGGATTGAAAAGTCACTATTGTGTCAGCATTTGAGGGTTATTATCATCGCAGTGACGGCCATATCCATCAGATGATTCGCAGCTTATCTCGCCGACACAGCTCTCTCAGTCATTGTGTTATCATTTGACCAGCTGTATAATTCCTTTGATGTAATTGTCAGAAACCTTGGACGCCAGAAAGGTTTTCTATATCACTGAATGGCAGCAGCTATACTATTCAACAGTAGAATCTAATTCCCTTGAGCCTACCGGATTTTAATTTTAGCAGATTTCCCTTAAGGGAAATCAGCTATTGAGGTCGTACTCGTGACGCGATTTTTGAAACATTTCCCCTAATGTCCATCTATCCCAGGAGATGACGAAAATGAGGTCCGTTCAAAATGATAATATATATATATATATATATATATATATATATATATTAAATATATATATATATAAGGGGGATATCTTGAATATTAACCGAGATATTTGCATTTTTATGAAGTCTGTGGTCGGGTAAGTTCGGATTAGGTCGGCCATTTCCGTCATTGCTCGCAATTTTGTTTGATCGTTACGAAACTCGATATTTAACCGTTTTATGTAAAAACAGAGAGCAAGTTCGTTAATGGCTGAAATCGGACCAGAGGGAGGGGGGGTTTGGGGGGTATTTACGAAAATTCGAAATATCTCCGTTATTATGCATCGGATCGAAAAAATGTTTATAACCAATCTTATTGCAAATTAAATTTACTATACATTTAGTGACGAAATTCATTAAATAACATCCTAAAATCTCACCCTGGCTAGAAAAGGGTGGTAACCTGTAGATAACCCGTCCCGATAAGCCTAAGTTGCAAAAAGTGGACGTTAATAAATAATAATAATAATAATAATTTACTATACATATTGTTATATACGTTTACTCTCTATCTTGAATATTTATCGAGTTATTTGCATTTTTAATTTTTCAGCAAACCGCCACTTCTACTCATGTTACGTAAACAATACTCTGCTACATAATAAATCACATTATTGGAAGTTTAAATGCCAAAAATTGTATTCAAGAGACCTTTATTTTACGAGATACATGCAAATATGCCCTGGTGACTCCCCCCCCCCCACCTAAAGTTTTGAACTACTAAAATTTTATTGATTGAGATAACAATTATTCTGACTCATTATTAATTACAGTACTAGATATAGTAAATAGTTCTCAATAAAATTAATGTTATATTCTGATATATTTCAGTATCTGTTTTTCTTTCCGGTGTGAGGCGGGCCCACCCATTTGTTTACATTTCTAACCTAACGCTTCCTGTCGGCAGGTTATTGAAATTGGATGAAACATTTCTTATTTCCGTTTGTATTTATTCACGGTGTTGTTGTGTTACCTGTATGTATATTTATCTATTACTAAACTTCACGAGGGAAATCTGCTTAGTTTACGCAGCCCCTGCGTGACGGACTTTTTAATTTTCATCCTTAACATCCTACCCATGTCTTATTAACAACAAGATGTTATATAGTGAACCACTTTATTCTAAGCTTTAATTCCAAACATTGTTTTCCCCAGAGACCTTTATTATGCTTGTGCAAATTCGTTGTAAGAAGACGCCATCAATTAGAATTTTATGTTTTAACTCGAAAATGTTTATTTGAAATTGGAACTGAATCAGTTGCCGTTTAGAGGGGACTTGGAAAATTCAATATATCTTCATTTTTAGCCGCATCTTAAAATTTTATAGAAACCATTTTGTTAAACTATTAATGATATATATATTTGTGGTTTTATGTATTTTTTTCGTAACTCACGAATTAAGCGAGTTACTCGCACTTTCTTGGTTTCTTCAGCGTTCAGTATCCCCCACCCCCATCCTCAACTACTCGTCGCTTTTGAGAATACGTTCTGAGATCTGTTCTTGTTGTTGTATAGGGTTTAAGGGCGAAAAACTACCAGGTTATCATCGCCCATTAATATTTATAATTCACATTTTGGAATCCTCATCCATATCGCCATTTTAACAATATAAACGAGGATACGAGCAATTGCACTTTAAATTTCTTTGTATAAACTCGTGTTTTTTACAAAATTAAACAATTTATCGAGTTCTTTCGGGTCATCTCCAAGGGCCACTTCTATACTATTGGAAATATTGTATTTGTTTCTAATATCTGTGTACTTATGGCATTGCATTAATATGTGATATGTAGTCAGTTCTGTGTTACATTTCTCACAAATCGGTTGATCTTTTGTCATAAGATAGCCATGCGTAAGTCGTGTGTGCCCAATTCGGAGTCTTCCTAATACAACTTCATCTCTTCTGTTGTCTCTTGTCGAATATTTCCATGGACGGATGGTGGTTTTAATAGTTTTTAATTTATTGTTCTGGGTTTCATTCCACATGTGTTGCCAGTTTTTATTAATTTCTTCTTTGAGTGGTTGGTAGAGTTCTGCAGATGTAATTGTTGTTGGGGTGATGGAGTCGAGTTGATGGGCTTCTCTGGCTGCTAAATCTGCTTTTTCGTTTCAATCTATTCCCACGTGGCTTGGAATCCACATGAAGTAGACGGCCCTTTTTAGCTCTCGGAGCATTTGTATTTGATTTTGTATTTTTTTTACTATTGGGTTGTTTGTGAATACATCTTTGATACTCAATAGGGCACTCAACGAGTCAGTGCAAATCAGGAATTTTTCTTGAGTTGAGTGGTTGCAAATGCAGTGATATAGAGCGAATTTAATTGCGAATAGTTCGGCGGAATAGATGCTGGTTAATTTGTTGAGTTTGAATTTTTGACAGGCATTTTCTTCGTAGTAGGCGCAGGAGGAAGACTCGGTAATTTTCGAACCATCAGTGTATATTATCTTTAGGTGTTGATATTTTTCTATTTTATTAATGAAAGCTTCCTTTATTTTCCAATAGTTGATCTCTTGAGACGATTTGTTTATGAGTTTGGTGATTCCGTATCTTAGTATTTCTTGAATTGTCCAAGGTGGAGTTGGGTCGAATTCATCAAGACTGTTTGAGTTTTGTAATAGTTTGTCTGTTATGTTATTCAGCCTAATTCCAATAGGTTTTGGTGTTGTGGGGTTTTGGTCGTATAGCCGTGAGTAGAGAGGGTGGAATATACTCTGAAATGTCGGGTGACCTCTCTGTGTCACTAGTTTGGATAAGTATTTAGCTGCCAGCTTTTGCCTTCTGAATGTCAATGGTGGGATTCCGGTTTCAGCACACAAGCTTATTGCTGGGCTAGAGCGGAAGGCTCCTATGGATAAACGTAGCCCAGCATTATGAATTACATCTAGTTTGCATAATTTATTGAAGTTTGCTGAGCCGTATACAAAACTGCCACGTTCTGAGATCTGATGACTGGTATGCTATAGCAGAACGTCAGAAAACTGCTTAGTTTTCACAGCCCTTGCTTGACCGACTTTTTAATTGCATTGTGCTCGCTACTATTAGTTCTGATAAACCATAGACTAAGTACTTGGAAATTGCTAGCTTGTCTTTGATCATTGGAACCCAGTTAAAAAAAAAAAAAAAAAAAGTCAAGTTAACATTAGATTGGCGAGACGAAATTCCCCACTGTCACAGCAATCAGTGTGAATTTGTCACCGGTGAAGGCTTCCTGCTCAAAGGGAGAGGTGGCTGTCTCTTATTCAATTTTCAGTATTCAGGAAGAAGGTAGAGAGAGAGAGAGGTGAAATTCAATTTACGCTCTCCTTCCCGAGCGAATGTCAGAAGTCTCCGCCGCACACCTCTGCCTCCAGCGGTCTCCTGTGTTCTAGCTCTAACTTCACTTAAGTGGGTTCTGAGGCAGCTCTTTCTCATGCAACGAGCTGCCAGAATCTTACGCCAATGGGGTTTTATCTCTTAAAGCTACCCGATTATCTACTGCAGCCAAACTCGAGGTGTGCTTCTCGGGTGGTGGAACCCTAGAGTTCCCTGAAACCTTTGTAGGTGCTCCGCAAGAGTTTAGAAAAAAAATTCAAAACGCCTCTCTCTGGTCGACATGCGCTCTGGCGACTCTCTGAAGCGAAACGTATTCGCCCCACAATACTATTTGACTATGCAGCCTATCCTATCCTCACACACCGGCGTGTGTAAAATCCCTTTGATAAAAGCCGATTCTGGGATTATGCCCTACAGTTTGGAAAAGAGACCTTCCGCTCTAACGCCAAGTTATAAATATTAATCAAGAATTGTTTGGACTACAAATCAGTATTTCTATTTTTGTTTACTTGTTTATCATAGGACTTGAGTATCGCTGAGAATGTTCGGGGATTCAACAAAAATTCAAAACACCCCTCTATGGTCGACTGTTCCACGATAAGTGAGCTTGGACAACTCTTCGGAGTATGTTGATGAGGCGCAGCCGAACGTAGACGCCACCACAGAACAATCATACCGCTGATGTATCTACGTTACGTATGTACGAGATCAAGGCAAGGACTAAAAGTGACTACGTATACCCAACGAGATATACGAATCATTTTTAGAAATTCCATCAACAAATTCCCTATCATATGCTCTACTGGTTTCTTTTTCAAATCAAACACTTTTCTGCCTCTTTCCTCTCCTTCCGAAGCGAATGTCGGGAGTCTCCATTGTACATCTCTGCCTCCAGAGGTCTGGCTTTATCTTCTCTTCAATGTGTTCTCTGCCTCTCTTTCATGCAGAGGGTTACCAGTATCTTTTCTCCAATATGGTACGGTCTCTTTTCACTTTCCTATGTTCAATTGGTTTATTTTTCTCACCAACCATTTCTCTCTCCTCTCCTTCCCAGTCGAATGTCGGGACACTCCACAGTCTGCCTCCAGCGATGGCTGTATCTTCTCCCCAAGGGAACTCTGTCTCTTTTTCATGCAACGGGCTGACAGTATCTTTTTGCTAATTGGGTTCTGTCTCTCTTCGCTACCCGATTATCTACTCGTTTCATTTTCTCTCAAACGACTTCTTTGTCTTTTTTTTCTTCCTCCCAAGCAAATGTGAGTCCCCACCGTGCACCTCTACCTCCGGCGGTCTCCTGTCCTCTACCTGGAACCACTCCAATGGGGTTTCTACCTCTTTTTTTTCTAAAGTTTCTTTTTCTCTGCCTCTTTATCATGTAGCCGTCTGGCAGCATACTTTTACCGATGGGTTATCTGTTCCTTTTTCTCTCTATAGGATTATGTACAGGTTACTCATATTATCCATAGGTCTAATTGTATCTGTTTTAAGTGATTTGAATGTGTCTGACCCATATCTAATAAACTACTGTATGTTTTTTTTTTTTTAAGATACAATCAAAGATTCAAAGAAGCGACCATCTTCAGCGTTATCGCTGTATCTCCTTCCCAATGGGTTCTGTGTCTCTTTTTCATTCAGCGGGCTGCTAGTATCTTTTCGCTATCCTATATGCCAGTGGTCTCCACCTATTTACAATATTAACCGACTTATTTGTATTTTTTTTAGATTTCAGCTCTCAATGAAAGGATGAACCCCACTTTTGGTCATCGCACTTTAAAAATACGAGAATATACCATGAAAAGCCACATTTCAAGTGTAAATATCAAATATTGTTTTCAACGGATCTTTATTATGCGAGATACACGCAAATAGTTAGAGAGATGACTAATTTTCTCATCAAATCTTTTTTTCGGAAATAAAGAATATATCCTCAGATGAGATCACAAGTTCGTTATACCAGGACATATGCTAAGTTCACGCAGCTCCTGCGTGACGGACTTCGGCTACAATATATGTGTATGATAGCATGTGATGATTCCTGTACTAGAGCGACGTCCAGTAATTTGCAAGTTGCTCCTTGAAGTCATCTGCACAAGTAAGCAAGTCAGTTATAGGACTGGTTGAAGCTGTGGGAATTACATCTGCCTCTAGAGGGCGATATTGCACAACTTTCCATAGAGGTAGAATAGGGCAGATTCCAACGAGGTTGATTACCAATGGACAGGGGCTCCTTTCGATATACCTCTCATCATTTATTGATCTACAAGGAATTGCAAGTTTTCTCGAAAGCTTTTACAAAACGTTTTACAATAGATAAATCCACGTACTTTTACAATTAACACCACCGTGAATATTAAGGGAACAAATACAAATGACAACGAGATATATTTCAGTCAATTTACATTTTAATAACCTCTACAAAGGAAAGCATCCTTATGTAGAATGGTAAACAAACAGATCAACCTAACTCTCAGAGTTGAATAATAGAAATAATAATTCTCCAACGGAAAGAAAAACAATTACTGAAATATATCTGAACATAACATATCCATTTTATTGAAAACTATTTAGCTAGTACTGTAATTAATTATTTAATAATTATAAATTGACAATGAATCAAAATAATTTTTATTTCAAAGACTCAAATTTTAATGAACCAAAAATCAAGATGGGGGGTGGGGGGTCGGCAGAATATATGTGTATGTATATTGTATAATAAGGGTCTTTTGAAAAAAATATTTGGTACTTAATCTTCGAATTAAGTGGTTTATTAAATAAAAGAGTATTGTTTATGTGACTTTAGTAGGAGTGGGGGCTTGCTGAAAACTAAAAAAGGCAAATATCTCAGTTAATATTCAAGATAGAAAATAAATGTAGAGAGCTATAGCTATAGTACATTTAATTTTCATTAAGATTGATTCTACACAATTTTTCATTCCGATGTACATATAATAACGAAGATATTTCACATTTTCGAGATTCCCCTTTAAACCCTCCTCCCACTTGTCTGATATACGTAGATAGATATATGCAATTTTGAAGGGACCTCATTTTTGTTATCTCCTGGATAGTACTGATGACCAATTAAGGAAATCTTAAGAAAATCACGACTAGAGTACAACCACAATTCTCGTCTAATGCCAGCTGATGAATTTTTTCCTAAATGCATATTTGGACTAGATAAGGAAAAATAAAATTATTTATTAGCGTCCACGTTTTACAACTGAGGCTATTTTGACGGGTTATCTACAGGTTACCACCCGTTTCTAGCCAGGGTCGGACTAAGGATTTTATTTAATGAATTCCGTCACTAAATAAATTCTTCTACCGAGGCGGGAACCAAACTCGCCACTCTAAGTTTACTATGTGAGATTAAGGTCAATACTTTAACTCAAATGGCCAACCTGAGCCCCACTAGATAAAAAAAAATGGTACTTGTGTATCATATCCACCACATGCTAGTTCCAATGTAGAGTGCGCCGCTGTTTTAAGTAGTACGATTGCTCGCCGGCAAAGGAGGTTATAATTACATTATAACTTTCTAAGGAATTATAGTGCAAAATAAAATAAAACACAATTTTTAACACTAAAACATTTTTTTTGACTTTAACTCACATTTTGGAGGAATATTTGGTACTTGTGTATTATATCCACCACATTTTAGTTCCACGCTAGAATGCGCTACTGAAGTGCGACGCTAGCTCTCCCAGGCTAATGAGGTTATCTTTTGTCATAGTTGCGTTTGCTGTTTATTTGCGTTTGCTGTTTAGTGTTTCTTAGTCCTTTAAAAATGCCTCTTTGGGATTTGTTAACGACTGAAGAAGACACTGTTAAATATTTACAGGAGAGGAATATTTTGGCTATCAGAAGAAAGTGTTCTAAATCACATTGTATGAAACTTAATGGTGGAAAAAAAAGTCTTTTTTGGAAGTATAATGTAAGAAAGTGTGGTGAGCATTTTGTAATACATTGAATCATATTTGGTAGAATTCATATGGCGTCAGCACTATGGAAAAGGAAATGGAGACACATTTCAAATTGTATTTCCACACATTTCCCGCCTAAATGTGAATAAAATGTTTTATTTTTAAAAATTGTGTTTTCTTTTATTTATCATTATAATTCCGTAGAAAGTTATAAGGTAAGTATAACCTCCCTTGCGGGCAATGAATCGCACTACTTAAAACAGTAGCGCACTCTAGCGTGGAACTAAAATGTGGTGTATATAATACACAAGTACCGAAAATATTTTTATTTTATTTGACAATTTTAGTTGTTTTTTGTAAAACTTTATAGATGTTCAATTCCTCGCACCAACAGTAAATTAACTTTAAAGCATTACAAAATGGAATTTTCCTTCCTTCGAACCAATTCCCAATCCGAAGGCCGACCTGCTCACAACACTTTCTTATATTGCACTTCCAAAACATACTTTTTCCACAATAAATTTTCATACAATGGGATTTAGAACACTTTCGACTCCTAGGTAAAATATTTCTCTCCTGTTAATATTTCACTGCCTCTTCTTCACTTGTTGGCAAATCCCAAAGAGGCATTTTTAAACGAATAAACAAGAAACACTGAACATCACAATAAATAACAAACGCAACAGAACCAAAAGATAACCTCATAAGCCTGCGAGAGCTAGGTCGCACTTCAGGCCTAAAACAGTGGCGCACTCTACATTGGAACTATTCTAACCAGTGGTGGATATAATACACAAATACCAAAAAAAATATTTATTAACGTCCAATTTATACAACTAAGGCTAATTGGGACGGGGTATCAACAGGTATTTGATATATTTCTAGATAAGGTATTTGAAATATTTCTAGTAACAGCTGACTTACTGATTCCTATATCGTCATTAGGACTTGATAAGGAATTCGCATTACATTTAGTACCAGATGATTTACTGCTTCTTGAATCATTGAGTGAAACATCATATAGAACTTTTATTATTTCTAATATCAGAAGCTAGGTTTTAAAAGTTTAATTATTAGCGGAAATAGGAATATTAGTAAAATGCAGTACTGATACTATCTGATATTTAGGCAGCATTGACGAATGTGATCATTTATTTTCATATAAATTATATAATATTTATATATTAAATATAGTTTAAAAATTTTAAATGTAGTTCTTAATTATCAGTATATTAAAATTTATAAGTAGGAATAACGTCTTTTTTTTCTAAATAAAAAGTAAACATGATATCGATATTGTTTTGTTGTTTATGAAACATTTTGGATCACATGACGGCAGCCATTGTTTTTCTAAAGTTGTGTTTACCTGTGTTTTCTGAGACCAAGCAATGTTTCGCAGGATTTTTTCTAGCCAAATATCCATGATAGGTTTCGTGAAACGGAGTTGGCATTTCGGCGTCCTCCCACGGGTCGGCGAAGAGCCTCCCATGACCGACTTGGAGTGCATTTATGAGAACTATTTGAACAGGGCCGACATAGACGGCTGGGAGCTGAGGAAGGCCCTTTGTGAGCTTCACGGCATGGATATGATACCCTCTCCTCCCGTCATAATAGCCGCTCTCCGGGCTTGCAGGCGGCTCAATGACTACTCGCTGGCTGTCAGGATGCTGGAAGCGATGAAGTTCAAGTGCGGCCCTCACACCAAGAAGATCTGGCCTTACATTCTCCAAGAGATATGCCCTACTCTCCAGGAGCTGGGGATAGACACTCCCGAACAGCTTGGATATGACAAGCCTGAGCTATGGTTGGAGGAGAAAAATTAACTCCACAGGCAATCTCTCATTTGTTTCCTCTTTATTTATTCATCCATTAATGTATCAATTTTAATTAATATATTACTTGTTAATAAGAAATTTTCTCTTTGTCGTGTAATTAGTTTATGATAACCCCAGAGACAAGCCAATCAAGGGAATTCAATCCTATTGGGGACACCAGGCTAAGCCTAGCTCATGTCAATGTTCATAGGGACATTTCATTATAATGAGGCTTATTATTATCTCAGGAATTAAGTTGTTCCATTGCGTTGGAAAAATTACATCATTAAGTTTTAGATTTATTTGTTTATTTATCTATATCCACTTTATGCTACTATGGCTAATTGGGGCGGTTATCTACAGGCTACCATCCTTTTCCAGCAAGGGTGGAAATAAGGAATTTATTTAATGAGTCCTCACCAAATACATTTCTACTGCCCAGAGCGGGAATTGAACCCGCCACTCTAGGTTTACCATATAAGATTAAGACCAATGCCTTAACTCTCACTGCCAACCTGAGCCCCTTTTTTTAAGTTTAAGTTTAGATTGAGTTTCGGATTTCACTAGAGGAGCTCAGGTTAGCCTTGTGAGTTTAGACATTGGTCTTTATAAATCTGGCAACACTAAGAGTCATGTAGTCGATTCCTATGTGAGCAGTAAAATAAATTATTTATTAATGTCTGCTTTTTGAAACTAATTGGGATGGGTTAACTACAGGTTACCACCATTTCCTAGCCACGGTGGGACTAATGATTTTATTTAATGAGTCCGCTACTAAATAAATTCATATTGCCCAGATGGGAATCAAACTCACCACTCTAGGTATACCATGTGAGATTAAAGGCCAACGCTTTAACTCGCATGGCTAACTTGAGCCCCCACGTGCAATCGGAATTTATTTAATGGATATCTCACTTAATAAAATCCGTTGTCCCATTCTGGCTATAAAAGGCTGTATCCTGGCCCGATTAGCCTCAGTAGAACAATGTGAATGTTAGTAATTAACACAAACTTGGAATTCACACTTTTAAAATTCATATTCAATATATTTTACCTTATTGTTATTACGTTGTAACAGATCTGCTTGTTTTTACATTTTTAATTATTTCCACAATGCATTTAGTTATTAATATTTTTAATTTATTGTAAACTATTATATTTTTTTTTGTAAATAATTTTTATTTAAAATAATGATAAATAATTATTATCATTATTAAAAATAATGATAAATAATTATTATCATTATTAAAAATAATGATAAATAGTTTTTATATATTGTTTCGTTTCACTTTTTTTTTTTTTCATATTTTGTTTAGTTTGGCTGTAGTGTTATTTTTGTTAAGTTTATTCATTGTTTGATATTTTGGCATTTTGTTATTCATTCTAGTTGTTATTTTTGTGTTTTGTTGTCCTTTGTTGTTATCTATTTTTGTTTTTCTAGTATTTTTTTGTTTCATTTCCATAATATTATCTATTTCTATAATATTATACCTTTTTAAATCTTAAGTTTATGATATTTTCTTTTTGTTTAGAGCAATATCACTCTAGTTGCCAAGCTCCGAAATATATAAATAAAACAATTCACTAACACAGCATGTCCTGTATTTTTATTATTATTTAGTATTGGTTAAGTTACTACCATGTTAAGCTTCTTTTCAAGTTCATTATACTTGCTGAATTAAATTTCTCACTTAGTAACACAAAATGGATTTTAATAAATAACATTTAAATTTCTCACGTGTTAATTAAAAATTTAACAAACTTCATTTGCTTCTTCAGTCCACTTGAATCAAGTGGATATGAGCTATCTAGAGGTAATTATTGTGTCATGTATTCTAAATTGAAAAGTTGTTTAAAGTATTTTTTACACTAGTGCTTCTGTCACATTACTAAAACCACTTTCATTCCAACTGATATGTTTAAAAAAAAAAAAAAAAAAATCTGCTAAAAGATCCATTTCTTGCATATAGCATTTTATAAATCATTGGACAGTCATATCTCTCAAGTAATGTTTATATTGGTCAGATTAGTTGATACTAGTTGACTTATCAAATCTAATTATTCTCTTTATTTATCATCTTTATAAAATTAATTATCCTATTATTTTTAACTAACTCCTACTTCATAATTCTATTACTTTCTTGAAAATATTTTTTTTTTTTTTTGGTAATATGGCATATTGGGATGGTTCATCTACACCTTTTTTTTTTTTTTTTTTTTTTTTTTTTTAAATTAAGTGTTAAGATGTGATTTGACTCATTTGAGCGCTACCAATAGCAAATATGATTGATTAGTCATATGTTTCTTCGATTAAGCTTTCACAAACTAATTAAACATTTACTACTTTTTTTTTTGGGGGGGGGGCTCAGGTTATTCTTGTGAGTTAAGGGATTGATTTTAACCTCACTTGGTTATTCTATAGTTATAGTGATGAACTCAAACAAAACTCTGCATCCAACCCTGGCTAGTAAATGGTGGTAACCTTTGGATAACCTATCCCAATTAGCCCTACTTCCATGAAGTGGTTGTTTATAAATGACAACTTTTATTTTTAGTCTCTACTTCAATGCACTCGAGCCTATAAATGACCTATTGGGCCAAAGATTTCTGTTTTAGAAGAAGTTTATGAGTTTCTTAAACTTATTTTGCATGCGCCATAATGATTTACACTCAATTGTTAATGAATAACTAATGTTACAACTATATTATAGTCATGTGTTATCATTGTTTGCAATAATTACTTCTGATATCGTCACTTATGCACCCTTTGTGTATATGAGCCCCTCTTGACGTACCTACCCTCTTTTGTAATATCAGTCTAGAGATTATTTGGAAATAATTTAAGGAGCACTTGCTTCAACTAGCCTTTACCTATGTTTTTGTGGAGTAATAGTTGCTCATTATTTCATTAATTTGTGAAATCATATTTTTCTTATCAATGGAATAAATAAATTTTAATTGGTGTTTTTTTTTTCTAAAAAGCTCAACTTCCTGTTAGCTACTGTTTTTTTTTTTTTTTTCATCCATTCATCATCATTATCATGAACTAAAGGCCTCCACACACCATTGTGTTATTTCGGAAGCTACTCTTTACATATTACTATGTCCACCGAAATCCATAATACGTTTGATGTTTTCAAAATAAGATTTTCTAGGTCTTTCTCTTCGCCTATGCCTGTGGACCTTAACTTCAAATATAATTGTTATTAGGGGCTTAGGTTGACCATGTGAGTTAAGGCATTGGTCTTAATCTTGTGTGGTAAACCTAGAGTGGCGGATTCGATTCCGGCCCGGGGCAATAGGAATTTATTTAGTGACGGACTCATTGCCTTAATTCAACCCTGGCTATAAAAGGTTGGTAACCTGTAGATAACCCGTCCCAATTAGCCATACTCGCATTAAGTGGATGTAAATAAATAAAAAATAATAATAACTATTATCGTTGTTATTAAATCGTTCTGCCTTATGTTATGTCCAAGAAGATTCACCCTCCTTTTTTCCATTACTGTGGGCAGACTTTTACCTTGATTTACCGCATCCATTGGAACGGTGTTATTGCCTCAAATGCATTGTCCTTTTAGAAGATCAAAAAATGTAATCACTCATTGGCCAGCTACAAATATAGTTGAAGCTTATATGACACCACAAATTTCAATAATTTTTTGATCAGCTTGACAAGCACAGTTTCTTTTGCATTACCAATTACACGTAAGTTTCTAATGTATTTTGTTTACCCAGATCATGAAATAAAAAAATGTATTAGTATTTCTTCTTTAAATTCTAAAATATTTAGTTTTGTGATATTCTCATCTTGTTAACAATACTTATTCCTTCAAAAATAAATTGAAATGAACAGTTTCGGCCTACATTCACTTACTACACTAAATTTATATTCTTATTAATTAAAATAACCCAAAATCACCGATTAGGGGTTTAAATATAATGAGTTAGTAGATTTTGATTCCTGCTAAAATAATGCTAGAGGTAAAATTAGTCAGATCTGTCTTTCTTCTAAATTTTGAGTGAGAGCAACATAGTTACAATTAATCATCCAAATAAAATGGCATTTCCTAGTTTTTGTAGCAAAATATATAAATTAATTCTTTAGGCACATTCATTCTTGTTCCAACTTTTTAAATTATTTTTTAAATAGTATTATTAATGGTTGAGTATAGATTATTTATGGTCATCATTTGACAGTAATCCAATCCTTACTTGATCATCAAACATTACTTATATTCTGCAGTAAAATTATAAACTACTAATTTTTTAATTGTTTTAGTTATTTAAAACATTTTGGAGCTCAAGTTAGGCACGTGAGTTAAAGCATTGCCTTTAATCTCACATGGTAAACCTATTAAAAATTATGTTTATTATTTATATGTATATGTAATTTTTAAATCTCATTTCTTTCATCTGGGAAGAATTGATTGACGTTTGTGGGTTGTTTTTTTTTTTTTTTTTTTTTTTGTTTTTTTTTTTACACTATCTCAATAACTGATTTCCCTTAAGGTAAGTATTTATAGAAAGGTGTATCAAATTATTTAATTTTAAGGTACTACAATTAAAAAATAATAATAATAAAAAAAACTATTATCAGCTTTCTTTAGCTTTTAGATTCTTTCCAGCACATAGACCAAAGTCATGATTGTTCCATAAATGTTGTCACATACATTTACTCTGTATCTCAAATATTAACCGAGATATTTCCATCTTTTAAATTTCTGCCTTTTCAAAAATTATGAACCTTATTATTCTAAGTGTAAATACTAAATATTATTATCATTGAAGATATACTGTGTGAGATACATGAAAATATGTTGTGTGATGACATCAACGTTTAAGATTTTACATTCTTAACTTGTAAATGTTTATTTGATCTATGCAGTACTCTATATTTAACCGTTTTAGTCAAAATGAAAGATTATATTTGTAATTTTTAGAGGGGAGGGGGGAATTCGAAAATTGAAAATACCTCCACTATAATGAGTCGCTTTGTGAATTATTATTATTTATTTTCGAATAGAAAAGATGTGATGAGATGACAAGAGTGTTTGTACCAGCACGTGGGAAATCTACTTAGTTTACGCTGCACTTGTGAGACGGACTTTGTTATTTTACTGGAAGTGAATTACATTGTATTTTAAAATATATTTTTATTTAAGGTGCAATTTTTTTTTGTCTTCGTATATCATTTTCAAATTGAGTATAATTTGTATACTGAGGTGGATGAATTAGCATGTCTTATGAGTAACTGTGGCAGATAAATATCTTTATGAGGAAAAGCATAACTTAGGTGACTTAAATTGATTTATATAATGAACAGACATTATTATTATTATTTATTAACGTCCACTTTTTGCAACTAAGGCTACTTAGGACGGGTTATCTAGAGGTTACCACCCTTTTCTAGCCAGGGTGGGATTTTAGGATGTTATTTAATGAATTTCGTCACTAAATAATTTCCTTTGCCCAGGCGAGAATCGAACTCGCCACTCTAGGTTTACCATGTGAGATAAAGGTCAACGCTTTAACTCGCATGGCTAACCTGAGCCCCTCAGACATCATTAAATTGTTGTGATGGAATGCACCTCAAGTGCATAATTTATGTTGGGTTCTCAAGATTATTTTTACATTATCAATATAAATATAAAATAGTTATCAAAATATGCTACTAAGATTATACAAAGTTTGCCAACATTAATTGCCTCAAAATAAACATAGTTTCATTTGATGTATTGTTATTAAATTAGAGTGGAAAAAAAATAGAAAACTTCTTTCAAATGTTTACAGACAGTTTAATGTTGGTTGAATACCAGGATATAGGAAAATGATTATTTCAAAAGAATTTGTCAGGGAAATGTCACATAAATATGTCAAACTTAACAAATGCTATGCAACAAAAAGAATGGGTATACACAAGAGAATAAGAAAAACATTTTATTAAAGAATTAAGTGTGGCTGCTCACCGATGGTAAGTTGCTGACTACACAGTTAAATCATCAATCACATGACAATAAAAAAAAAGCCCGTCACACAGGGGCTGCGAAACTAAGCTGATTTACCACGCAAAGGTTTACAATAGATATATATATACATACAGGTAACATTACTGTGAATGTTAATTGAATAAATACAAACGGTAATGAGAAATCTTTTCGTCAATTTACAATACAAGTTAATAATCTGTACAACGGAAAGCGGCTGAATTGTAAGGAAACAGGCCAGCCAACCTCGTAGCGCTGAATACATAGATAGAATGGAAAGACAAACAATTAATGAAATATCTCTGAATATAACATACTAATTTTATTGAAAACAATTTATTGAAGCTAGTGCCATAATTTGTAATGAATCAGTTTTATCTCAATCACTCAAATTTTATCATATATTTATTTTATTTATTTATATTAACATCCACTTTTTGCAACTAAGGCTAATTGGAATGTGTTATCTACAGGTTACCACCCTTTTCTAGCCAGGGTGGGACTAAGGATTTTATTTAATGAATTTCGTCACTAAATAATTTCCTTTGCCCAGGGGGAACCGAACTCGCCACTCTAGGTTTACCATGTGAGATAAAGGCCAACGTTTTAACTTGCATGGCTAACCTGAGCCCCGCTCAAATTTTAGTAATCCAAGAGAAAGGGGGGGTCCACAGAACGTTTTTGCATATATCTCACAAAGTAAAAGTTCAATGAAAACAATATTTGGTATCTAACCTTGTAATGAAGTGGTTCATGATATAACAGCTTATTGTTAATATTAGGAGTAGAAGTCGGGGTTTACTGAAGGCTGAAAACTGGAAAATGCAAATATATCGGTTAATATTCAAGATAGGGGATAAATGTATATAACAATAGTTATAGTACATTCAATTTACAATAAGATTTATTTTATACACTTTTTCGATCCGACTTATATTAACGGAGATATTTTGAATTTTCAAATTTCTCCCCCGTAAGCCCTTCCTCCCCCTCATCCGATTTCAGCCATTAACGAAATTGATCTTTCTTTTTGCATAAAACGACTAAATATCGAAGTTGGTAACGATCAAACAAAAATTGCGACCGCTAGAGTGGTAACAGACAAATATGGAGGGTTCAGTGCGTTAAAGTGGACAAGTCCAATTTTTGCCCATTTGTTTACCGGCTATGGTATGATGAAGCTAAAAGCATATATTTTCCATTGCAATAGTGAACCAAGTTCTTAGTTCATCAATTTGTCACTAGGAGGCGCACAGAACTCATATGATTTTCTTTCAGTGTTGAAGTGAACCAAGTCCAGACATCCTTGTTTGGTTTCATAGTACCTACCACATGCTTATGAACCTATTGTGTACGGAAACGCATACATACGAATGCCAACAGTTTTAAACATGTAATTTTCTACTCTGATTCATGCACAGGACAGAATAGGAACATTAAAATGGCCTTAACAATGCTGAAACTTGTACAAGAACCAAAATTGCAAGTTGATGAAACCATCGATTTCAAATTTATGGTGTCTGGCCACTCTTTTTACCTAATGACACGGATTTCGGTTGTCATTGAAAATGGAGAGTAGGAGAAGGAAGCTCCAGTTTATTTATGGGCCAAACGTATTTGTATGAAATAATCGAGTCAGAAAAAAAGAAAGAACCAAAATTTAAAGTAGAACGTATGAACAGAACTGAATTTCTAAGCACCTTGACACTGGAAAAGTCAATCACTAATCGAAAAAAGGAAAATTAAAAATAACAAATCAAGCTGGATGAAAATGTGCTGGCTGAGATTTCAAAGAGATTCCCCTGGGAAATAAAATTCAAAGAAAATCTTAATGACATTTCTCAGTCTAGAACAATTGACTTAGAGAAGAAGAAAGAAGTCGGAAGACCTTTACTTTCCTTGGCATTATGTTTCACAGCCTCTCCTTTACCAAACACGCAGACCCATGACTGATGCAAAGAAAAAGGATATGCTATCACTGCTGCCATACATTCCACCAGTTTTACATGAATACTACAGAAACTTGCCAGGGCCGCTCATAACCCGGTCTCTGGCTTCCGTTGAGGTATCTACAGATGGCGATACTGATGAGATTGAATATCTGTAAACTAATGTAATTATGTCTCTTTCCATGGAATAGACATTTCTGAGTTTTTAATAAAGTGTTTTCATTTTTCATCAGATTTTAAAAAAAAATCTTCAGAAGCAAAGTGAACCAAGCCCTGCACTTTATGATAAATGGCTGTCCATAAGTGTAACAGGTTAAACATAGTATAATATTAACACATGTAACATCTAAGTCTAGACTTGTATTAACAACATTGAGTGTTGTTAAAAATAGGGTTTTTTTGTATCTTATAATTAATTAATTATTTGTTTTAAACTTAAAACCCACTTTTCTCAAAACTGACTCTGATGGACTTGGATTCACTTTAAACACTGAGCCCTACATATATAGATTATTTACAGTTTTGAACGGACCTCATTTTTGTCATTTACTGGGTAGGATCGATGGACATTTGAAGGAAAATTTTGAAAATTGCGTCATGAGTACTACCTCAATAGCTGTTTTCCCTTAAGGAAAATCTGCTAAAAGTGTAGTAATATGTAGATAAGCCCTGCCAATTAGCCCTATAAGCACTAATTGTAAGTTATAACTAACAATCATCATTGGAGAAATAAATATACAGCATCTTTGTAATTCTATTTTTGATGATCCCTTCAATGTTGTTAGGTTCCATCACAGAGTTAAAAGTCAGACACACAGGGGCTGCGTAAACTATGCAGATTTCCCACGCGAAGGTTTACAATAAATAAATATACATGCAGGTAACCCTGTATGCTCAGTAAATTTACAATACAAGGTAATAATCTCTACAACGGAAAGTGGCTGAATTGTAAACGAACAGGCCAGCCAGTCTCGAAGCGCTGCATAGATAGACCGGAAAGACAAAAAAATAATGAAATATATCTGAATATAACATATTAATTTTATTGAAAACAATTTACTAAAGCTAGTGCTGTAATTTGTAATGAATCAAAATCAGTTTTATTTCAATCACTCAAATTTTAGTAATCCAAAAACAAAAGAAGAGGGGGGGGGGAGTCAACAGAACGTATTTGCATATATTAAACGTTCAATGAAAACAAGATTTGGTATTTAGGCTTCGAAGAATGTGATTTATTATATAACAGAGCATTGTTTATGTAACACTAGTAGAAGTAGAGGTTTACTAAAGGCTGAAAACTGAAAAATGCAAATATCTCGGTTAATATTCAAGATACAGAAAATATGTTTAGAACAATATTTATAGTAAATTTAATTTGCAATGAGATTTAGTCTATACATTTTTTCGATCCGACGTATAGTAACGGAAATATTTCGAATTTTTAAAATTGACCCCTCT
This sequence comes from Riptortus pedestris, assembly GCA_019009955.1. Taxonomy (NCBI): domain Eukaryota; kingdom Metazoa; phylum Arthropoda; class Insecta; order Hemiptera; family Alydidae; genus Riptortus; species Riptortus pedestris. Next base: position 16,951,995 of record CM032232.1, read on the forward strand.
AAACCACCTCCCCTCCCCCTGGTCCGATTTCAACCGTTAACGAACTTGATCTTTCTTTTTACATAAAACTACTAAATATCGAGTTTGATAACGATTAAACAATAATTGCGACCGCTAGAGCGGTAACAGACATATATATATATATATATATATACGTACGTATATACAGTCATGCACGGACCTCATTTTTGTCATCTACTGGGTAGGATCGATGGACATTTGAAGAAAAATTTCGAAAATCGCGTCATGAGCTCGACCTCAATAGCTGATTTCCCTCAAGGGGAAATCTGCTAAAACACGGCTTATTAGGACGTCATTATCACATGACCGGCATAATAGCTGCTCCCAAGTCAAATAGCCTTTGAGCTGGCGCAGTTTTAATATACATGTAGATGCCTTGGAGAGGCTGGAAGTTGGGCAAATGGTGAGGGGAAGTTCGCCTGGGAGCTTTTCAAAGGGACCGCAACCCGCAGGCAAAAACCACTCACTTCTCCTACAGACTCGAAACCGTCGATAAAGGTTACAACATATTCTCCCTATCACATCTTCAACTATACGGTTATTCATTTTCACTTATGGTAGTTGTTAATTGCTGTCCCTAACCCTTGGAAAAATAATGGATTCGAAGTAGGCAATATCAAAAAAAAAAAGTCCGTCACGCTGGGGCTGCGTAAACTAAGCAGATTTCCCACGTGAAGTTTTACAATAGAGAAATTTCACGAGAGCTGAGCAGTTAATGAAACGGCCGAACTAGCTTTTGGCGGGAAAGCCACTTCGTCCGTTAGCCGGGCAGATTTAATAAAAATGCAAATATCTCGGTTAATATTCAAGATAGAGAATAAATGTATATAACAATATATATAGTAAATTTAATTTGTAATAAGATTGATTCTGTACAATTTTTCGATCCGACGTATAGTAACGGAGATATTTTGAACTGTCGAAAATCCTCCCCTCTAAACCCCACCTCCCACTGGTCCGATTTCAGCCGTTAACGAACTTGATCTTTGTTGTTACATAAAACGACTAAATATCGAGAGCGGTAACAAACAAATATATATACAGTTTTGAACGGACCTCATTTTCGTCATCTACTAGGTAGGATCGATGGACATTAGAAGAAAAATGTCGAATATTCCGTCATGAGTACAATCTCAATAGCTGATTTCTCTTAAGGGAAATCTGCTAAAACCGTCACTCAGGGGCTGCGTAAACTAAGCAGATTTCCCACATGAAATTTTACAATAGAGAAATCTGCGTACTGGAAACACAACACCACCAAACGGTAATGAAAAATATTTCAGTTAATAAAAATAAATTCCCAACTGAAACGGCTTCTGAATAGTATGAATAATTTATATTTTAATAATTCCAATTTTAGTAATCCTTAACTAAAGAAGGGGGGGGGGCGGATGAACATAACGTATTTGCATAAATCTCACAAAGTAACGAAGGTAAGGTAAGGTTAGAAGAAGCTTCCACCTGAGCCTAGCAGTTAAGGAAGCGGCCGACCTTATCCGAACTATACCCGACCACAGACCATAAGAATGCAAATATCTCGGTTAATTTTCAAGATAGAGAATAAATGTATAAACAACATTTATAGAAAATTTAATTTTCAATAAGATTGTTGCTATACAATTTTTTATCTGATGCATAATAACGGAGATATTTCGAAAAATTTTGGGGGGGGGCCCCCTCTATATATATATATATATATATATATATATATATATATATATATATATTTATATATATATATATAATCGCGTCATGAGTACGACCTCAATAGCTGATTTCCCTCAAGGGAAATCTGCTAAAAGTCCGGCTGCGTTAACTAAGCAGATTTCCCACGTGCATCTCATTTTTCCGTTTATACCAAAACGGAAAACTTCAATGAAATAATATATGGTATTTGGGCTTCAAATAAAGTAGGTCATAATACAACAGCTTATTGTTAATATGACAGGAGAAGAAGTGGGGCTTTACAGAAAGATGAAAAACAAAACAAATCTCTCCGCTAATAATAAAGATGGAGAATACATGTATATAACAATATTTATAATACAATTTATTTGCAATAAAATTGGATCCATACAGTTTTCGATCCGATGTACAATAAGGGAAATATTTCGAATTTTCGAAATTCTCCTCTCAAAACCACCCTTTCCATTTGTTCGATTTCAGCCATTAACGAACTCGAGTGTTTTAGTTTTATATAAAACGCATATATATATCGAGTTTGGTTACGATCAAATAAGAATTGTGATCGCTAGAGGTAACAGACAAGTATATGTATATATATATATATATATATATATATATATATATATATATATATTTATATATATATATATATATATATATATATATATATATATATATGTAATTTTGAACGGATCTCATTTTCGTCATCTCCTGGGTAGGATCGATGGACATTTGAGGAAATGTTTCGAAAATCGTGCCGTGAGTACGACCTCAATAGCTGATTGCCCTTACGGGATATCTGTTAAAAAGGAAGACATCTTAAAGTGGACCCCGATTTCTTCCACTCCTTAAAACTAATTATTCAAAATGTTTCTCTCCACTTCATTTAAATTTAAAATAATTAAACGTTTGTTTTAAAGTGATATACGATTTCTCCTTCTATAATAGAATGTATTTTATAAATATTTTGCGTTATAATAATAAAATAAGTAAAAAAAAAAACATTTTAAGGATTTTATTTAATGTGTTCGTCATTAAATTAATTCCTAATTGTCTAGACTGGAATCGAACCCGCCACTCTAGGTTTACCATATGAGATTAAGACCTACGCCTTCACTCACATGGCCAACCTGAGCCCCTTAATATTAGCAGATTTCCGTTAAGGGAAATCAGCTATTGAGGTCGTACCCTTGACGGAATTTTCGAAATTTTTCTTGAAGTGTCCATTGATCCTACCTAGTAGAGGACAAAAATGAGGTCCGTTCAAAACTGTATATATATTATATATATATATATATATATATATATATATATATATATATATATATATAATACCCCACAGGGGGGGGGGGGTGTTTTACCCGTCGTTGAATCTCCGCTTCTGTTTTGACGATTTCAGGCTCATTAGACCTTGAACCATCATATTCCATGACACTTGGCCAAAACTGTTGTTTTCCGATGGGTATCTTCTCCGAGCTTGCCACTGTGATTCACAAAATCTTACTTTACCCAGAAAAGTGACGGATAATCCGAGGAGTCGGATAATGCGAGGTCGGATATGAGGGGTTCTACTGTACATATTTTATATATATTATTAAATATTAACCGAAATATATTTTATTTTCCGGCCATCAGTACCCCCCCCCTCTATTCATTACATAGTTATATGGGAACTCATTATAACAAATATGTACATGGTTGAGCTTAAGTTCATTATTGTGTATTTTAGCCTGAAGGTGCCAAAGATTTTGTAAAACCGTTCGTCTTATAAAAACATTTAATTCAGAGAGACTACACCTTCCTTTTCGATATCCGATGATCCGACTTACAGTAAAGGGGATATTTCAAATTTTCAAAATTCTCCCCTCTAACCCCCCCCCCTTTTACACTGGTCCTATTTTGGCCGTAAACGAACTTGATCTTTCTTTTAGCAGATTTCCCTTAAGGGAAATCAGCTATTGAGGATGTACTCATGACGGAATTTCGAAGTTTTTCTTCAAAATGTCCATCGATCCTACCTAGTAGATGACGAAAATGAGGTCCGTTCAAAACTTTATATATATATATATATATATATATATATATATATATATATATATATATTATATATATATTTGTCTGTTACCGCTCTAGCGGTCGCAATTTTTGTTTGATCGCTACCAAAACTCGATATTTATTCGTCTTATGTAAAATGAAAGATCAAGTTTGTTTAAATAGCTGAAATCGGACCAGTGGGAGGGGGGGGGGGGGGGTGGGTGGGTTTAGAGGGGAGGATTTTCGAAAATTCAAAATATCTCCGTTACTACTATAAGTCGATCGAAAAATTGTACAGAATCAATCGTATTGCAAATTAAATTTGCTATAAATACTGTTATATACATACATTTATTCTCTATCTTGAATATTAACCGAGATATTTGCATTTGTATTCTGCGTATGGTCGACAGGAGCCGGCTGTTGGGATTTTCCGCCGAGAGCTCCGGCGGCCGTTTCTGTAACTATTCGTCCCTCCTGAATAGGTTTTATAGCGGTTTCTTACTGCTACAGTTGTTATTAGGCAAGATTTCTCTGTTGTATAACTTCACGTGTGACAAAAATCTGCTTAGTTTTACGCAGCCCCTGCGTGACGGAATTTTTACATACGACGATTATATATCGAGTTTGGTAACGATCAAGCAAAAATTGCGACCGCTAGAGCGTTTAATAGACATATATATATATATATATATATATATATATATATATATATATAGTTTTAAACGGACCTCATTTTCGTCATTTCTTGGGTAGGAAATTTGGATCATGGACATTTCAGGAAATTTCCAATAAATTCGTATCATGAGTAGAACCTATCTGCTAAAACCAAATTAAACAAGAATATAAGTGTTCGTGATAGGGGTCAGGTATCTCCAATCCAACAACTCTTTCTGTGGACCAACAGTTCAACTCCCTTATGCGTGGATAGTTTCTTCCACCTGCCGACCTAGCATAGTTCTTATAGAGGAAATGCTAACCCTGTTCGGAACGAAGTCCTCCCACGCCAACTGTTACTAAACCATTTTTATCACTGTGGAAAAAGGAGATTCCAAGCACATGAACAGTTAAGTGAGAATGAATAGATCAATAAATTGGAGTATGAAACAGACTATGGTTTATTTGAATGGGCCGTTTGGGAGTTGGTAATATGGCCGACCATTGCAGCAGTATTACCAAGATTGTCTCATTTCCGTCGGTAGCCGGCGATGCTTTGCTTTTATTGCTTTAGACGACTGTTTATGGTCAAATATCCCAGAGCAGTTCCTCTGCAGGCGTTAACCATATCATTAAGCCGAGAAATACCGACAAAGGACAAATAGGGACCATTGGTCTATTAAAAGGATAAAAGAAAGAACACAATAGGTGCTCTGCAATCGTACTTTTATTCATTTTGTGCAGCTTAAATATGAAGAGAGTTTGTTTTCCGGTATCTCTAAACCCTTGTACTTATCAGTGGTTTATTTAGATATAGAAAATATATGGAGGGTAGAGATCAATAAGCGATCAATGCTAGCAATTGGGAAATCTGCTTAGTTTACGCAGCTTGACGGACTTTTTATTGTGAGATAAGTTTAGAATTCAATTTGAATTCAGTTCTCCAGCGAGTGTGTGATCTTAAGGCAAATCGGCTATTAAGGACGTTCTCAGTACGCGGTATTCGAAATATTGCTTCAAATGTTCATCGATCCTACCTAGAAGAGGAAGAAAATGAAGTTCGTTCAAAACTGTATATATATATATATATATATATATATATATATATATATATATATATATATATATATATATATACAGGGTGTGGCTATTAAATAACGAGACTGACGCTGTACAACATTTTATTTTTATTTCATACATTTTTACTTATTATTACCTTCAATATACACCCCTCCTTCATCTACGCTCCATGCGAACCTTCCATTGTTCGAAACAGTGCTGGAAGTCTTTTTCTGTCAGCTCCTTCAGGACGGCCCGGATATATATATATATATATATATATATATATATATATATATATATATATATATATATATATTACACACACACACACACTTTTTTTTTTATTTGTTTCCTTCCTATAGAAACCCTATAAGAAGGCCGTTTATCTGTTTCTGCATTTCCCATGCAAGTTAGCATATCACTTGAATTTGTAGCGTATTACAATTACTTTATATACAAATTATTTCAAAAGTATTATATATATATATATATATATATATATAAAGAATTAACAATAACAACGTTAAAAGTAAAGTAAAACATCTAAATATAAGATTATTAGTCTTAAAAGAGAAAAGAAATAATGAATATCCTATTAATATTTTAAGTATTGTAGTTGTATCAGCTATAACAAGTATTCAACCGATTAATTGTATGAAAAGCATGTTCTGCAAATATTTTAAAAGCATTATTATATTTTAAAAATAACTTTTCTTCTTCTATTGGAAATTCGCCTTTTTTTGTTCACTGTCTTGTTTTAGTTTTTGTCGTTCGTTAGTCAGTATTCTGCAATCGTATATTGCGCATTACACATATTATATAAAGGCGCTATCCTTTCTTCCCTCCCCTCACGTATGGAATAAACATTTGGCACACTGGACTTAACAAACAACATATATATATATATATATATATATATATATATATATATATATATATTTGTCTGTCAACGCTCTAGCGGTCGCGATTTTAGTTTAATCATTGCCAAACTCGACTTTTGAACGTTTTATGTAAAAAGACAAATCAAGTTCGTTAATGGCTGAAATCGGGCCCTTGGGAGAGGGGGGTTTAGAGGGGGAATTTTCAAATATTCGAAATATCTGCGTTACCATACGTCGGATCAAAAAAGTGTATAGAATATACACATATTTGGCTGTTCCCGCTCTAGCGGTCGCAATTATTGTTTCATCGTTACCAAACTGGATATTTAGTCGTTTTATGTAAAAAGAAAGATCAAGTGTTGGCTAAAATCGGACCAGGGGGGGGGGGGGTTAGAGAGGGAGAATTTTGAAAATTCGAAATATCTCTGTTACAATCGATCTTATAGCAAATTAAATGTACTATAAATATTGTTATATACATTTATTCCCTATCTTGAATATTAACCGAGATATTTGCATTTTTCACTTTCCAGCCTTCAGCAAACCCCCACTTCTACTCATGTTACATAAAGAATACTCGGTTATGTAATAAACCACATCATATGAAGCTTAAATACCACATCAGGAGACCTTTATCATACGAGATACATGCAAATGATTTCTGGTGACCCCCCCCCTTCTTAATTTTTTGGAGTTCTTAAATTTTATTGATTGAGATAAAAATTATTCTGATTCATTATAAATTACAATACTAGATATAGTAAACAGTTTCCAATCAAATTAATACGTTGAATTCAGATATATTTCAAGAATTGTTTTTCTTTCCGGTAAGAAGTTAATAGAACTGTTTGTTTACATTTCAGATGATTTCTGTCGGGAGGTTTCTTATTATCGTTTGTATTTAGATTCACGGTGGTGTTTGTGTTACCAGCATGTAGATTTATCTATTGTTAAACATCGCTAGGGAAATTTGCTTAGTTCACACAGTCCCTGCGTAACGGACTTTTTATTGTGAGAGCAGTTGAGAATTCAATTTGAAATTATGTAATCAGTACTTCAGCGCTTCTGTAATCTTAGTTCACGCAGCCCTTGCGTGTCTGATTTTTTTTTTTTTTTGGTATTGTTCAATGCAGACCAATTTCGGAGTTATGAATAGCTCTCGGAAGAGCGGCTGGAAATAAAAGTCAGGTGGAAGTCTTAAAAAAGAAAATGGCTGTCTCTTTATAAAGGAAAAGAATAAAAAGTGGTTGCAGGTTGAGTAAAAGCTGTACTTTATACTTCTTAGCCCGGATCTCTTACCTACTTGCCTTTTCCTGAATGGAAATCTCCCTTATTTTAATGCCCCGCGCACTTTAGCTATCGCCATTACACAAAGTTCTGAATGGGAAATATTAAGAAGAAAAGTATAATTGGCTAAGCCAGCCGAGGAAAAAGTATTTCTGTCTTTGTTTTGTATGCGCATATTATGTAAAATTAAAAAGAAAAACACAAGAGATGCATAATTCGAAATAAAATTTAAAACATTGTTATATCTACCTCAATATAAATAAAGTTGTGTGGTTTCTGAAACTTTAAATTTACCGGTGATATTCCCTCTTTCCCTGACGTAAGACGTCTATGCAAATAGAAAAGTCCGTTACGGAGGGGCTGCGTAAACTAAGCAGATTTCACATATGCTGGTATAACACACTTGTGATATCCCCTCACGACATATTCTCTATTTCTACGTAAAAAAACCGATGAGTAGAACGGGAAGGGGGGTGGTAACTGAAGGCTGAAAAAAAACAGAAAGGAATAACTCCCTTAATGCATAAATCAACAATTGTAGACCATCAATTGATTAGCAGGAATGGTTCAATAACATTTTACATTTTTACTCGATCAAAATAATCGAATAATTATTATTTTTTTCGAATTTTAATAACTCACCTCCTCCGGTTTCAGCCGTTAACCAACTTGCACTTCGTTTTTACTAAAACCGACAGCGGGGTAACAGACAAATATACATACACATTTATTATGAACGGACTTCCTTTTCGTCATATGTAAGATCGATGGACATTTGGAGAAATGTTTTGGAAATCGCATCGACAATGCAACCCCAAAAGCTGTAATCCCGTAAGCTAAAACATTTCAAAGCATTTCACTGAAAATTTTTACTGGTGAGATAACCATCTCAAGGTAAAAAAAAAAAAAAAAAAATCCGTCACGCATGGGCTGTGTAAGCTAAGCAGATTTTCCAAATTCTGTAATGAGCCTTTGGTCATCTCATCATCTATTCCCTATTCCCCCGTAGTAAGAAACATATGTAAACATAGAAAAGTACTCTGTCACTTATAATATACGTCCGTCACGCAGGGACTGCATAAAGTAAGCAAATTTCCCACATGATAGTATAGCATATTTATGACCTTATCTCTCCACATATTCTCTTAACAACATTAAATCTTAATTAATGACGTCATCGCACAATTAATTTACATGTATCTTGCATAATAAAGATCTAGAGAACAATATTTGGTATATAAGCTAAGTATAATTGGGTTCATGACGTAACATCGTCTTATTAAGATAACTTTAGTAGGAGAGGGTACTTAGATGAAAACTAAAAAAAATCGAAATATCTCGGTTAATATATGTGTTTTCATCCCAACTCTATAAAATTTAGAAGAATTTTCAATTATACCCCCCTAAACCCCCCCCCCCCGGGCCGATTTAAACCATAATTTTACATTTTTCTGTAAAAAAGAAGCAATATTGACCGCATATGTTATGTTAACTGGAAACATCCGACAGTCGTATCAGAAGACAATATGAAATGAAATGAAATGTGTTTATTTCTATTTATTTTTAACTATTAATTTATTCAATATATTTAACTAAAGTTTATTTTTTTTTAAGTTTTGTTTTCTATAAACAAGTTTCTATTTATTATTATGTCAATTAAATTCTTTGCAAATTATTTACTGACATATATACACTTGTACAATACATTCTTTATAAAATAAGGTATAATCCTAAGAATACATAGTATAAAATTCATCAATTAAAATATATATACAATAAATTAGTTTCGTAAACAATATTATTACCACTTCTAATAAATAACATACCTTTTATTTATTGACATGTAAATTTATTAAAAGTTGACAAACTTTATAAATGATAAGAAAGATTTCATTTTATCCACCTTTAAAGAAAAAGATACATATTTTAGACCGAAAATTATTTTAGATTTTAGACCGATAAATAATTTGTATTTTTATTTAATAATTCAACATTTAAGCAATTCATCTTATGTATAAAAATATGCTTCATACATGAAGTTCTTTAATCTATATTTAAACAAAGAATATTTTAATATATTAAATACTTTCGGGCTGGGCGTTAAAGAGTATTTTACTCCTGAAAATGATACTCTTTTGTCAAAATATTTATGTTCGTGTTTGGGGTTTAGGTTTGCCAAGAGAGATATCCTCCAAAATAAATAAACTTTATAAAAAATAAATAAATAAACGCTGGAATAAACAAATATGATATAAATAACGAGAGTGAGGCGTGAGGTCGTTGCCTCATCTATTCCCGTCGGCCAGCTGATGACACTCCAAGAGTTGGCACAGTGACCTACCTCTCCCATCATAACCTACACATTATAGTCTAATGTATTCAGTGTCTGGAGTGTAATCACTGGAGCAGGCTTCGCTTCTCCATTATGGGTAAGTATTAGGAGTAAGGGTACCGTTATAGCAACTAATCCCCTTAGGGGAAATCTGCTAATAACCATAGAGCGGTTATTTATAAGTACTCCAAGAGCCTGACGTATATTCGTCGCCTGATAACCCTCTAACGGTTGCAATTTTAGCAGATTTTCCTTGAGGGAAATCAGCTATTGTGGTCGTCCTCATGACGCGATTTTCGAAAAATTTCTCCAAATGTCCATCGATCAACCCAGGAGATGACGAAAATGAGGTCCGTACAAAATTATATATACGGCAAATATGCACAAAACAAGAGTTGTTTATTTTGTTATTTAGAGTAACTTTTGTTATATGCACTTTTGTCGTATACCGAAGTTTAAATGCGTTATACGCTAAAAATTATAGCGGGAATCAACAATATTCTATGCCAAAAAAGACTCAACCGAAATAATTAAAACTCGGTATGTGTATTAGCAGTGAAGCCTTCATTATAATAAGCCATACCAACATTTCTATGGACGGGCTGGAGTAGGGGTTATAAGGGAAGCCTGAAATTAAAAATAGCGATATTTCGTTTCCTATTAGTTTTTCCGCAAATATAAACATAACAAAAGTTGTTTATTTTGTTATTTGGAGTAACTTTTGTTATATACTTTTTTGTCGTATACCTAAGTATAAATGAGTTATACGTTAAAACTTTAGCGGGAGCCAACAATTTTATTGGGCACTAACGGCTGAACCGAACTTAACAAAGCTCGGTATGTCAATTAGCATTAATTCTTCCATGATTATAAGTTATATTAAAATTTTTAAATTCGAACGGGAGGGGGGTTAAAAGGGAGGCCTGAAATAAAAATTCACCATATTTACATGTATAAGAGACGAGAAATATAAAAATATCGAAGACAGTGAAGCCTTATCGAACAAATATTATTATTAGCAAATCCACGGCAACGACGGGTATCAATCCTAAACACTGGGACGGGTAAATGTCAAAATATTGTGCAATGTAAAGCCTGCTAAAAAAAAACCATCACCATTCAGCCTCAAATGAATTCCCGGGCGAAGCCGGGTATCTGAGCTAGTATATATATAAAATTGTAACCTCTGTCTGTACATTGATTTTTTTCGCGAAATTTCACGATAACTTTTCGTTTCACATGTCATAGACACCATAACTGCAATTTGTTTCTTTGGTGTCTGTTTGTTTGTTTGTTACCTTTTCACGCATAAACTGCTGTGAACCGAATTTTATGAAACTTGGTATGTATATTACTACTAACCCAACTTAGACTTTAGGCTATATTAATAACCTCTGAGAAGAAAAAGGAGTGGGAGTTGTAGAGGAATGCCAGAAATTAAAAATAGATGGTAATACGATTTCTATTCGTTTTTCGTCAAATTTGAACATAACCAAGAGTTGTTTTATTTTGTTATTTAAGAGTAACTTTTGTAATATACACTTTTTTCGTATACCGAATTATAAACGATATATACGCTAAGACATATAGCGGAAGTGAACAATTTTATTTGGGACAAAAGACCCAACCGAACTAAATAAAAACTCGGGATGTGTATTAGCACTAACGCTTTCATTATAACAAGCTTACACCAACATTTCTAGGTACGTGCAGGAGTGGGGGTTATAAGGGAGGCCTGAAATTAAAAAAAGCGATATTTCGTTTCCTATTGGTTTTTTTCGTCAAATATGAACGTAACAAGAGTTTGTTTATTTTGTTATTTTTTAGAGTAACTTTAGGTTATATACACCTTTTTTCATATAACCGATTTATAAACGAGATATACAGTAAAACTAAAGTAATTTGCGTAGAAATATTGATATGCTCAACAATTCTGTCCAATATGAACTACCAGGTACCTCACCGGGAAAAATTAATTCAAATCTATGTTAATATTTTGTCCTTAATAGCCTATGCATAATGCACAGGAGACGGGAAATATAACAATTTGGAGGACAGTGAAGTCTTACAAAAAAAAAACGACGGGTATAAACCCTAAACACTGGGACGGGGAAATGTCAAAATATTATGGAAAGTAAAGCCTTGCCAAAAAAATACCATCACCATTCAGCCTCAAATGAATTCCCAGGCGAAGGTATCTGAGCTAGTATATATCTATATATATATAAAATTGTAACCTCTGTCTGTACATTGATTTTTTTCGCGAAATTTCACGATAACTTTTCGTTTCACATGTCATAGACACCATAACTGCATTTTGTTTCTTTCGTGTATGTTTGTTTGTTTGTTTGCTTGTTTGTTACCTTTTCAAGCATAAACGGCTGACCGAATTTTATAAAACTTGGTGTGCATATTACTACTAATCCAGCTTAGAATTTATGCTATATTAATTTTCTCTGAGACGAACAGTGGTGGGGGTTATAAGGGAGGCCTCAAATTAAAAATATCTCAAATATTTCATTTTTTATTGGTTTTCGACAAATATGCACATGACAAAAGTTGTTTATTTTGTTATTTAGAGTAACTTTAGTTATATACACTTTCGTCTTATACGGAAGTTTAAATGCGTTATACGCTAAAAATTATAGCAGGAGTCAACAATATTATTTGGCACAAAAGACACAACCGAACTAAATAAAACTCGGTATGGGTATTAGCAGTGAGGCCTTCATTATAATAAGCCATACCAACATTTCTATGGACGGCAGGAGTGGTGTTTATAAAGGAAGCATGAAATTAAAAATTGAGATATTTCTTTTCATATTGGTTTTTCCGCAAATATAAACATAACAAAAGTTGTTTATTTTGTTATTTTGAGTAACTTTTGTTATATACACTTTTGTCGTATACCTATGTTTAAATGAGTTATACGTTAAAACTTTAGCGGGTGCCAACAATTTTATTGGGCACTAACGGCTGAACCGATCTTAACAAAGCTCGGTATGTCAATTAGCATTAATTCTTCCATGATTATAAGTTATATTAAAATTTTTAGGTTGGAACGGGAGGGGGGTTATAAGGGAGGCCTGAAATAAAAATTCACCATATTTACATGCATAAGAGACGGGAAATATAAAAATATAGAAGACAGTGAAGCCTTATCGAACAGATATTCAATTATTAACAAATCCACGGCAACGACGGGTATCAATCCTAAACACTGGGACGGGTAAATGTCAAAATATTGTGCAATGTAAAGCCTGCTAAAAAATACTGTCACCATTCAGCCTCAAATGAGTTCCCGGGCGAAGCCGGGTATCTGAGCTAGTATATATATAAAATTGTAACCTCTGTCTGTACATTGATTTTTTTCGCGAAATTTCACGATAACTTTTCGTTTCACATGTCATAGACACCATATCTGCATTTTGTTTCTTTCGTGTATGTTTGTTTGTTTGTTACCTTTTCACGCATAAACGGCTGAACCGAATTTTATAAAACTTGGTATGTATATTACTACTAACCCAACTTAGACTTTAGGCTATATTAATTTTCTCTGAGACGAACAGGAGTAGGGGTTATAAGGGAGGTCTGAAATTAAAAATAGCGATATTTCGTTTCTTATTGGGTGTTTGCCAAATACGCACATGACAAAAGTTGTTTATTTTGTTATTTAGAGTAACTTTTGTTATATACACTTTTGTCGTATACCGAAGTTTAAATGCGTTATACGCTAAAAATTATAGAGGGAGTCAACAATATTATTTGCCTTAAAAGACTCAACCGAACTGAATAAAACTCGGTATGTGTATTAGCAGTGAGGCCTTCATTATAATAAGCCATACCAACATTTCTATGGATTTATTTTGTAATTTAGAGTAACTTTTGTTATATGCACTTTTGCCGTATACGGAACTATAAATGAGTTATACGCTAAAAGCTATAGCCGGAGTCCACAATTTTATTTGGGACAAAAGACTCAACCGAACTAAACCAAACTCGGTATGTGAATTAGCACTAACGCCTTCCTTATAATAAGCTATACTAACATTTCTAGGGACGTGCAGGAGTGGGGTTATAAGGGAGGCCTGAAATTGATAATAGTGATATTTCGTTTCCTATTGCATTTTCGGCAAATATGCACTTACCCAAAGTTGTTTATTTTGCTATTTAGATAAACTTTTGTTATATGCACTTTTGCCGTATACGGAAGTATAAATGAGTTATACGCTAAAAACTATAGCGGGAGTCCACAATTTTATTTGGCACTAAAGACTCAACCGAACTAAACCAAACTCGCTATGTTAATTAGTACTAACGCCTTCATTATAATAAGCTATACTAACATTTCTAGAGGCGGCAGGAGTGGGGGTTATAAGGAAGGCCTGAAATTAATAATAGTGATATTTCGTTTCCTATTGCATTTTCGGCAAATATGCACATAACAAAAGTTGTTTATTTTATAATTTAGAGTAACTTTTTTATAAAGACTCAACCGAACTAAATAAAACACTCAGTATGTGTATTAGCACTAACGCCTTCCTTATAATAAGCAATACTAACATTTCTAGGGACGGGCAGGAGTGGGGTTATAAGGGCGGCCATAAATTAATAATAATGATTTCCTACTGGTTTTTCAGCAAATATGAACATAACAAAAGTTGTTTATTTTGTTATTTAGAGTAACTCTTTTTTAGCAGATTTCCCTTAAGGGAAATCAGCTATTGAGGTCGTACTCATGACGCAATTTTCGAAAAAATTCTTCAAATGTCCATCGATCCTACCCAGGAGATGACGAAAATGAGGTCCGTTCAAAATTATATATATATATCTATATATATATATATCTATATATATATATATATAGATATATATATATATATATATTTGTCTGTTAACGCTCTAGCGGTCGCAATTTTTGGTTAAGCATTACCAAACTTCATATTTAAGCGTTTTACGTAACAAGAGAGATCAAGTTCGTTAATGGCTGAAATCGGACCAGTGGGAGGGGTTTAGAGGGGGATTTTTGAAAATTCGAAATATCTGCGTTATTATACGTCGGATCGAAAAATTGTATTGAATCAATCTTATTGCAAATTACAGTTACTATAAATATTGTTCTATACATTTATTCTGTACCTTGAATATTAACCGAGATATTTCCATTTGTATTCTGCGTGATACTGGTCACCAGTAGGCTATGTTCGAACTTTCCGGCGAGAGCTCTGGCGGCCGTTTCTATAACTTCGCCCCTCCTGAATTGGTTTAGAGGTTTAGAGGTTTCTTACTACTACAGTTGTCATTAGGCAGATTTCCCTATTGTAAAACTTCACGTGGGAAATCTGCTTAGTTTACGCAGCCCCTGCGTGACGGACTTTTTATATACACTTTTTTCGTAAACCGAATTATAAACGAGATATACGCTAAAACCTATAGCAGGAGTGAACAATTTTATTTGGGACAAAAGACCCAACCGAAATAAATAAAACTCGGTATGTGTATTTGCACTAACGCTTTCATTATAACAAGCCATATCAACATTTCTAGGGACGGGCAGGAGTGGGGGTTGTAAGGACTGGAAATACGACAATATGGAGGGCAGTGAAGTTTTGCATAAAAAATTAATTTTATTATTAACAAATGTGAACGACGGGTATAAACCCTAAACACTGGGACGGGTAAATGTAAAAATATTGTTCAAACCGATTCCCGGGCGAAGCCGGGTATCTGAGCTAGTATATATATAAAATTGTAACCTCTGTCTGTACATTGATTTTTTTCGCGAAATTTCACGATAACTTTTCGTTTCACATGTCATAGACACCATATCTGCATTTTGTTTCTTTCGTTTATGTTTGTTTGTTTGTTACCTTTTCACGCATAAACGGCTGAACCGAATTTTATGAAACTTGGTATGTATATTACTACTAACCCAACTTAGACTTTAGGCTATATTAATTTTCTCTGAGACGAACAGGAGTGGGGGTTATAAGGGAAGCCTGAAATTAAAAATAGCGATATTTCGTTTCCTATTGGTTTTTTGGCAAATATGAACATAACAAAAGTTGTTTATTTTGTTATTTAGAGTAACTTTTGTTATATACAATATCGTCGTATACCGAAGTATAAAGGCGTTATACGCTAAAAATTGTAGCGGGAGTCAACAATTTTATTTGCCAAATAAAAGTCGGTTTGTGTATTAGCTGTGAGGCATTCATTATAATAAGCCATACCAACATTTCTATGGACGGGCAGGAGTGGGGGTTATAAGGGAAGCCTGAAATTAAAAATAGCGATATTTCGTTTCCTATTGGTTTTTCCGCAAATATAAACATAACAAAAGTTGTTTATTTTGTTATATACACTTTTGTCGTATACCTAAGTATAAATGAGTTATACGTTAAAACTTTAGCGGGCACTAACGGTTGAACCGAACTTAACAAAACTCGGTATGTCAATTAGCATTAATTCTTCCATGATTATAAGTTATATTAAAATTTTTAGATTCGAACGGGAGGGGGGGGGGTTAAAAGGGAGGCTTTAAATCAAAATTCACCATATTTACATGTATAAGAGACGGGAAATATGAAAATATCGAAGACTGTGAAGCCTTATCGAACAAATAATTCTATTATTAGCAAATCCACGGCAAAGATGGGTATCACTCCTAAACACTGGGACGGGTAAATGTCAAAATATTGTGCAATGTAAAACCTGCTAAAAAATACCATCACCATTCAGCCTCAAATGAATTCCCGGGCGAAGCCGGGTATCTGAGCTAGTATATATATATATATATATATATATATATATATATATATATATATATATATATATATATATATATATGTCTGTTAACGCTCTAGCAGTCGCAATGTTTGTCTGTTCGATATTTAATCCTTTTATGTAAAAAAAAAAAAAAGATTAAGTTCGTTAATGGCTGAAATCGGAGGAGTGGGAGGAGGGATTAAGTGGGGATGATTTGCGAAAATTCGAAATATCTCCGTTACTATACGTTAAATCAAAAAATTGTATCGTACAAATCTTATTGCATATTAAATGTACTATGAATAATGTTATATACATTTATTCTCTATCTTGAATATTAACCGAGATATTTGCATTTTTATTAAGTAAAGATAGATAGATTTTATTGGCTTATATATACATATTTTAGCCTGAGTCTAGCCCATTTAGTATTATTAATCTTACTAATAATATAAAAAAAGAAAAAAATATATGTAAAAAGTATATGTACATATATATATATATATATATATATGAACTAGTGACATAATATTAACCTACTATATACAATAAATAATACATTTTTATTAAATGTAAGAGGATAACGGACGAGATGAGATCGGCCATTGTCAGTATTGTTCTAAGGAAACATCCGAAAAATAGTTCGGCTGTTTCCGTACTATTATGTAATTTTATGTTTGGACTACTAAAATTTGAGGAATTAAAATATAAATTATTCTGATTCATTATAAATTGCAGTACTAGATATACTAAATAGTTTGCAATAAAGTTAATATGTTATATTCAGATATATATCAGTAATTGTTTTTCTTTCCGTTGAAGAATATGTCTATCTATCTGTTCAGCTCTGAGTGGTTGGCAGACCTATTTGTTTACAATTCAGAAGCCGTTTCCGTTGGGAGCTTATTAAAATTAACTGAAAGTTTTCTCATTACCGTTTGTATTTACTCACGGTGGTGTTAAGTGTTACCAGTATGCAGATTTCTCTATTGTAAAACTTCACGCTGGAAATCTGCTTAGTTTACGCAGCCCCTGCGTGACGGACTTTATTATTTGATGTGGTACCGGCCTAGCCCAGGACATTATTTGATGGTAAATGATGATGGTATTTTTTTTAGGTTGAACAATATTTTTACATTTCCTCGTATCAGTGTTTAGGGTTGATTCCTGAGTACTCTGCATTGCTGGGAGTATGTTAATATGTATTCAATCTCATTTCGTTCAAAAAATAATGAATAAAATCACTCTTCATTATTTAAAACAATTTCAACAATCTAAAAAATAAATAATAATAATCAATCAAGCAAATACGTGGCGCACCGTAACGAATTTTTGATACTATACATGTTTTCACATTGTATACCATGCATTGTGCACATTTGACGTTTACTAAGGGAGTAACACAGAAAAGTTCACCATCCATACTTATTTGACGACACCTTTACGCCATTGCGACTGTGGATTCGTATTTTAAATGGGTCTTTGTAAATGGATCCTTTCATGAATTTCTCTTGTAAAATATGCCCAGTTCACACAACACCTGTGTGACGGGAGTATTATGACTGTAACTGGTTTTTCTCGCTTTGCAAAGAATAATAAGAGGAGTCGAAAAGAGTAAAATGAATGGCTGCCACTCCAGCTGTCTCGTTATTTACTATTCCTCGCAATTAGAAACACATTTTTGCACTCACCCTACAGTAAAATTTAAGTAAAAGTTCTGATAGTTGGAAAAATGCCTCACTCGCTGCAGGCAGTTAACGAATTTAGAGCCCTTTTTCTTCTAAAATACTAAAAAATTTGGGGCGGAAATTCGCTTATGATAGTGAAGAATTTAACATTACTAAATATTTACAGTTAGTAAAATGTCAGATTGGGAAGAGAGCAACGGACTGGGTAGGAAGTGTGGAAGTAAAAGACGAAATCTTAATTTTCTCCTGAGGTTTAATAATGTGACTTTTAGGTAAATCTTTGTTAAACTAGCAAAGATACCCGGCAATGCCCAGGAAATCATTGTTGACCGAATAATAATTTTTATTGCAATGCTTCAATGTTTACAATTACACTTCCCGTCTCGGCCTAATGATGTTTTCCGTAATGGCCAAGTAACTAACTCTAGGGGACTTATTGAATAGAAATTTTAGATCTGATGAATAAATGAAAATGAGTTCCTAATCAATCCTTCTCCACTCTTTGACCGTGAATAATTCATATTATGAACAATATTTATTATAATCAAATGCCGTCTGTAATGTACATATTTCCTGTCTAAAACCAATCCGAGCATACATTGTTCAAGCATAGTTGTATATACAACATATTATATATGTAATAGTAAAAGTGAGTAGAAAGTAATTCCAAAAATGCCAACATTTCACAGGAAATAAGTTAAGACAATTAATTCGGTTAGTCTCTCTATAACCTCTTCTCCTGCTTGAGGGTTATCGACATTGTAGCACTTTATTCAAACCATTGAATACATCGAATGTTTAAATAATTGGCATACCTGGTGGGAATAAAAAACAGTGGTACCCTAAAAATAATTTAATTTATTTTCTAAAAGCGAGAAGAGTGGAAGAGATTGTAGCCCTCCCTCGATCGAGGGTCGATCACAATTGATCACATTGAGTTTAATCGCGTAATGTCTTTTGTCATGATGACATTCCTAAGTAATTTTTTTTTTTTTTGAGATTAGATTATTATTTTATTGAGTATATTACAGCCTGCATTTAAACGCATTTGGTAATGTGATATGTACAATACAATAGTCCCTCCATCACTCTCGACAGTAGCTACACCCCTTCACCACAATAAGAGGAGCAGCCTCTCCGTGCCTGGCAAGGAAGTCAAGAGCTAAGGAGGAATGGAACTTGATAAGAAAATGGCTACTGCTATCACTTCACTTTACACTTCTGTAGGAGACCTCTGGGCCATTGTCTCTTGTGGAGGGTAATATGAGTGAGTGGTACTGGAAAGGGCTAGGACTTCTGGATTAGGATGATTGGATAGCCTGCTGTGGAATTTTCTGGATCTTAAGGCAATTAGGTCCTTTTCAAATTGGATATTAAGGTCGTTATGGAGGGTGTGGTTTGTAATATAATATAGAGCATCTACTATGGTGCGCAAGACTTTGGATTGGAAGGTCTGGATGCGTCTGATGTTCCAAGGTTTTGCTGTAGCCCACACTTCTATTCCGTATGTCCATATCGGTTTTAGTAGTAGCTTGTATATTGTTTGTTTGTTTTCGGTAGACAAGTGAGATCTTCTATTTAGCAGTTTGTAAAGTTGTCCGAGTCTTCAATTTATTCCCTGTCGTTTAATTATTGTGTGGGATTTCCAAGTAAGTCTGGGGTCCAAGGTAGTGTTTTACGAGAAGAAAAAAGTCTCTTTTATGGGTGGTGCTAGTCGAACTCCGAATAATTTCTTCCAAGTCGAACAGCCTAACCACTAGGCCAAAAGATCCGTGCCAGTAAAAACTATTTAGCAGATGCTGCCACAATGAAGGGGTGCCAAACTTGTCCCTTGGGTTGGACTAGACAAGTTCTACCCCCACCTCCGAATACAGCTATATGAATGTGAAATTTTAATAACTCACTGTGATCGAAGTACTGGATTAATATAACTGTAACTTCTCAGAATTGGTAACTGTAGCTAAAACTACAACTATGCCACTTTTCACAACTGAAAACTCACTATGTCCACGACAATAGACTAAGTTTCAAGGGCTCACAAATACATCTACTCACTTCAATGGTTGACTTGTAACTATTCCTAAGTAAAGTAAATAGTTCTGATAGTACTTAGTTCAATAATTTCAGTACCAAAAATAATGGCAAAAGAAATTTAGCAGTAAACAACCCCCCCCCCCCTGCAAATCCCTCCTCATCTGATAAATTATTTTACTGATTTTCGCAACTAGGACTTCTTCTTTCTTTCAAATGTTTTCTACCCTAAACATGTTTGGTATCTGGAAATTCTAGTCATTGGAAAGTCATTTTAGCAGATTTCTCCTAAGGGAAATCAGCTATCGAGGTTGTACTCATGACGCTAGTTTGGAAAAATATCCTCGAATGTCCATCGACCCTACCCAGGAAATCTTGAAAATGAGGTTCGAATATTTATACATGTGTGTGAGTGTGTGTATATAGACTTATATATTCTGTTTAAATATATATATATATATATATATATATATATATATATATATATGTAAAATATAATTTCATAAGATTTATATACTGACCATTTATTATTTAAGAATGTTTTTTGAGCCATAAAGTCAGAAAAAATGAATAATGATTTATTATTATGACACTCGTCCCTTAATTACTCACATTCTAGAACAAATTTCAAAATTAAAGACAAAAATAACAATGATGTAGGTTCCAGAATATAAAATCATCGGACGTAAAAACGATGTGGACAAACTCGCCAAACATGCTACCCAATCTTGTGACCTTAACTTACTGACCCTACCAGACTTACATTTAAAAATACAACAGACAACATTAAATAAATGGCAAACATGTTGACATAGAACATCAGAAAATAGAGTGGCCATCCAGTAGACGTGACAATAGACGAGGCGAGGTTGTACTAACGAGACTTAGGATAGGACACACACATTAAACGCACTCATACTTCAAGACAAGAACAGAAAGACCTCTCTGCTGAACAAGCTATGAACTATTAAACACATACTGACTAACTGCAGGAACATTGAATACTTAGAGACTCCACATAGCATGTACGAACTTACGGACAGGAGCCCACATATCGATAATACACAATCTCCTTAAAAAATTGAATTTATTTTAAGAAATTTAACTTCTCTTCTGTTTGATTTTGACTTAGTGAGAAATTTCATATAATTTTAGATAATATAAATGTACTAGTATTTAGTAATAAAATATAATATTTTTTTTAATACCATTTTAAATTGTTACCTTTAATATTAGTTTAATGTTCATTTGTTTTTTTCATTAATTGTATTTAATGTTTATTTATCGTATTTAATATTTTTTTTCTTTGATTCAGTTTGTTATTTTTCTATTATATTGTTTTTAGTACATTGTTAAATTTTGAGCCAAATCTCCTAGTTGCGGGTGCTCCTTTATAAGTAAATACAAAATAACCCTTTATTATCACCACCCCCTATCTAGTGTCCAGCACTCCTTCTCAAGGGGTGATTTAGCCATCAATTCCGTCTTAAAAAAAAAAATCCTAATTTTATAATGTATGAAATATATTATATATCATATTTGTCTTTATTGCTAGAATTGATTTAAATCAATTGAGGGAAGTTGATTTTCTATAACTATTATTTTGTACATCATAAATGTGACATTCCAGCAAATGGGAAATCTGCTTAGTGTCCGTAATACCTGCGTGAATGACTTTTTTTTTATTAATCTACCTACTAGTTTCGGACGGTATCTCCATAGTATTAACATTTTCTTTCTGTTTCAGGTGGTAACATGGAGCTGGAAGAGCTTTACAAGAGATACAAAGAAAGTCTGCGGAGGTCTTTGTTTGTCTCTGTCCTTCTGATAGCATCGGCAGCCCTTACTGTTGTATTCATATTGTACTTCATTAATGGACAAGTATGTAGTATATTGTCACATTTTATAATAATAATCTATAAAAGGCCTTCTTTGGCTTCGTTAAATGATTTTTTTCTATTGAACTCATCCTATTACCTTACACCTTACTGTCTTCATTTTTCAATCAATTATAATTTTTTTTTTTTTAATTTTGTTTATTTTGGAGCGTTCGCAGCGTGGCGATATTGCTTATAAAAAAATAACAAAAAAAAAATAACAACGTATATAAACAAAATGCAAAACTGAAAATAGTAACAAGAAAATATTAAACAATAAAAACTAAGAACGCAAACAAATAACAAAACGCAACTAAATAAGAGAACACAACAAATTTACAAAACTCAACTAAATAACAGAACGCAGACAAATAACAAAACTTTACTAAATAACAGAATGCAACCAAATAACAAAATGTAACCAAAGGGACAAAAAAACAAATAAACAAAAACAAAACATTAAATTCAAAAACAAAAAATCTTGTGAGGAAACTAGATTATCAAAAACTATAAAGACTAATAAAATTACGTAAACTATTATATACTTTTAATGGTTAAAAACAAGACAAAACTCAAATAAATAATAATTAGTATGAATAAAATGATGATTAAATTTTCTAATATCTAAAATATTTACAATCATATGCTCTCACTTTCTTTATCATACATACAAACACGCACACACACACACACAAACACACACACACACTTATTATAAAATTAGGAACACTGAACATTAGAATATAATTTAACCGTGCATATTCGCGACTGAAAATTTTCAAGAGGATGTTGAATTGGTGGAAGGCTCTACAAGAGAAGTCGGCAGATGATCTATCAAGACTGTTACATGCGCCTAAAGGAATAATCTACCAATTATTCAATGCCATTTAATTGGGTGAATGAACTGGAAGGGTATCTTGGGTGCATAGGAGGAAGCTTGGAGGAATTGGAAAGGGCGGAAAATATTAATGGAAGAGTAAAGACTTATTTAGAGGCTCTTGAAAACCATTTAATTTCTTTAGATATTGAAAGAGTTATAAATAGCACATATAGCCAGTACTCTAGAAGAATTAGCTCTCTTGGAGTACCTATACCCAAAATTGTCATCATATAAGACCAAGGTTATATGTTTAACCTTTGAACAACAAGGCTATGACCCAGGAGAAATTTGACAAGTAGGTGTCATTCATGACACCTTCCTGCTATACGCATATTTTCCATTGTATTCTGCTCAGAATCACTCTTCTTGTCTCAAAATAACATTTAGAAAAGTTAAGAAGAATAGTGTGTGCGTGTGCTTGATAGTACCCCCCCCCCCTCCCTCGTCGCCAATGAGGGCTTAAAATGAAATATTAAATAAAAATATGCAAAAAATATATTTATAGTATAATAATGTATTATGTAATATTTATCATATAATAACATACTATGTAATACCTTTACTTACGAAATATACGAGCAAAGAATCATATATTAAAAGCATATTATTAATATACAAAAATATACATAAATCAAAAAAAATTATTTACAAATATTAACTTACACAGTCCAAAAAAAAGTCAAAAGACACTCATTTATAAGGAAAATAATGCAAAAAAAACAAAAAAAAAAAAAAAAAAAACTTACTTGACGATTCGTTATTGGCAAAACATTCAGGGAAACAATAGTACACTATGTGTTCACCGCAAATACTTCTTTGGCATTTACAGCTCAGGCGGAAACCTCTTCTATTTTTTTTTATTAATTATAAACCACTATCATTTTCTTTCATTTGTCTTAGAAGTTCATTTCTAATCTCATCTTCAGTGATAAATAGTGAATTCATTGTCATAGAAAATATACAAAAGGGAAGTTAAACAAAAAGGCTGCATCAAATACGACACCTACCGGCACAAACACTCCCAAAAAGTACGACAAATGGTGGAGTACAGAGCGTGCAATGACCTTTTTTTTTCCTGTTTTCCACGCAGAGTATCCCTCTAACGTGGGAATTTATTTTCATGTTGTGTGCTCCATCCATTGGATACTACACACATTTCAGCATTACATTATAATATTTCTTATATAATAAATGTAAACATTATAGAACAATAAATTAATTAAATAAAAACAAAAATAAAGTAAAAAAATAAAAATAAAATAAAACATATGTAACATTACATTACATATGTGTACAACAATGGGTGTATATCTACAAAATGGTGTCCAAATCTTGAATAAATGCATTAAATCCCTTGTTGAATTTGAGTAGAAGTTTCGGTTTGTCCGTCGGCCAAGTTCCGTTTTGTAAGGTAATGTACTTGATGAGTTTTGTTCTTGGTCCGTCAAGTAATGTACAGTCATATAAGAGGTGGTCTATGTCTGTTCAGTCTCATCGTCACATTTACATGTATTTGTGTTTGTTAGTTTAAATTTGTACAAGTAACTCTTCGTAGGTCCATGTCCTGATATAAATTGTATTTGTTTAGAATTGGTAAGTGTTATTTTTTGTCTCTGGTATACAGTTGGTATGTACTTATGTAATTGTCATCCTTTAGTAGTGTTTGTCCATCTTTCGTCCCATTTTTTATAAGATTCGTCTATCAAAATAGTTTTAATGGTCTGTTTAGTCAGTTTAGAGTATGTAATAGGTATCGTTTCGTCTGTTGAAGCTGTATTTGCAAGTTGGTCTGCTGTGTCATTTCCTAAATTTCCGGAGTGTCCCTTTATCCATGTTATTGCCACTATTACATTCTTCTGTCTACATCGTGTGATTAGTCTTCTGATCTGTTCAGTCTGTTCGTTATGGTTTTCGTTATTGTAAATGCGGTCTATGTTAATTTTGCTGTCCGTATAGATTATACTAGTCTCTCTGTCACTTGAAATGTCGTACAGTGCAATGACTCTAGAAAGAGTGCAATGACCTTGAAATGTAGTTGACTATTGAATAGGAGGGTATTAAGCACACCAGTCTTGTCCGTTTGTTACAAGCTCATGCGTGCACAACTTATGACATAGGTGTCACGTATGATAGAGCCTAGTCGTTCAAAGGTTAAGTCTGCTTATTAAGTACTAAAATTCAAAGATTGATAGTTGGCAGGACAATTTACTCATTCAATCCAGGAAAGCCATGCCCCTTTGCGAAGACAAGACAGCCAAGACACCGTTACTCCATACTTAAATGCCTCGTTTTAGCACAGAGAAGGAACAAGGCTCCTGAAAAGTCTTAACATTCCACAGCACTCCATGGATAATCTTTTTGATCTTATGGACACGAATAAAATAAACTGCGTATATTTTTTCATACTTAGAAGTCTTTACGTAAGAGGAAAAAGAATGCAAACAATATTTTTATTAAAATAAAGTAAATGTATTATGTTTTTTCTTTCTTCTTAGCAATTATTGTATATAGTATTTAAAAATGAATTCTCTGTTTATGTTTTTAAAAAAAACAAAGAAAAATGTAATCATAAAAAATATGGCTGAACCCTTGCTTTAAAATTGTAAAATTTTAAAAGCAGTACAAAAATTCATTCATTGAAATTAGGAACATTGGAATTGTGGAATGCACAGTAGCCTATGTGAATAATATCATTGGCTTCACCTAGAGATTTTAGGAAATACGTCCGACACGCAGGAGCTGCGTAAACAAAGCAGATTTCCCACAAGCTGGTATAACACGCCAGCTAATGAGTAGGAAGAGAGGGAGGGTTTACTGATGGCCGAAAAGAATAAAGTACGAAGAACTCGGTCAATGCTTGAGTTACGAAAAAACTGTACATACCAATGATTGTTGAGTATCAATAGTTTAAAAAGATTGGTTCTACAAGTTTTTACGATCCGACATATAATATCGGAAACATTTTGAATTCCCCACTCTTTAAACCCCCCACTATTCCAGTTCCTACTTCAGCCAATAATAAATTCGATCTTCAGTGTTGACTGAAGCGGTTAAATATCGAGTATGGTATGGATTAAATAAATATATTCCTGTAAAGAACGAAAAAAATTAATTGATAACGCCGTCACAACATATTTGCATGTACGTATGCATTGGGAAAGACAGCAAGTGACTCTTGCTGTCTTTCCCAATGAGCGCATGCAAGTAGCTCTGAAGATGGAGACAATAGTCTTCGAAAGCCCAGAAATAAAAATTGGTGAAGAATTGGACGTCTTTTTCTCTCTCCAAGACCTCATTTTCGTCATCACCTAGATCCTTGCCTTGTTTTTATGTCCTGAAACCCACATCATTGTTACTTTTGTCTTTAATTTTGAAATTTGTTCTAGAATCCGAATAATTAAGGGATGTGTGTCATAATAATAAATGATTATATGAACTAATTAATATTTTTCTGACCTTATGACTCAAAAAACAATACATATATGGTCAGTGTGTAAATCTTCTATATATATATATATATATATATATATATATATATATATATATATATATATATACAGTAGATTAACCGAAACCTTCGGGACTGAGGGGTTTCGGATAAGCGAAAATGTCGGTTAAACGGGAGTCCGAAATTTCTGCGTGAAAATGGATCAATTAGAGTAAAAAACACGTTTATGTACTTGAAAAAAAGCTTATTTTATTTAACAATTAAAATAACTACGTATATATGTATTTATAAAACTATAGACTTAAAAAGAAAAATGAAAGAAAAAAAAACTTCATCGTTTAAAAAAGTCGGTGATTTTTCTTTGCCGAGCTTCTGAATTTCTTTTTTGTCGATGCGTAGTCACGCCATTTCTGAAGGGTAAGTATATCAGAACGGCAGGAGGTAGGTTGTTGTTCGATGTATCGAAGCACCGTCTCCAGAGCTTCTGTCGCTTGGGTGAGTGTAATGCGAGCTTCTGTTCCAATTTCGACGGGATCATAATCTTCTTCTTCTTTGGAGACAATGTCTGCGATGTCATCGTCAGTCAATGTAATGCTAAATCTATCATCAGAATCAACCCATTGTTTCACATCAGTTTCTTCAACGTCTTCGCATCCTTGAATTTTAGTGAAAATGCTAAAAATTTCAACATTTATTCCTTCTGATTGCCTGCTGATTTCATCTTCATCTGGTTGTCGTGGATCTTCACATTGATCAACTTCTAAAGGTCTAATTTTATTCCATGAATTTTTTTAATTTGAAGATGGAATCTCTTCCCAAGCATCGGCTAGCATGTATACAACATCTTTTATATTAACCAATTTTAAGGCTTCTAATAAATTGATTGAATGTTCTTCAATTCTTCCGAAAATTGTAGTCATTAACACCCTCTTCTCACGCCTCTTTCCGCGAAGCTAGGACGAAGTAATTTTTTTCCCCCTCCCTAGCAACTCAAAATGTTTCGGTTAAGAGAGAGAATCGGTTAATCGGGTTTCGGATAATCGGGAGTCTACTGAATATATATATATATATATATATATATATATATATATATATATATATATTTGAACCTCGTTTTCATTATTTCCGGGGAAGTATCGATGGACATTTCAGGAAAAATTGCGTCATGACTACAACCTCCCCAAAGGAAAATCTGCTAAAAAAAATATATGATTTTGATGAACATATAATGTAATATTTCATGTGGAAAATGTACTTAGTTAGTTAAGCCATCTCCTCATGCTTGACAGAATTGAGTGGACTCTCCAGCATTTGCCCCGAAGCAAGGTCTAGTCTGCCTGAGTGCATTAATATGCCCTTGGACATTTTGAAGCCATACCTTGAAGTTATTTAATAAAACTCACTACACTTTTTAATGAACAATATTAACTAGTTGAACTCTAAAATATGAACTCACACTTAATACAAAACCTGTAGCATGGAAATAAAAGTTGGTCAAGCAGGGGATACGTACACTAAGCAGAATTTAGCACTTGAAATTTTACAACAAATAAATTTACATTCTCTTACATCGTGAATATAAAATGAACAAATACAGATGGCAATGAAAAACTTTCAGTTAAGTTTTCGAGTAAAGAATGAAAAATCTTAATTCATGGAGTCATCACATTATATATTTCCAAGTGTCTCATAAAGTAAAAGTTCCATGGAAACCAAATTTGGTATATAAGCTCTGACTAAAGCCGTCTAGCATATAACTGTTTATCTTTAGTATAACGTGAGTAGGATTGGGGATTTACTGAGGGCCGAAAACTACAAAAATCCAAATATCATTGGATCGGACAGGGCTATCTCGAATATTCTAATGAAATATATCTGAATATAACATATTAATTTTATTGAAAACAATTTACAAAAGCTAGTGCTATAATTTGTAATGAATTAGAATCAGTTTTATCACAAATCACTCAAATTTTAGTAATGAAAGAACAAAAGAATGGGGGGGGGTCAACAGAACGTATTTGCATATATCTCACAAGGTGAAAGTTCAATGAAAACAATATTTGCTATTTAATCTTGTAATGAAGTGTTTCATAATAGAGCAGCTTATTGTTGATTTGATATTAATAGAAGTGGGGGGTTTGCTGAAGTATGAAAACTGCAAAATGGAAATTTAAATGTACATAATAATATTTATAGTTAGTTTATTTTCAATAAGATTGGTTAAATACAATTTTTCGATCCGACGTACAGTAACGAAATATTAGGATTTTTCCAAAATCCCCACTTACTTAAATGCATTTTATTTTGAACGTACCTGGGAAGGATCGATGGACATTTGAAGAAATCTTTCGAATGAATACGAACTCAATAGCTGATTTCCCTTAAGGAAAATCTGCTAAAATGTTGAAAAATATCCAATTTTGAAAATTTGATGGTATTTTGATCTGTAATAAGATTAGTTGTGTACAATTTTTCAATCCGACACGTAATAACGGATATATTTCAAGTTTTCGAAATTCCCCCTCTGTTAAGAGTGAAGGTTTCCTCACTCCTGCTGTTCCAATTTCACCCAGTAAATAACTAGAACTTTATTTTTAAGGTTTAAATATCGATTTTGGCAAGGATTAAATAAAAATTGCTACCGCTTGACCGTTAGCAGACAAATAAATTTCGAAAGGACCTCATTTTTGTCATCTCCTACGTAAGATCGATGGACATTTGAGGAATTGTTTCCAAAATCGCGCCATGAGTATCATCTCAATGGCTGATTTCCCTTAGGCGGAATCTGATTGAACAAAAAATTTTTCCCGTTTGTTTTGAATGACGGAGTTCTCCAAGATGATGGGGGTGAGAGGCAGATTCAGAAGTCTCTATTATTTTGCAAACTTAATTTTAAAGACCCGAAATATATAGGACCTCAGCTTTTAATGTTAGGGTATTAAATTTATTTTAACTTACATCTCCTTCTTATTTCATTTCCTTTGTTGAATTAAACAATTCTTGGTGATGACACATGTTTACAAAGGTAAATAATGGCTTTTTTGTGGCGAATATTCACAATGCTATATTCAAGCTTCTCCATTACACAGAATATCACCCCCGCACACAACAGACTTACTTCAGACCACATGATTATACATTTGGGCACTATGATTTCATAAGGGAGTGTGATGAAACTTTTACAACATATGTTATTCTGCACTGTCAACCCAGTGAGCCTTAGGAGTCCAAATAAACTAAAAATAGTTTAAGCCCTGTTTTGTTTTTTAGACACGGACATTTTTCTGTGATATATTAAGAAGTTTTTGTTAAACGTAGCTTATTTTTGTAGCTAAGGTTTTTTTTCGACAATTAAATAGTAGCTTTGCTAATTTTCAGTAAGGTTTAATTCATTTTAGTAGAGTTATAGTAGAAATCAGCTAATGAGATTGTAATTTCCTCAAATGCCTATGGTTCTTACCTCGGAGATGACCCAAATGAGGTCTTTTCACAATTATATATATATTTGTCTGTGGACGCTCTAGCGGTCGCTGTTTTGGTCTGATCTTTAGCAAACTCCATATTTAAACGTTTCATGGAAAAATAATCATCTTCAATGGTGACTGAAATCAGACAAGTGGGGGGGGGATTAGAAGGGAATTTCAAAATATCTGTGTTATAATACGTCGGATCGAAAAACTGTATATAACCGATCTCATAGCAAATGCAATGTCCTATAAATGTTGCTATGATGTATTTTTTCTTTACCACGAATATTAACCGAGATATTTTGATTTTTTTAGTTTTCGGCTGTCAGTAAACCCCACTCCTACTATTGTCATATTAACTAAATAGCATATATATCTTGAAACACTTCATTCCTAGATTAAATACCAAATATGGTGGACATTGAATATTTACATTGTGAGATACACGCAAAATTTGTTGTCATGACACTATCAATTAAGATTTTTCATTTTATACGAAAAATATATAATAACCCATACTCGAAATTTAAACGTTTCACTCAACACTAATGATCGTATTTGTTATTGGTTGAAATGGAAGTCGGTTTAGTGGGGGTTTAGGGGTAATTCCAAAATTCAAAATAATTCATTTATTATAAACGGGATGCTCTACAATTGTTGTTCTATGTATTTTTTCGTAATTCAAGTATTAACGAAGTTATTTGTACTTTCTTGTTTTTTTGCCGTCAATAAGCCCTCCCTCTTTTCCTACTCATCTGTTTGGCGTGTTATAACAGCTTGTGGGAAATCTGCTTTGTTTACGCATGCTATTGCGTACGTACTTGTCAGTTTCAAATAGATCAAAATTGGCCTTTTAGTAGATTTCGCTGAAGGGAAGTCAGCTATTGAGGTTGTACTCATGAGGGAATTTTCGAAATTTTTCTTCAAATGTCCATCGGTCCTACCTAGTAGATTATATTATATTATATTATATTTGTCTGTTACCGCTCTAGCGGTCGCAATTTTTGTTTGATCGGTACCAAACTCGATATTTAGTCGTTTTATGCAAAAAGAAAGATAAAGTTCGATAACGGCTGAAATCGGACCTGTGTGGGGGGGGGGGTTTAGATGCGAGGATTTTCGAACATTCGAAATATCTCCGTTACTATACGTCGTATCGAAAAATTGAACAGAATCAATCTTATTGCAAATTAAATTTACTATAAATATTTTTATATACATTTATTCTCTATCTTGAATATTAACCGAGATATTTGCATTTTTATTAAATCCGGGCGGTTAACGGGCGGGTGACTCCACCCAAAAGCTAGTTCGGCCGTTTCCTTAACTGATCGACTCTCGTGAAATTTCTCTATTGTAAAACTTCACTTGGGAAATCTGCTTATTTTACGCAGCCCCTGCGCGACGGACTTTTTTGCAATATGAGGGCAGGTTTTTTATGTTCATATCGTGCCCTAAGACTAATTACTGTAAGCAATTAATCACAATTAAGAGTGATAAGAGAAGAGTAAAGGGTTTTTTTGTTGATAACGTTGAGGCGTGGCTAAAGAAGAATGGAAGTAGATTATGTAGGCGTGAATGAAGAAGATGCAGGAAATTAGGGCATAATCTGATGAAGAGTTAGCGCGGTGTGTAGTTTGGAGGTCAGGGGTAGTTTGGAGGCTAACTAGTTTAGGGGTGGTTGGAGGCCCCATCTGACCCAGCTCTCTCCTCTATATATCTATCAACCATCACACTGTCTCCTGCCTCCAACATACTTACAAGTCTCTTATAAGCTGGCGGAAGACATCAAAAGAAACATACAAGTTGCCACTTGTAAGTATACCTATAATAGGAAAATTCTATTATTTTATTAATTTTTTCATTTACTCGATGAGTTCCGCTACGAGGCGATGTCCTTAGTATCAATTATTATTAATTCACTAATTGCAAATTTTGAAGTAAAAAAGTTTTTTTCAAAGTCACTAAAACATAGAATAAAATATGGCCAAATAAAAGTGAGAAAGTGTTAAACCTAAAACTATGTAAAACTATTAATGTTGGTATAAATCCTACAATGATGATGTCAGCAAGAAGAATTCTAATGTGAATGATTAAAGATTCATTTTACACTAGTGTTTGCACAAACATACACTTTCAAATACACTCAAACCATTAGTTTTAATGTACCGATGAAGTGAAATAGAAACCATCTTCACTTTGTCGAAATTACTGAAAATTATTCACATAAACACTTGTATTACTGAAGAGTTGATTAAAAAAAAAAAAAAAAAAAAAAAAAAAAAAAATATATCTAAATGTTTCACAATTCATACAGTCCCTCTTCAGGAGCTGATAACTATAAACGTCCTTCACGTACCCTAAGCAGATTTCCCCAATGGAGGTGTAAGACTTGTGATCTCATATCACCACAAATTCTCTATTTATATGTAAAAGAACTGATGAGTAGACCGGGGGGGGGTTGTAACTTAAGGTAGAAAAAATGAAAATACGAATAAATCACTTAATACTTGAGTTACCAAAATATGTAAGTAAAGTCCGTCGCGCAGGGGCTGCGTAAACTAAGCCGATTTCCCGAGTGAAGTTTTACAATAAGAAATCTGCATACTAGTAACAACAGTAGTATCAAGTTTGGTAACAATAAAACAAAAATTGCGACCTCTACAGCGGTAACAGATATATATATATATATATATATATATATATATATATATATATATATCATATTGTTGTATGATATATATATATATATATCATATAAAATTGTAACCTCTGTCTGTGCATTGATTTTTTTCGCGAAATTTCACGATAACTTTTCGTTTCACATGTCATAGACACCATATCTGCATTTTGTTTCTTTCGTGTATGTTTGTTTGTTTGTTTGTTTGTTTGTTACCTTTTCACGCATAAACGGCTGAACCGAATTTTATGAAACTTGGTATGTATATTACTACTAACCCAACTTAGACTTTAGGCTATATTAATTTTCTCTGAGACGAACAGGAGTGGGGGTTATAAGGGAAGCCTGAAATTAAAAATATCGATATTTCGTTTTCTATTGGTTTTTCGGCAAATATGCACATAACAAAAGTTGTTTATTTTGTTATTTAGAGTAACTTTTGTTATATACACCTTTGTCGTATACCGAAGTTTAAATGCGTTATACGCTAAAAATTATAGCGGGAGTCAACAATATTATTTGCCAAAAAAGACTCAACCGAACTAAATAAAACTCGGTATGTGTATTAGCAGTGAGGCCTTCATTATAATAAGCCATACCAATATTTCTATGTACGGGCAGGAGTGGGGGTTATAAGGGAAGCCTGAAATTAATAATAGCGATATTTCGTTTCCTATTGGTTTTTCCGCAAATAAAAACATAACAAAAGTTGTTTATTTGGTTATTTGGAGTAACTTTTGTTATATACATTTTTGTCGTATACCTAAGTATAAATGAGTTATACCTTAAAACTTTAGCGGGCACTAACGGCTGAACCAAACTTAACAAAACTCGGTATGTCAATTAGCATTAATTCTTCCATGATTATAAGTTATATTAAAATTTTTAGGTTCGAACGGGAGGGGAGTTGTAAGGGAGGCCTGAAATAAAAATTCACCATATTTACATGTATAAGAAACGGGAAATATAAAAATATCGAAGACTGTGAAGAATTATCGAACAAATAATTCTATTATTAGCAAATCACCGGCAACGACGGGTATCAATCCTAAACACTGGGACGGGTAAATGTCAAAATATTGTGCAATGTAAAGCCTGCTAAAAAATACCATCACCATTCAGCCACAAATGAATTCCCGGGTGAAGCCGGGTATCTGAGCTAGTATATATATATATATATATATATATATATATATATATATATATATAATTTTTAACGGACCTCATTTTCGTCATCTCCTGGGTAGGATCGATGGACATTTGAAGACATTTTTCGAAAATCGCGTCATGAGTACGATCTCAAAAGGGAAATCTACTAATAATCTAATCTGCTAAAATGTAAAAATCGTAGAATCTCAAAAGTTTAACAATATTGATTTTATAACATCTTATGATCCGACTAATAATAACGAAGATGTTTTGAATTTTCTAATTCCCCCCCCCCCCTCAAAACCACCACTATTACAGCTGCGATTTCAGCCAATAGCAATTGTGATCTTTATTCCTGTCTGAAATATTCTGCTAAATATCATATGGATTAAATCAAATAAACATTTTCGAGTAAAGACCAATAAATTTTATTTCAAGACGTCATCACAGCATATTTATGACGTATTTGCACGTGTCAGGTAAAGTAATAGTTCTATGAAAACCATATTGGCATTTAACCCTGAAAAGAAGTAGTTCAAGATATAACAGCTTAAAGTTAATACGACATGAATAGGAGGGGGGGGGGGTTTACTGATGGGCGATAACTAAAATACGGAAATACGATTGATTCTATTTTATTTCATACTAAATGACAAAAACTGCCCCTGTGACAGAACGAGTGAACAGACTATAGAACACCCCATATATACTTGCACACTGACTACACAGTTACGAAACACACTCCAACAAACACTTATCAAAAACAATGGCCAGTGGCCAATAAACCCAAAGTATTTGTTTAAAAAATACCCATTAGTATTTAGGCATATGTCTAAAACATTAATAGAAACAACGGACATCTTAAACATCCTACTTAAAGAATAATAATTTAAGTCTTCCTTCCATTTTTTTTCCCTTCTTTTTAACGCCTACATCAAGAATAATGCAATAGAATAAGTGGCATAACTTTCTTAATGAAGTTTTTTTGATTTTATGATTATGCGTACTAATTTTTATCACTATGTTTGTTCTTTCATTATGTACGTTATTTATTTATCTTTTTTTTTGTTTTTCATTTTTTTTTTCCTTTTTCGTTTATTTTTTTTTATTTTTCTGTTTAATTTATTTGTTTAATTAACTTCAAGAACAAATTTATGAACATTTCTTGTATACAAAACACGATGTATTATGAACATACATGTTATATACTGTAATAGTATGGTACATGTAGCAAATAAACGCCCTTTGTGCATGGGTAATGTCCAAAGGAAAATATAAAAAAAAAAATAATAAAAAAAATATATATATACATACATATATATCTATATATATACTAGCTCAGATACCCGGCTTCGCCCGGGAATTCATTTGAGGCTGAATGGTGATAGTATTTTTTAGCAGGCTTTACATTGCACAATATTTTGACATTTACCCGTCCCAGTGTTTAGGATTGATACCCGTCGTTGCCGTGGATTTGCTAATAATAGAATATTTGTTCGATAAGGCTTCACTGTCTTTGATATTTTTATATTTCCCGTCTCTTATACATGTAAATATGGTGGATTTTTATTTCAGGCCTCCCTTATAACCCCCCTCCCGTTCAAACCTAAAAATTTTAATATAACTTATAATTATGGAAGAATTAATGCTAATTGACATACCGAGCTTTGTTAAGTTCGATTCAGCCGTTAGTGCCCAATAACATTGTTGGCTCCCGCTAAAGTTTTAACGTATAACTCATTTATACTTAGGTATACGACAAAAGTGTATATAACAAAAGTTACTCCAAATAACTTTTTTTTTTTTTCGCGAAATTTCACGATAACTTTTCGTTTCACATGTCATAGAACATGTGAAACGAAACGTTATCGTGAAATTTCCCGAAAAAAAAATATATTATATATATATATATATATATATATATAATTATATATATATATATATATATATATATATGAAATTGTAACCTCTGTCTGTACATTGACTTTTCGTGTCACGTGTCATAGACAACATAACTGCTTTTTGTTTCTTTGGTGTCTGTTTGTTTGTTACCTTTTCACTCATAAACGCCTGAACCGAATTTAATGAAACTTAGTATGTATATTACTACTAACACAACTTAGACATTAGGCTATATTAATGTTCTCTAAAACGAATAGAAGTGGGGGTTATGAGGGAGGCAAGAAATTAAAAATAGCGATATTTCGTTTCCTATTGGTTTTTCGGCAAATATAAACATAACAAAAGTTGTTTATTTTGTTATTTAGAGTAACTTTTGTTATATACACTTTTTTCGTATACCGAATTGTAAACGAGATATACGCTAAAACCTATAGCGGAATTGAACAATTTTATTTGGGACAGAAGACCCCTCTAAAATAAATAAAACTCGGTATGTGTATTAGAACTAACGCTTTCATTATAACAAGCCATACCAACATTTCTAGGGACGGGCAGGAGTGGGGGTTATAAGGGAAGCTAGAATTTATAAATAGCGATTTTTCGTTTCCTGTTGGTTTATCGGCAAATATGAACATAACAAAAGTTGTTTATTTTATTATTTAGAGTAACGTTTGTTATATACACTTTTTTCGTATACCAAATTGTAAACGAGATATACGCTAAAACCTATAGCGGAAGTGAACAATTTTGTTTTTTGGACAGAAGACCCCACCAAAATATATAAAACTCGGTATGTGTATTAGAACTAACGCTTTCATTATAACAAGCCATACCAACATTTCTAGCGACGGGCAGGAGTGGGGGTTATAAGGGAAGCCAGAAATTAAAATAGCCATATTTCGTTCCCTATTGGTTCGACAAATATGAACATAACAAAAGTTGTTTATTTTGTTATTTAGAGTAACTTTTGTCATATTCATTTGTGTCTTTAAACAAAGTATAAACGACATATACACTATAAACTAAAGCGGGAGTCAACTATTTCATTGGGGGCTAACGATTAAACCGAACATAAAAACTCTGTATGTCAATTAGCATTAATTCTTCCATGATTACAAGCTATATTAAAATTTTTAGGTTAGAACGGGAGTGGGGGTTATGAGGGAGGCCTGAAATAAAAATTCGCGATATTTCATTGTCTATTTGTTTTTCGACAAACTTGCAAATAACAAAAGTTGTCAACTTTGTTATTTAGATTAACTTTTCTTTTATACATTTCTCCAGGAACAATGTGTGGAGCAAGTAATCTGCGTAGAAATATTGATAGTCTCAACAATTCATTCCATATTGAATTATGAGGTACCTCACCTGGAAAAATTAATTCAAAACTATGTTAATATTTTGTCCTTAATAACTCAAATCTATGCAAAATGCACAGGAGACGGGAAATATGACAATATAAGAAAATATGAAATATGACAATTTGGAGGACAGTGAAGACTTACATAAAAAAATAATTTTATTATTAACAACAACGGATATTAACCCTAAACACTGGGACAGGTAAATGTCAAAATATTGTGCAAAGTAAAACCTTGCCAAAAAAAATACCATCACCATACAGCCTCAAATTAATTCCCGGGCGAAGCCGGGTACCTGAGCTAGTATATATATATATATATATATATATATATATATAATATGTCGAATTTCACATCATGAGTACAAACAAAATAGCTGATTTTTCTTAAAAAGAACTTATTGTAAGATTTTGAATGAATCTGATACTGAATTAGTTATCAGAAATGTGATTTGATACAGGAGAAGGGAAAATATTTCTTTATAGGAGAATTGTGGATTCAGAGATTCTGTAGTTTATCTAAGTTTTAGCATAGAGTTCTCCTCTGACCCATATACAAATATAGAAATAATATGATATCCGTAACCAGACCATATTGGGGCCGACTCAACCACAAATCGATGTTGTGGGTTAAATAAATGTCACTATTTAGTTAGTTTAGCTTTATTGCTAGTTTCATCTCTAATTGGTTATCATGGGCTCGGGTCTATAATTCTCAATTAAGGGTTAAAACAATTATAATAATTTTTTTAATACGTTCGTTATAACGCAGATTCAGATGGAATTCGATAATTTGAAGTTTCTCTGTAATTATGAATCGGATCGAAGAGGTTTATTGAACAATGCTTGTTAAACTATTGATGCTCCCACATTTGAGGGGTTTGGTGCAGAAATGGTATAACCCACAAATACCCATTTCTTTATATTTTTGTTACTTCATTATATTCTTTTAATATAGCCTATCATTTCAGCAGATTTCCCTTAAGGGAAAACAGCTATTGAGGTTGTACTCATGACAGAATTTTCGAAAGAAATATTTCTTCAAATGTCCATCGATCCTACCTAGTAGATGACGAAAATGAGGTCCGTTCAAAACTATATATATATATATATATATATATATTTATATATATATATATATATATATATATATATTTATATTTGTCTGTTACCGCTCTAGCGGTCGCAATTTTGCTTTGATCGTTACCAAACTCGATATTTAGTCGTTTTATGTAAAAAGAAAGATAAAGTTCGTTAACGGCTGATATGGGACCTGTGGGAGGGGGGGGGGGGTTTAGAGGGGAGGATTTTCAAAAATTCGAAATATCTCCGTTACTATACGTCGGATCGAAAAATATTACAGAATCAATCTTATTGCAAATTAAATTTGCTATAAGTATTGTTCTATACATTTATTCTGTATCTTGAATATTAACTGAGATATTTGCATTTGTATTCTGCATGTGCTCGGCAGCAGTGGCTATGGACTTTCCGCCGTGAGCTCACGATAGAGAATAAATGTATAGAACAATATTTATAGTAAATTTAGTTTGCAATACGATTGGTTCTATACAATTTTTAGATCCGACGTATAGAAACGGAGATATTTTGAATTTTCAAAAACTTCCCCTCTAAACCCCCCCCCTCCTTCTGGTCCGATTTCAGCCGTTAACGAACTTGATCTTTCTTTTTACATAAAACGACTAAATATCGAGTTTGGTAACGATTAAACAATTATTGCGACCAGACAAATATTTGTAACAGACAAATATATATATATATATATATATATATATATATATATATATATATATATATACAGTTTTGAATGGACCTCATTTCGCCATCTCCTGGGTAGGATCGATGGACATTTGAAGAAAAATTTCGAAAATCGCGTCATGAGTACAACCTCAATAGCTGATTTCCCTTAAGGGAAATCTGCTAATACAAGAGCTAATTTCCCTTAACAGGAAGTCTGCTAAAATTACTTACTTCTGAGACGGCACTTTGAAGTACCTGTGTTCCTGGCAGATGTGATCATTCCCCAGCAGGCTTCTCCATTACTGATATTCCAACTTTGCAAGTCCTCCACCATGTCGTTAAGCAACCTTTGGCTCCATCTACCTGTTTGCCTAATGGAATTAGAAATTAGTAATTTAAACTACACGCTCATCCACTCTCTTTCCGGGAATAACAGGCTTATACGTTGTCCACTTAATAAAGCCCTAGTTATGGCGAGGAGGAACTTGCGAAGGAATCTACTTAGTAGGAGAATGGAATCAATTTGAAGGGACATGTAGAATTAAAGTAAGGATTAACATATGGAGGAATAAAAATACTCGTTCATGAAATTTTTATAAAAAGGAAACTCTTTTAAGAAATCTACTTATAAAAAGATGCCTTCAGAAATATCCCACTACAGTCACGAATCTGAGCGGTCCAATATTATATCTTGATATTTGTATAAATCTATTTCAACAATCCAGGACATATAGGAGTAGAGTCAAGAAGAAAAAGTCCATCACGCAGGGGCTGCGTAAACTGAGCAGATTTCCCACTTTTACAGCAGCGAAATCTGCCCAATAACAACTGTAGTAGTAAGGGATCTCTAAACCTATTCACGAGGGACAAACAGTTACGGAAACGGCCGCCAGAGCTCTCGGCGGAATGTCCGAACAGCCGACTCCCGCCGACCACACACACAATACAAATGCAAATGTCTCGGTTAATATTCAATATTCAGAATAAATGTATAGAACAATATTTATAGTAAATTTAATTTGCACTAAGATTGATTCAATACAATTTTTCGATCTGACGCATAATAATGGAGATATTTTGAATTTTCAAAAATCCCCCAACTAAACCCCCTCCCACTGGTACGATTTCAGCCATTAACGAATTTGATCTTTCTTATTACATAAAACGATTAAATTCCGAGTTTGGTAATGATCAAAGAAAAATTGCGACCGCCAGAGCGTTAACAGACAAATATATATATATATATATATATATAATTTTGAACGGACCTCATTTTTTTCGTCATCTCCTGGGTAGAATCGATGGACATTTGAAGACATTTTTCGAAACTCGCGTCATGAGTACGACCTCAATAGCTGATTTCCCTTAAGGGAAATCTGCTAAAAGCTAGCCTACCACACACTTTGCACTTATTGGGTCAAAAAAAAAATAATAAACAATAAACACTCACATTGTCACACAGAGGCCATTGTACGACATAATTTGCCGAATGGCCAAGTCCGGATAAATTATCTTGTTGTGGAAAAAGACTTTTATTCCTATTCCGCTTTAAGATTGTAATAACATTTCAAAGTAACATAATATGTAGTTTCTGATCATGTAATAATTTAATAGTCCAGTTTCTTTCATGCTTTTTTTTTTCTTTTTTAGCGAAATTCTGTTATTCATAAATTGAGGTGTTGCTCAAGATGCGATTCCTTAATTGTCCTAACCTAAGAGTTAATGAA
The DNA here is from genome assembly GCA_019009955.1 of Riptortus pedestris. Lineage (NCBI taxonomy): Eukaryota > Metazoa > Arthropoda > Insecta > Hemiptera > Alydidae > Riptortus > Riptortus pedestris. The sequence goes on from CM032232.1 coordinate 16,992,696, forward strand.
AATAAGGGTTATTCAAAGACACACACGCACGAATGCATGCAAACATATTTTACTTTTAACGCTCTAGGGGGCGCATTTTTTGTTTTATCGTTAACAAACTCTATATTAAACGTTTTAAAGAAAGTCAGAGGCGGGGGGGGGGGTTTAGAGAGTGAATTTTCAAAAAATTTGAACTATCTCCGTTATAATACGTCGGATCGAAAAAGAGTATAGAATCAATGTTATTAGATATTTTTGTGTGCGTGTGCGCGTGAGTGTCTGTGTGTGTGTGTGTGTGTGTGTGAAGTTGAACGGACCTCAGTTTCGTCATCTCTTAGGTAGGATCGATGGATATTTGAGGAAATTTTAAATAAATCGGGGTCCTGAGTATGACCTCAATAGCAGATTTCCCTTAAGGGAAATCTGCTCAAACACAGCAATTGCTATTTTACTTTGAACGACCTACCTCACACCAGGCCAGTCACACTGCGCCTGATAGCAACTAAAATGGCGCACCTCTGCTAATCAGCTGATCGTTTTCATATGTTTCAAATCGATTTCCGGATAAAAGAAAGGTCAAATATTTTTGTGAATGTGAATCACCTTCTGTCCTTCCTACAAAGTGAAAATAAATTTTAATGATATAGGAAACTTTGGGAATTTTTTGTGATATTGGGAATCAATATGGCAGTTGCTATGTTGTAGTTGTTTACTAATACTAATATTTCCGTCACAATTTTATCGCATTCAGTAGTTCGCGTGTTTCATGTTCCAGTCCATTGTTGGAAATACTCCAGTTTGATGTTCCTGGACTAGTAATTCATCCAACAAGCTCGGAACCTAGGCTAGTTAGCTATACAGTTAGTACAATAGTAATAGTTTGCCCATACAAACTTAGTGAATAAACCTGGATATTAGTTAAAATCCTTCAAAACTTAAAAACCAGATTTCTAATTAATTAAAACTTCTCGGGATTGAGGCATCAAATAGGCTAACGTCGAACCCTTTTCCGGAGTTGGGCCAACTAATAAGTTTTAAAGTTTTGTTGAAAAGGCTTCCTTGATTTAATTTAAACACGGCCCAAACTCTAGAGAGGAATTAAACAGAGATTTGAGAAAGCTTTCAATGGTTAATCCAGCGCATTACTCTGTCCGAGGCCTACGCCCCGCCTGTTGACACCGATGGTTCGTCGCTATGGGAAATTTAAGTAGTTTCATTAAGTTAAATCTTGAGGAGATAAAGCACTGATTTATACTTGGCGCAGAATCACTACTAAACTCATTTTAGCAGATTTTCCATAGTGGAAGTAAGTTTACACTTAACCCTTAATAACCTAGTGTCCACATACGAGGACATAAACCAAGACAGGCTTTGACAGATCACTGCAGGTTCTGATTGCAGGCCTGAAACGTGTTTCTGTTCCTCTCCTCTCATTACATGTCTTGTTCTCCACAGAGAAACCTCTATTTCATAGCTTAGCACCCTACAAGTATTTTTAGTTAATTTTTGAAATATGGAGTATCATGAACATGTTACAAGGTAAGTTTATTTTTTTTTTAATCAATAGTAAACAATCATTCATAATTTCTACCTTTTAAATTACTAAATGTGGATAGTGTTAGAAGTGAATAAAATTTACTGCATTAGAATTAATAAGTTATCTTGGTCTAAATAAGAGTTTAAAAATAATGTCCTCATATGAGGACGCTAGGATATTTAACTGATTATTTAACTGAGTCTCTCTACATAGGAAAACCGAGTCCCTAAAGACTGCCCCCTTCCAAATAAAAAACTTTTTGCCAAAAACCCCCCGAGGATTCAGTGCATCAATAATTAGCAAAGAGGATGGTGTTCAGATTACTAAGTGGGTGGATAATTCTGTCGTTAGTGCAGCCTCCAATTGCCACGGGGTTAATCCGGCCCAGCAAGTAAAGAGGTATTCTAAGGAGAAGAAAAAAGTTGTATTGGTTGATAGACCCAACGTAATCCGACAATATAACCGATTCATGGGGGCACGGACAGGATGGACGAAAATATTGCGAATTACAGAATTGAAATTCGCAATAAAAAATGGTATTGGCCTATTTTGTCCTGGCTCATAGACGTTTGCATACATAATGCTTGGTCTCTCCACAAGAAAAGTGGGCATGATGTGAGTCAGTTATCTGTAAGGAGAGAGATTGTAATGGCGTATCTGACTCGTTACGGTGTAGAACCCAAAGGAGCGGGCCGCCCTAGAGTGTTCTCGGCTACTTCCTCCGTCACAAGAGTTACAGACTCTCTACGACGAGATGGATGCAACCATTTAGTGAAGAAGACTGAAGGAAATAAATCTAGAAGATGCGCAGGTGAAAACTGCTCATCTAAAGTAAGAACCATGTGTTCGAAATGTAATGTCGGCCTCTGCATTGACTGTTTTATTCCTTTCCATAAATAGTTATTTAATATTTATATTGTAAATTTTATATTTGTGAATAAAACCTAATTATTATTGTGTTCAAGTTGTTATAACTCATTTACAAGTAATTTATGTTTTATATTTATGAGAAATAAAAAAAGGAGCAGTTAAATATCCTAGCGTCCACATATGAGGACACCCCATTTCTCGTTACGTAAAGCTCGATTTTTTTTTTCTTAATTTTTATGGAGTTTATTAAGAGTCTAAGATAACAAATATGCCAAGAAAAGTTAAAATATTTATAAAAAAAATAATTCGGGATATTAAGGGTTAACACCATCGTGAAACAATTTACATTTCAATAACACACCAAATTACTAAAATATATCTGAATTTAATATAAATATTGAAAACGATTTATTATATGAAGTACTGGAATTTATAATGAACCAGAATAATTTTTATCTCTTTCTAATTCTTTTTCTAATTTTAGTAATCCAAGAACAAAATAAGGGGGTCGGGAAGTCATCAGAACGTATTTGCATGTATATCATCTATAGACCATTTGTTGCCCACAGTATTTTGTATTTCAGTTTGGAATAAATGTATGATATGATGGCTTATTTATAGCGTCCGATGGCAAAGAAGGGAATTGAAAGCTGAAAATTTAAAAAAAAAATACAAATATCTCGGTTAATATTTGAGATACACAAAAACTGTATGTAACAACATTTACAGGTAATTTAATTTACAAATGGATTGGTCTACTTACATTTTTCGATCCGATTTATAGTAACGGTGATACCTCAAATTTTCGAAATTAAACTCCGTTATTTCTCTCACCATTTTTCCATTAACGAACTCGATCTTCCTTTTTTCATAAAAGGATTAAATATCGAGCTTTGTAAGGATCAAACAAAAATTATCGCTAGACCGAAACAGTCAAATATGTATGCATGTTTATATATATATACTTTTCATTTCTCAAATGTTCATGTATCCTACACAGAATATATGAAGTCCGTCCAGAATGTATATATATATATATATATATATATCTCTATATATATATATATATGTCTGTTCTAGCTAATTTTTCTTTGGCCATTACGATCCTTTTTATGCAAAATTGACCAAGACCTTAATCGGCCGAAATCGGGCCGGACTGAGGGGAGGAATTTTGAAAAATCGAAATATCTCAGTTATTATACGTTTGATCAAAAATGTTTTTAGCACCAATCATATCCCAAATTTGATTTCGTTATATGTGTTTTTTCCCGCTATATTGTTTATTGCCCGTAATGTTTGCATTTATTGGTTTCCAGCCTTTAGTAAACCGCCACTCATATCATGAACTACTTTATTCGCTGCTTAAATACCAAATATTGTCTTTATTGAAATTTTCAGAGATACGTGTAAATACGTAGAATGACCTCATCGATAAAGATTTGTGGTCTTGATTCCAAAATGTTTATTTTATTTTTACCGTAATCAAAAAAATACTAATTCTACCTTAACTAACTGTTTATATATATATATATATATATATATATATATATATATATATAGACATATAGGCATTATTTTGGACGGAGCTCATTTTCGACATCTCCTGTGTGGGCCCGACCTTTGAGGACACTTTTCTAATATCGCGTCATGCGTACAATCTCAATAACTGATTTCCCTTAAGGGAACTATGCTAAACCCCCTCATTAAAATGCATTGTTCATAATCTAACCTAATGCATATAGGCTGGAGGGAGGTTTCAAAGGCCCGGAAGCTTTTGAAATGGGGTGCATGTATTATTTCAACGAGTTGTCGAGGAGGCAGGGCGGAGCATGTTCTTGTCAGCATTATGTGTCCCAATGAGCCTCCATATCGAGCCATACTCCTGCAATATTCATCAATTCAGCCCCCAGGATAGGAGCATCTCGGAGTGGCTCGCATATAGACACTTGTATGATTCCCTTTATGTGTGATTCCCTAGTATTGTGTTTTTCCTGTTTGGATACTCCTCTCCCCATTATTGCGGAAATTGATAAGATGTAAAGACACGCAGGGACAAACATGAAAGCCCGTCACTCAGGGGCTGCGTAAACTAAGCAGATTTCAGACGTGCAGGTATAGCATACTCGTGACCTCATCCCACCTCATATTCTCTATTTCTATGTAAAAAAAAAGTCCGTCACGCAAGGGCTTCGTAAACTAAGCAGATTTCCTACCTTATGTTTTACAATAGATTAATCTACATACTAATAACACTTAACTCCACCATGAATATAAAGTGAATAACTACAAAAAACGGAAAGCGCCTGAATTGTAAACATACGGCCCAGCCAGAAAGGCAATTACTGTAATATATCTGAATTTAACACATTAATTTTATTGGAAATTATTAACTATATCTAATACTATAATTTATAATGAATCAGAATAATTTTTATCTCAAACACTTAAATTGTAGTAATCCAAGAACTAAAGACGGGGGGGGGGGTCGACCAACAGAACGTTAGTACACGTATGCCTTATTATAAAGGCCTTTTGAAAACAATATTTGGGATTTAAGCTGGCCTTAGCTGAAATAATTAGGTTTGTTATATAACAGAGTTTATGTGACATGAGTAGGAAAGGGGGTCATGATATAACACCTTATTGTTAATATGGTATGAGTAGGAGTGGGGGGTTTACTGAATGCTGAAAACTAAAAAATGCAAATATTTCAGTTATTATTCGAGATAGAGGATAAATGTATATAACATTATTTGTAGAACATTCAATTTTCTATAAGACTGGTTCTATACAATTTTTCAAATCGACTTATGATAACGGAGATATTTCGAATTCCTAAAATATTCCCGTCTAATCCCTGGGAGGGGAATTATTATTTTTGGGGAAGAATGGAAGACTAATTTTATAAAGTAGAGATGAGAGATCGAGTACATTTATTAACTCAGATTAATGAAGCATAATTGTCCATTATAGGAAAAAATCAGGTTAGGTTTAAGAATTGGTTACCTCTTTCTTCGGATTAGGTCCTTTTTTTATTTTTTTGTAAAATAACGTTTTTTTCGAAATGAATTAGATGCAAAAATAATTAGAAGTAATAGAGTAATATGGGTTTGGGTTCTTCAGCAAAAATCTGTCTGGCAGTTGATTTTAAAATAATTTTGCTGCTTTCCAGGACTTCACGAGGGAGGAGTCTCATCGGAATAGGGTTTTATGATTTGAAAGCGTATTGACCTAAGAAGTTTTCCTTAAAATCTAAAAGTTCTAAGCTGATTTACAGGATGGTTTTTGAGATTTCAAAACTAAGGTTGTTTTTAATTAGTTCTAATTTTCAGTTTCTGTTAAGGCTATTTGTAAAACCGAAATTTCTTATAAAAATAAACAATTATTTTTTAAATAAATAGAATTTATTTCCCTTCAAAATAACATAGGAAGAAAACATCCAATAGCAATAATGTATCCGCTGCTATTGAATTTATGTAATAAAACATTATTACATTGAAAAATCAAAAAATCGATTTTTCTCCAATATTTTTAAGAATAGGAATATAGGTTATATGGAGAATTTTGTTCCTTTTGGTGAGTAGAAACACCTGTAGAAGTTTGTCTATCTATTTACCAAACACCCTGCATATATATATATATATATATATATATATATATATATATATATATATATATATACACTAGCTCAGATACCCAGCTTTGCCCGGGAATTGATTTGAGGCTGAATGGTGATGGTATTTATTTGGCAAGGCTTTAATTTGACATTTACCCATCCCAGTGTTTAGGGTTTACGGCCGGTGTTGGCATTTGTTAATAATAAAATTAATTTTTTATGTAAGTCTTCACTGTCCTCCAAATTGTCATATTTCCCGTCTCCTGTGCATTATGCATAGATTTCAGGTATTAAAGACAAAATAGTAACAAAGATTTGAATTAATTTTTCCAGCTGAGGTACCTGATAGTTCAAATTGGAATGAATTGTTGAGCATATCAATATTTCTATGCAAATTACTTCCTCCTCACATTTTTCCTGGAGAAATGTGTAAAACAAAAGTTAATCTAAATAACAAAGTAAACAACATTTGTTATGTGCATGTTTGTCGAAAAACAAATAGACAATGAAATATTGAGAATTTTTATTTCAGGCCTTTTTTATAACCCCCACTCCCCTTCGAACCTAAAAATTTAAATATAGCTTATAATCATGGAAGAATTAATGCTAATAGACATACCGAGTTTTATTAAGTTCGGTTTAATTGTTAGCGCTCAATGAAATAGGTGACTCCTGCTTTAGTTTATAGTGTGTATCTCATTTATACTTTGTTAAAAGGAAAAAATGAATATGACAAAAGTTACTGTAAATAACAAAATAAACAACTTTTGTCATGTTCATATTTACCGAAAAACGAATAGAAAATGAAATACCGCTATTTTTAATTTCTGGCTTCCCTCATAACCCCCACTCCTGCCCGTCCCTAGAAATGTTGATATGGCTTGTTATAATGAAAGCGTTAGTGCTAATACATATACAGAGTTTTATTTATTTCGGTTGGGTCTTTTGTCCCAAATAAAATTGTTCACTTCCGCTATAGGTTTTAGCGTATATCTCGTTTATAATTCGGTATACGAAAAAAGTGTATATAACAAAAGTTACTCTAAATAAACAAAATAAATAACTTTTGTTATGTCCATATTTTCCGAAAAACCAATAGGAAACGAAATATCGATATTTTTAATTTCTGGCTTCTTTTATAACCCCCACTCCTGTTCGTCTCAGAGGATATTATTATAGCCTAAAGTCTAAGTTGGGTTAATAGTAATATATATACCAAGTTTCATAAAATTCGGTTTAGCCGTTTATGCGTGAAAAGGTAACAAACAAAACAAACAAACAAACATACAAACAGACACGAAAGAAACAAAATGCAGTTATGGTGTCTATGAAATGTGAAATGAAAACTTCTCTTTAAATATCTCGAAAAAAAAAAATGGAACGACAGAGGTTACAAATTTATATATATATATATATATATATATATATATATATATATATATATATATTATATATACATATGTATATATTCTTAACCACACATGACTAGTTTCTTGAATTATTTGAAATTTTTATAGATATAAGTGGAGTGGTGGATACTCGAAACGTGTCGGGGATGAAATAAATGACTATAGGAAGGCATTTTTATTAGATGACCTAATGGCTCAAAAAACATTTATTTAATTTTATACACACACACACACACACACACACACACACACACACACATATATATATATATATATATATATATATATATATATATATATATAGTATAATATTTTTATGAAACATAAAAATGTACTGCTTTTTTTTTAATTTGTATCCTTATTTTATAAATAAATAATAATGGGACTTCAACGTAATTAAAAATGAATTACAGTACCAATTAAACCTTAATAGCTCTTGAAATGAATGTCAAGCAATAATTATTTTTGGTCCAAATATAAAAATTCATTAAGGTACTAAACTTTGCAATGAGCTTTCTTGAAAATTCCTCTCAAATTAAATTCTTCCGATGTTCGTAATTCACTCCTTTATGACTGTTTTTAATGTGCTGCACATTTTCATTGCTTCTTGATTATGAATGTTTTTATGGGTCTCACAGAGTTCCTCTATTTTTTTGTGTTAGCCGATTTCCCTTAGGAAAAATCAGTTATTGAGGTAATACTCATGAAGGGATTACCGAAATATTTCTTCAAATGTCCATCGACCCTTACCAGGAGATAAGGAAAAAGTGATTTTGTTCAAAACTGTATATATATATATATAAATATATGTGTGTGTGTGTGTGTGTGTGTGTGTGTGTGTGTGTGTGTATGTGTGTGTGTGTGTGTGTGTGTGTGTGTGTGTGTGTGTGTGTGTGTGTGTGTGTGTGTGTGTGTGTGTGTGTGTTTGTGTGTGTGTTAACGCTCTAGCAATCGCAATTTTTTTTTTGATCGTTACTAAACTCCATTATGTAACGTTTAATGGAGGGGAGGGGGGTTTTAGAGGGAATCTCGAAAATTCTTAACATATCCGTTATTGTTTGTCCTATCGGAAAATTGCATAGAACCAATCTAATTGCAAATGTAATTTTCTATAAATGTTGTTACGTACGTTTTTTCACTATCTTGATTATTAACCGTGATATATGCATTTTTTAGTTTTCGGGCTATAGTAAACCCCCACTCTTACTCGTGTCATATTAACAATAAACTGTTAAATAATGAAGCACATTATTTCAAAGCTAAACACCAAATATTGTTCTCTTTGATATTTTACGTTATGAGGTACACGCAAATACGCGACTGCTTTGAGATCGCAGCCCCTGCGTGACGGACAATATTTAAATGGAGAATTTGTGGTGATGTGAGGTCACAAGTGTGTTATACCATCACGAGAGAAATCTGCTTAGTTTACGCAGCGCCTGCGTGACGGACGTTTTAACTTACAGACACCTCCCCGTAATGGAAATCGGCTAATCTGGTAAATACAAATGCAGTCTTAGATCTTCGTAAGATAATCCTACTTCATGTTGTTGATTTGCATTTTTAGCAGATTTCCCTTAAGGGAAATCAGCTATTGAGGTCGTACTCATAATGCGAGTCTATATATATATATATATATATATATATATATATATATATATATATATATATATATATATATATATATATTTGTCTGTTAGCGCTCTAGCGGTCACAATTTTTGTTTGATCTTTACCAAACTCGGAATTTAATCGTTTTATTAAAAATTGAAGATCAACTTCGTTAATGGCTGAAATCGGACAAGTGGGAGGGGGGGATTTTTGAAAATTCAAAATATCTCCGTTATTATGCGTCGGATCGAAAAATTGTATAGAATAAATCTTATTGCAAATTAAATTTACTATAAATATTGTTCTATACATTTATTCTGTATCTTGAATATTAACCGAGATATTTGCATTTGTATTCTGCGTGTGGTCACCAGTAGGCTATGTTCGGACTTTCCGCCGAGAGGTCTGGCGGCCGTTTCCATAACTATTCGTCCCAGGTGATTAGGTTCAGAGGTTAGGTTAACTGTTTTTTGGGGCTAGAAACTACTGGGTTATTACGCCCTAAATAATGTTTTAGGTTTAGAGGATTCTTACTACTACAGTTGTTATTAGGCAGATTTCTCTATTGTAAAACTTCACGTGGGAAATCTGCTTAGTTTACGCAGCCCCTGCGTGACGGACTTTTTTTTATGTACTTTTGAGTTTGGACTGATTATTCAGGGAGAAAATATTTATTTGAAAGAATTTGAAGTCACTGGAGTGTTTATCGTCAGTTCGAACAAAGTTCCATAAATGTTTCATTCGTGCAAAAATAATTGAAATAATAATTATTTATTGACTCTGTTTTCCATTCATTCAGTATAACAAAGTATTATTTAATCTTTCAGTTAATGAGTTTAAGCTTAATTTTGACCATTGTTGGAGGATGGTTTGAGCATACATTTAAATAATAATTCGAGGGTTTGCGGGAAAAAAAAGAAGATTTTCTCAGAATGAATACATAATTTGTAATCGTCAGAGAGACGAATAAGTACCTTGAAGGCTTGTGTTAAAGTCAAAGCCGTACGTAAATATATAATGCACATTTTCATTAACACTCTTGATAATAACTAATGACACTTTTAGGATTTTCCGCTACAGGTATAAATGCCTCGCTCCGAGATATGAAATAATAAATATTTTATTCCTTATTCATTTGTAAGTCAGAGCACGGCTTTGTGAGCTAAGCCCCGTAGCTTGATTTATTCACAGCTGACCTGGACATCTTACTCTTCTTCCCAGTGACATCCCCAAATGGCGACCTCTTATTACCAGATTTCCCTTAAGGGAAATAAGCTAATGAGGTTGTACTCATGACGCGATTTTCGGCAATTTTCTTCAAATGTCCGTCGATCCTACCTAGTAGATGACGAAAATGAGGTCCGTTCAAAACTGTATATATATATATATATATATATATATATATATATATATATATATATATTTGTCTGTTACCGCTCTCGCGGTCGCAATTTTTGTTTAATCCTTACCAAACTTCATATTTAAGCGTTTTATGTAAAAAGAAAGATCAAGTTCGTTAACGGCTGAAATCGGACCAGTGGGAGGGGGGTTTAGAGGGGAGGATTTTCGAAAATTCGAAATATCTCCTTTACTATACGTCAGGTCGAAAAATTGTACAGAATCAACCTTATTGCAAATTAAATTTACTATAAATATTGTTATATACATTTATTCTCTGTCTAGAATATTAACCGAGATAATTGCATTTTTCAGTTTTCACCAAACCGCCACTTCTACACATGTTACGTAAACAATACTCTGATACATAATAAATCACATTATTGGAAGTTTAAATACCAAAAATTGTATTCAATAGACCTTTATTATACGAGATACATGCAAATATGCACTGGTGACTCCCCCCCCCCGTCTTTAGGTTTTGGCTACTGAAATTTTATTGATTGAGATAACAATTATTCTGACTCATTATTAATTACAGTACTAGATATAGCAAATAGTTCTCAATAAAATTAATGTGTTATATTCTGATATATTTCAGTAATTGTTTTTCTTTCCGGTGTGAGGCGGGACCCGTTTGTTTACATTTCTAACCTAACGCTTCCTGTCGGCAGGCTATTGAAATTGGATGAAACATTTCTTATTTCCGTTTGTATTTATTCACGGTGTTGTGTTAGCAGTATGTATATTTATCTATTACTAAACTTCACGAGGGAAATCTGCTTAGTTTACGCAGCCCCTGCGTGACGGACTTTTAATGTTTCATGGCTATTCCACATCCTGACAGCTTATGGCTCCAATAGAGTTTTCTCTAATTGTTTGTCCCTGTGAGCTGATAGTGACTCTCAAGTTGCAGATTCAAAATATTAGCAGATTTCCGTTAAGGCAAAAGTTCATATTTATGAAACCTCGACCTCAGAGCCCCTTTAATGTGAATGCTGAGTTATAGATGTCGTTTGATATATGAAGCTCCATATCTGGCATTTATATTTATTTATTATTTTTTTATATAGTTGAACATAAGTATTGAACGTCACACTATATTATATTACTTGAAATCACCATTACTACCCAAACCCAATTTATTTGATCCTAAATATATTATAAAGAGGGCTGATAGTAACATATTGTTGCGAAAATTAAATACTTGGAAGAATTGTTCACGTGTTTGGAGAGTGTGGAGATCAGAGAAGTGCCGCTAATGGTCTAGCCCGTACTAGATCCGTCCAGACCAGACGTCGACGGCCCAGACAATTCCCCTTTGATGTATGCCGACGACCTATATAAAGAACCGGCCAGCCACGAGCGAGTCAGTTTTATTCTCACCTGTCTTGATGTTCACATCAGTGCTACAGTGCGACTTAGTGCAGTGCGGTAAAGTGTTTTTATGTGAAGAACAGTGTTGTGCCGTGACTGTAACAGTTTAGTGCTGTGTTTAAGACAGTGCAGTGCCGCCTTTTTGTGAATTTCAGTGACCGTGAGTGAATTATTGGACTGTGTAATCTGAAGAACAGTGACGCTATCAGTGCATATTGTGAGTAGTAATTAAGAATAATTATCCAAGTGAATTGAGCTTTGTTAAATAAATTGTGCAGTGATAGAAACTGTGAAACTTGTGAGTATTTAATTTTGCAATCCAAAAGAACTCTTATTAGCAACGTTTATTACTGGTTTTGGTAATAAAAACGTAACAATATAATATATTATATCAACCATGGGCAAAATTTAAACATAGCATATTTATTATTAAAAGAAATGGCAAAATTCAAACATAACATATTTATTTCGATGTTCGAACTATCGACAGAGTAGACAAACTGTTTGAGAAGCTGTAGAAAGTCTGGCTGAGAAACTGTGGACAGCCTGGCTGAGAAGCTGTAGACAGTCTGGCTGAGAAGCTGCATACAGTCTGGCTGAGAAGCTGTGGACAGCCTGGTTGAGAAGCTGTAGACAGTCTGGCTGAGAAGCTGCATACAGTCTGGCTGAGAAGCTGTAGACAGTCTGGCTGAGAAGCTGTAGACAGTCTGGTTGAGAAGCTGTAGACAGTCTGGCTGAGAAGCTGCATACAGTCTGGCTGAGAAGCTGTAGACAGTCTGGTTGAGAAGCTGCAGACAGTCTGGCCGAGAAGCTGTGGACAGTCTGGTTGAGAAGCTGTAGACAGTCTGGCTGAGAAGCTGTAGATAATCTGGCTATGAAGCTCTAGAAAGTCTGGCTGTGGAGCAGTAGACAGTATGGCTTAGAAGGTGTAGACAATCTGGCTCAGGAGCCCCAGAAAGTCTTTCTTAGAAGCCGTAGGCAGTCTAGTTCAGTTGGTGTAAACAATCTGGCTCAAGAGGTGTAGACAATCTTGCTCGGAATTTGTAGACATTCTGGCTCTGAAGGTGTAAACAATCTGGCTCAGGAGATGTAGACAGCCTGGCTCAGGAGCCCCAGAAAGTCTTTCTTAGAAGCCGTAGACAGTCTAGATCAGTAGGTGTAAACAATCTGGCTCAAGGGGTGTAGACAATCTTGCTTAGAAGTTGTAGACATTCTGGCTCTGAAGGTGTAGACAATCTGGCTCAGGAGATGTAGACAGCCTGGCTCATTAGAAGGAATCAGACAGGATCTATATGCAGCATGTCTCAGGAAATTTAGACCGAGTTGTTCAGTAGATGCAGGCAGTCTTGCTCAATACCAGCAGACAGTCTAGCTCAGGAGCCGTAGACAGAGAGCGTAGAGAATTGTTGGCAGCCCGGCTCAGGAGACTTAGACAGCATGACTCCGAACCATTAGACAGATTTGCTCCAGATCTGATGATTATCTGGCTCAGGATCTGTAGACAGTATTGCTCAGACGCTGCCGATGTCCTGACTTAGTAGCTGTGGACAGCTTATCTTCAATTAAGCGGGTTTGTTTGTTTGTTGTATTTTGGGGAAAAACATCAAGGTCATCAATTCTCAACACCTTTGAGTTCGCCGACCATGAGAAATCGCAGACATGCTGGTTTTTTTCAAAATATTTCTCCTTAATTTCATTTTCTTTATTTTTCTGTTACGTTTATATTTTCTGTTTCAACCCCCCCCCCCCCTCTTCCTCATTTAAGCAGGTGATATCTCGTTATGGGGACGAAATTCAGCTAATCTAATAAACTTGATTGTAAAATGTTGCCATTTCTATTATTGTTTGAATATGAATTCTACGACGAAAATATCCACCATGTTTTCTTTTATTTCATTTATTGTCATCATATGACTTCATTAACATTGTATTCCTATTCTGTTGCAGGCAGAGACGAACCCCATCGCGGGCTTGTACATCGGTTCCTGCCTCACCGTCCTGGCAGTGTTGGCTGGAGTCGGCCCAGTCCTCCGCGGCCCCGCACGCCTTGCAGGAGATCTGCTTGCGGTTCTAGCTCTGTGTGCGGCAGCCTTGCCCGCAGGTCCTCTGGCCATCTTCCCCCTGCTGATAGCCGCACATGCAGCCTTCCCCATGAGGCTGGGCATCACCGTAGCCGCGGGACTCACCGCCGTCCGCCTGGCTCTGGCAGCAACAGCCGCATTCGGCCATTCATCCTCCTTCATATCTGCCAAGGTGAGTACTATTAATGTCATGACGGGCGTGGATAATTCTTATTACATTGTAGCATTTTCAGCAGATTTCCCTTTAGGAAAATCAGCTGTTGAGGTCGTACTTATGACGTGATTTTCGCAATTTTTCTTCAAATGTCCATCGATCCTACCTAGAAGATGACGAAAATGAGGTCCTTTCAAAATTGTATTTGTCCGTTGCCGTAATTATTGTTTTATCGTTACCAAACTCGAGAATTAATTGTTTTATGTAAAAAGAAAGATCGTGTTCGTTAATGACTGAAGATGGACTAGGGGGAGGGGGGGTTAGGGGAGAATTTTGGAAATTTGAAATGTCTCCGTTCCTAAGATGGATAGAAAAAGTGTATAGAACCAATCTTATTGCAAATTAAATGTTTTATAATTATCGTTATATACATTTATTCTCTATCTTGAATATTAACCATGATATTAGCATTTTTCAATTTTCAGCCCTCAGCCAAGCCCCCCCCCCCACTCATGTCACATAAACAATACTCAGTTATATTGATAGATAGATATTTTATTATTATTTATTTTATTTTGGAGCGTTCGCAGCGAGGCGATATTGCTCATCAACAAACAAAAAATGCGGGGCAATACAATAGTAAATCATTCAAATGTTTTTATAATGTGAGTCGTGTTTTTACAGGATTATTTTAAATATTCTGCAAGACGAAATCCTTATTTGACTGGTATGTTTTATTTTATTTATGTTGGTGTGCAACGTTAAATAATTTTCTCAATACTCAGTTATATAATAAACACCTTTATTCTAAGTTTAAATACCAAATATTGCTTTCAAGGGACATTTAATATACTAGAAATATGCAAATATGATCTGTTGATCACCCCCCCCCTCTCTTTAGTTCTTTGATTACTAAAATTTAAGAGAAAAATAGTTTTCAAAACAATATCTTAATTTATATAGATATTTATAGTTCATATTAATGCTTTATTCAAATATATTTCAGTAATTGTTTTTCTTTCCGGTGAAGAATATTTCTATCTATTTATTCGGCTCTGAGAGGTAGGCTGAGGTGTTTGTTTATAATTCAGGCACTTTCTGTTTGGAGGTTATTAAAATTGACAGCAGGATTTATCATTACCGTTTGTATTTATTCACTTTATATTCATGGTGGTGTTATGTGTTACCAGTATGTTGATTTAGCTATTATAAAACTTCGCCTGGGAAACGTGCTTGGTATACGCAGCCCCTGCGTGACGGACGCTCTATTATAAAGGTTAGCTGTCGTACGAGTAATGATCACTTTTACAAACGGAAGACAGGGAGTGGTGGAGTAGCTAATAGGAGGGGGAAGAGGCCGTAGCTAATCGTGAGGACTTGAGTAGGCTGGCCAAGACTCAAGTACAGCTGGCACGACTTGAGTATGTACTCAACGGCTCTCGAGTCTGCTTCTCGTCTCCTTACTTCTGTTTATATTCGTCTCTTCCGAGTCTCTCTAGTCGCTGGTCTTAATCATTTCTACTAGTCTTCCATTATTACTTTCTTTAGAGTCTACGAATTCGATACTGAGACTGTTTTAAAATTCGTCACGCAGAGGCTACGTAAACCAAGCACATTTTCCACGTGCTGGTTTGACGAACAACTAACCTTCAAGAACCATGTATTCTCAATTTTTAAGCAATAATCCGGTGAGTAGAAGTAAAGGTTACAGACGCCGAAATAATGATATATATTTATAATAATAATATATGAATAACTCTATTAATAAGAAAATATGTGAATAACTCTATTAATAAAAAAATAAAATATAACAAAATAAAAATATGAATAACTCTATTAATAAGGAAATATGTGAATAATAACTCTATTAATAAAAAAATAAAATATAACAAAATAAAAATATGAATAACTCTATTAATAAGAAAATATGGGAATAACTCTATTAATAAAAAAATAAAATATAACAAAATAAAAATATGAATAACTCTATTAAGAAAATATGTGAATAACTCTATTAATAAAAAAATAAAATATAACAAAATAAAAATATGAATAACTCTATTAATAAGAAAATATGTGAATAACTCTATTAATAAAATAATAAAATATAACAAAATAAAAATATGAATAACTCTATTAATAAGAAAATATGGGAATAACTCTATTAATAAAAAAATAAAATATAACAAAATAAAAATATTAATAACTATATTAATAATAAAATATGTGAATAACTCTATTAATAAAAAAATAAAATATAACAAAATAAAAATATGAATAACTCTATTAAGAAAATATGTGAATAACTCTATTAATAAAAAAATAAAATATAACAAAATAAAAATATGAATAACTCTATTAATAAGAAAATATGTGAATAACTCTATTAATAAAAAAATAAAATATAACAAAATAAAAATATGAATAACTCTATTAATAAGAAAATATGTGAATAACTCTATTAATAAAAAAATATGTGAATAACTCTATTAATAAGAAAATATGTGAATAACTCTATTAATAAGAAAATATGTGAATAATTTTTGGAAAATTTCATTAAATGCCCATCGATTCTACCTAGGGAATGATGAACATGATGGTTGCTAAGTAAAATTATTATTACTAGAGTAATACCAATCATAAATACCTATATTATTTTGAACGGACCTCAGTTTCGTCATCTCCATGACAGATAAAACATATCAAAAATCGTATCATTAGTACAACTTAATTACTGGTTTCCTCTAAAGTGGGGCTGCTAAAACTCAGTCAGCTTCCATAAAATTATTTATATTTCTCTCTTTCCAAAAACTATTTAATCAAGACTTAGCTACACATTAGTTGTAAGGATAATTCATTTCATTTATTTATTTATGGTAAACACATCATAGGTGCCTTACCCTTTAAAGGTAAAAAAATATACAATTTTTTGTATAAATAAAAAAAAAATTATAATTATTTAAGTAAAATAAATAGGCATTTTATAAATGAGCATTGTACTAAATTCAAGTAATTACAATCAGATTACTAGTGATTATAGTCGATGAATGATTAATAGGAATTGAATGAATGGAAATGGTATTTTTTCTAATGGTTGTTGTAATGTTCTCCTTCAGGGTAGTTGTATATACAAATATATAATTGGAAATCTTGTTGTACACCACATACTTAATCCGTATGTTAAATTTTTTATTATATTAGCAGATTTACCTTAAGGGAACTTGTGACACCCAATTATATTTTATGTCGCTTTTCCTATTGTGCAAACTAAGGAGCTTAAGAAAACATTTTTTCGGAAGTCGGTGGTCAGGCATTGAGAGCAGTTTAACACAGAAATTAATAATTTCCTTAATTATAACTACATTTATGTGCGCTCGCCCAGTTTCCAAACGGACTATGTAATTCGGGGTACTTCTTGGCCAAGAATACAAATTCCGATTCCACAAGATCTAGGTAATTTGGAGCCCAAATCTCTGCTCCATAAAGAAGAGTAGATGACACCATTGAATCAAATAGGGCTATTCTTGCTTCCCAGGAATCACTCTTTCCTCTTCCCAGTATTTCCCTAACCTTTGCACTTGCCGCATTTGATCTCCACTGAAATGTTCTGCAGCTTTGGAAAATCTTCCTGATGAGGAAAAAGGCACTCCAAGGTATGTGTGGGTATTAATGTACTCCAATTCTTTATCCTGCCAGTACAGAGGTTTCAAATTTTTAGTTCGGGGGGATTTGTGGAATACAATTGTTTTGGATTGGTCTGGATTCAACATGAGTGAGTTTTGGTTACAATAAGTTTCTAATATTTTAAGTTTTTTATGAGCTTCGTGCCATGAAGTACTTAGAAGTATAATGTCGTCAGCAAATAAGAGCATTATGATTTCATTTGCGCTGTCTAATGGGATCCCTGCCGCACCACTATTATGGAAAAAAGAAATTATGTCGCATAGAAAACAAATGAAAAGGATTGGACTGAGACTTTCCCCTTGCAATAATCCATAACTTATTGGTATTTCATCTGAGAGCTCGGAACCAATTTTAATAAACATGGAAGCCTTGTCATAAAGTGCTTTTAGAATTCGTATTATTATTCCCGCTGAGCCCAAGAGTAAACAATTTTTGCCAGAGTAGCTCCTGGTTTATAGAGTCGAATGCTTTCTTAAAATCGACAAATGTCGATATATGTAGGTTCCCTTCCCTTGAAAATGCATACCAACTAATGCAGTCAGTGAGAAGACATGCTGAATGCAACCTCTTCCTTCCCTAAAACCTGCCTGTTCTTCAGGGATCAACTGCTCACTCTCGGCCCAATCAAGAATTCTGCGAGCTAGTATAGCTGTAAACAACTTTGCTATATTATTTATTAAAGAGATTCCTCGGTAGTTGTCGACATCTTTCTTATCTCCCTTTTTGTGCATTAATCGCAGTTTGGATTTTGACCAAGCCTCTGGTGGATTTTCCGAGTCCACTATGGTATTGAACAGATTCAATATATAATGTTCCCATTCTGGGGTTAGATTCTTGAAAACCTCATATATCATGTTATCAAACCCAGGGGATTTCTTGTTTTTTGACCGTTTAATGCAGTACTGTAATTCCTCTAATGAAAATGGCTGCTCAAGTATAGGGTGAGTGACAGAAAAAAACAATTTGTCTGATTTAATTTTTTGCCCATAAAGAGATTTATAATGAGCAGCCCAAAGGTCTATATGAATTTCATTAGTATGTAAAGTTGCAGGCTTAAGTGATTTTACAGTTTCCCAAAACTCGGCACTGTTTCTCACATTTCTTAGTTTTTCAATGACAACGGCCCTATATTGACATTTCTTTAACTGTATGATTGCCCTGTAAACCTTTTTTGCATTTAGGTAATCGTCCATTGCACTGTCCGAATACTTGTTTTTAGTCATTATTCGATATTTCTGCTGTACACAGAGTTTCAACAGGCGACACTCTAGATCAAACCATTTATTTTTAGGGTTGAAAGAATACTTATTATAGTTACTTTTGTGGACCATTAAGCCTGAGTGTGTTAGAGCTTCAGTAATTGATATTATAAAGTTTCTATATAACTCGTTACTATTGTTAGAACTGTAGTAAATTATGATGAAATTTGTAAATACATGCTTACCATGTACAAAAGGTACAAAATTTAATACCCGCTGATTATCCCCGCCGATTAAATTTTTGTAATTGGTACAAAGAACAATTGCAAAACGATGTAAACTTAAGTTCGAAATTAATGTGGACGGACGAAGCGACTTTTACACGTGTGGGCATATTCAATCAAAGAAACTACCACCTTTGGGCACATGAAAATCCCCGCGCTGTTAGAGAATTTCACTATCAGCATGAGTTTTCTGTAAACGTGTGGGTCGGTCTTTGTTATAGTCGCATAATAGGTCCCGTATTTTTTACCTGCTCGACTTCACACTGAAAGTTATCATCTATTCCTGGAGAATGACTTACGGGCACTTTTGGAAGATATCCCTTTGGAAACAAAGCTTGGAGAGCTGGTTTCAACTCGATGGTTGTCCTGCACATTACGGAAGGGCCGTACGAGACTGGTTGGACATCAACTACCCAGGTCGCTGGATAGGACGAGGTGGGCCGGTGCCTTGGCCTCCCCGGTCTCCGGACCTCACGCCACTAGATTTCTTCGTGTGGGGATACGTGAAAGAAAATGTCTACTGAGAGCCCGTCCGCACAAGGGATGACCTCATCGAGCGCATCAGAATGGTTTGCAACCAGCTCACCGCAGAACAATGTTTAGATGCAGTGCGATCTGTGAGTACGCGATGTGATGCGTAATCTTTTTTTATGTTTTAATCTTTAGTTATTGTTCATAATGTTATCTACTTTAAATAGGTAATTTTTTCTATACTATGAATATTTGAATAAAAAAGTATTTATTATTTTTTTCTTAATAAAAAATAATTTATTTTTTTTTCAATTACCTTTCTGTTAGTATAAGATTAGAATACAATAATTGTATTGGAATAACATTTATTGCTAAAATTCATTCAAGGAATAAAACCCGCTCTTCCATTGGCCTTAACTTGTTTGTGCACAACTATTTTTAGTTTTTTGTGGTTTTCTCGAAAACGAAGCGAAAACGAGGCATATGCCAGAGGACTTTGTTTTAGTTTTTCGATCCTCTATCGATTCCTAAAGTTTGGCCGTTTGGTTTGGGGACACCCTGTATATATATATATATATATATATATTAGCTAAGGTACCCGGCGATGCCCGGGAAATCATTGCTGATTGACTAATGATTGTATTTTTATAGCAAGACTTCAATGTGTACAATTGCACTTCCCTCCACGATGTATTGTTTTTTCAAAACAGCCAATCCTAAAGTGTAACTTTCAGGGTTAATAGAATAGAAATTTTAGTTTTGAAGAATATATGAAAATGGGTTCCTAATTTATCCCTCACGACTTTTTGACTCACGCTTTTTGAATAATTCAAACCATTATCATGGGTAGCATTTATCACAATTAAATATCTTCTATAATGAACATATTTCCTGCCAAAAATCAAACCAAGCACATATAGTTTTATACATAAGATTATATTCCTATTAGTAAGTCTCAGTGAAAATCACTTCCTGTCGTGGCAGCATTCCACAGGAAATAACTAAACTCAATTACCTCCCGTCCATTTCCGCTCTCGCAGGAGCTTTATCATCGTTGTTTTCCTTAGAATATTGATTCAGAATATTATTTTAATAATATATCTCCCTGATGGAACTAAATAATAGATCCCTAAACAAAATTTTATTTATGTTCAAAAGATAGATGAGGGGAAGAGCCCCCCTGCAACCTAGTAATATTTCAAACATTCATATCGAGTATATATTGAATACCAGAAATGCTCTTATAGTTTATATTCTATTAGAAATAAATAACAAAGTTATAGGGAAAATAAATAAATAAATGAGGAGGCGACAGAGATGTATAAGCTCACTAATCCGAATCATACTTGCAACATTCATATAAGACTAAAACATAACATCTTTTGTCATAATATGCATTTATTAAAAACACTTAACTAAGCACTAATAAAATTAATGACTCCCGCTTCGGTTTTAGCGTATATGCCATGTTAACTTCATTTACGGCAAAAGTGAATACAACAAATGTTACTTTAAATAATAAAAGTAAACAACTTTTGCTATGTGCACGTTAGCCGAAAAAAAAATAGAAAATGAAAATTGCGAATTTTTATCTCAGGCCTGTCTTATAACCCCCACTCCCGTTTGAACCTAAACATTTTAATGTAGCTTATAATCATGGAAGTATTAATGCTAATTGACATACCGAGTTTTTTTTAAGTTCGGTTTAATCGTTTGTGCTCAACAAAATTGTTGGCTTCCGCTTTAGTTTTTAACGCATATCTCGTTTATGTTATACAGCAAAAGTGAATATAACCAAAGTTACTTTAAATAACAAAATAAACAACTTTTGTCATGTGCATATTTGCAGAAAATCAAGTAGAAAAAGAAATATCGCTATTTTTAATTTCAGGCCTACCTTATAACCCCCACTCCTGCCCGTACCTAGAAATATTAGTCTGTCTTATTATAATTAAGGATTAAGAGATAATACAAATACCGAGTTTTATTTAGTTCGGTGGACTCTTCTGTGCCAAATAATATTCTTGACACCCGCTATAATTTTTAGCGTATAACGCCTTTATAATTCGGTATTCGCCGATAGTGTATATAACAATAGTTTCTCTAAATAACAAAATAAACAACTTTTGTTATGTGCATATTTGCCGAAACACCAATAGGAAATGGAATATCACTATTTTTATTTTAAGGCGTCCCTTATGACCCCTACTCCTGCCCGTCCCTAGAAATGTTTGTATGGCTTATTATAAGGAAGACGTTAGTGCTAATACACATACCGAGTTTTATTTAGTTCGGTTGAGTCTTTGTGCCAAATAAAATTGTTGACTCCCGCTATAATTTTTAGCGTATAACACCTTTATAGTTCCGTATATGGCAAAAGTGCATATTACAAAAGTTACTCTAAATAACAAAATTAACAACTTTTGTTATATGCATATTTGGCGGAAACCCAATAGGAAACGAATTATCGCAATTTTTAATTCCAGACATCCCTTACAACCCCCACTCTTGTTGGTCTCAGAGAATAATAATATAGCCTAAAGCCTAAGCTGGGTTAGTAGTAATATACATACCATTTTTTATAAAATTCGGTTCAGCTGTTCATGCGTGAATAGGTAACAAATAAACAAACAAACAGGCACGAAAGAAACAAAATGCAGTTATGGTGTCTAAGACATGTGAAACGAAAATTTATCGGGAAATTTCGCGAAAAAATCAATGTACAGACAGAGGTTACAATTTTATATATATAGATATATATATATATATATATATATATATATATATGTATAAAAGATCGACCAGACTCGATATATATTTGTTTGTTACCGCTCTAGCGGTCACAATTATTGTTCAATCATTACTAAACGTGATATTTAGTCGTTTTATGTAAAAAGAAAAGCGAAGTTCGTTAATGGCTGAAATCGGACTAGTGGGAGGGAGGTTTAGAGGGGTGGGGGATTTTCGACAATTCGAAATATCTCCGTTACTATACGTCTGATCGAAATATTGCACAGAACCAATCTTATTACAAATTAAATTTACTATAAATATTATTATATACATTTATTCTCTATCTTAAATATTAACCGAGATATTTGCATTTGTATTTTGTGTATGGTCGGCAAGAGTCGGCTATGTTCGGACTTTCCGCCGAGAGCTTTGGCGGCCGTTTCCGAAACTATTCGTCCCTCATGAATAGGTTTAGAGGTTTCTTACTACTACAGTTGTTATTAGGCTCATTTGTCTATTGTAAAAGTAGGAAATCTGCTTAGTTTACGCAGCTCCTCCGTGACGAACTTTTTGAGTTTTGCGTAGCTATGAGAATTTGTTGTTAATGGGCTGCCTTCCGTCAATAGTTCTTGAAAGTCATAGGGGAAGTCTTGATGTCGTAGTTTTTGGCATTCTGTCAGTATATGTCTTATCGTCAAGGGAATGTTACAAGTTGAGCAAGTAGCTCTGTCAGTCTTTGTCATTAAGTATGAATATATTAAGTCACGAGAGAACTCATTCTTCTCTCCTGGCAATTACAAAATTGTATTTGTAGGAGTCGGAGTTCATTAAAGACCTAAAAATCATCAACTAAATTTCATTAAGAAGGTTGGTGAAGTTTATATTAATGCTTATCAGGGACAAATAATCCTAGAAGACCACTTGAAGCGTAATAAATATAGCAAAATTCATATTACAAAAAAACTTGAGAAATTAAATTATTAAAATCCATACAACACTGGTTGATTTATTGGTACATACAATATACAAATGCATAATGTGATATATGCACATACAATAAAAATACACATTACTGTTGGTACAAGATTGGTTTACAGGTTTTAGTTTTAGGGAAAACGTCTAGATTATTTCTAGAACTAAGGAGCTAATATCAATTAACTAATATAATACTAATATCAAGGACTAAATCATTCCTAAACAAAGGATAAAATAATCAATCTTCGTTTAATGCATGGACAACTGGTATTTAAGACATAAGATTTATTTTTGAGGAAGGTTAGTCTTGACCATATCACTGTATTATCATTTTGATCGAACCTGTGAACGGAACTAAGGGTCTGTGGTAAGATTAAACCAATATAATACTGCAGGAGTTGGGGAATATGTTTAGCTTTCACCGAATTTGCGAGATGATCTATTCTTGTAAAATATTTGAATAATATTAAAATTTAATTTTAAACAATCTTGAACTTTCATGTTTGTGTGAATTTACGACTGGATAACATTGTCATAGGCTTTCAGTATTAAGGTTGAATAGGAGTATCAATGTAGTCCTAAGAGGATGAATTAGGATTATCCTAAGATGGTACATGAACCTCTGGACTGTGAACAGTATATCCTAGGATTACAAGGCGCTCTGATTACACCCATTATCCTATAACCAGATATCCTATATATGTATATAATATGTAATTGGCATTCCATATATACAGCACGCGCATTTGATTAAACCAATAATTATTGTATAATCAAAGATGGGAAAAACGCTTGATTTATTGTCGCATATCAAAATTTTTATTACGAATAAATTTCCTGCCTTCTAACATTCTTCTTCTATAAACTATTTATATGTAAAATTGTTTTTTACAAAATACATCTAAATATCGAGTTTGGTGACGATTATACCATAATTGCGACCGCTGGAGCTTTTACAGACACACACACACACACACACACACACACACACACACACCACACACAGACATATATATATATATATATATATATATATAATTTTTTAGCAGATTTCCCTTAAGAGAAATCAGCTATTGAAGTTGTACTCATGACGGAATATTCGAAATTTTTCTTCAAATGTCTATCGATCCTACCTAGTAGATGACGAAAATGAGGTCCGTTCAAAACTGTATATATATATATATATATATATATATAATATATATATATATATATATATTTCTGATACCGCTCTAGCGGTCGCAATTTTTGTTTCATCGTTACCAAACTCGATATGTAGTCGTTTTATGTAAAAAGAAAGTTCAAGTTCGCTAACGGCTGAAATTGGACCAGTGGGAGGGGGGGGTTTTGTGGTAAGGATTTTCGAAAATTCGAAATATCTCCGTTACTATAAGTCGGATCAAAAAATTGTACAGAATCTTATTTAAAATTAAATTTACTATAAATATTGTTACATACATTTAACCTCTATCTTGAATATTAACCGAGTTATTTATATTTGAATTCTGCGTGTGGTCGGGTATGTTGGGCCTTTCCACCGAGAGCTCTGGTGGCCGTTTCTGTAACTACTCGTCCCTCGTGAATAGGTTTAGAGGTTTCTTACTACTACAGTTGTTATTAGGCGGATTTCACTATTGTAAAACTTCACGTGGGAAATCTGCTTAGTTTACGCAGCCCCTGCGTGACGGACTTTTTTATTTATTTCCTTCCTCAAGTAGCCAGCCCTGCAGGAAGGGATTTTATTTGCTACACGTCCAGTACATCCATTTGTACATAACATGTGCTTGACATTTCACTTTAAAAAATGTTTTAATACAATGAACAAATTATTTAGAAAATGAAATTATTTATAAGAGAAAAAAAAAACAAATTTAGGCTTCAATGTTGAATGGCAAAATTTCAAACTCAACAAATTAACCAGCATCTATTCCGCCAAACTATTATTCGCAATTAAATTCGCTTTATATCACTGCATTTGCAACCACTCAACTCAAAAAAATCCTGATTTGCACTGACTCGTTGAGTGCCCTATTGAGTATCAAAGATGTATTGACAAACAACCCAATAGTAAAAAAAATACAATATCAAATACAAATGCTCCGAGAGCTAAAAAGAGCCGTCTACTTCATGTGGATTCCAAGCCACGTGGGATAGATGGAAACGAAAAAGCAGATTTAGCAGCCAGAGAAGCCCTCCAACTCGACTCCATCACCCCAACAACAATTACATCTGCAGAACTCTACCAACCACTCAAAGAAGAAATTAATAAAAACTGGCAACACATGTGGAATGAAACCCAGAACAATAAACTAAAAACTATTAAAACCACCATCCGTCCATGGAAATATTCGACAAGAGACAACAGAAGAGATGAAGTTGTATTAGGAAGACTCCGAATTGGGCACACACGACTTACGCATGGCTATCTTATGACAAAAGATCAACCCCCGATTTGTGAGAAATGTAACACAGAACTGACTATATATCACATATTAATGTAATGCCATAAGTATACAGATATTAGAAACAGATACAATATCTCCAATAGTATAGAAGTGGCCCTTGGAGATGACCCGAAAGAACTCGATAAATTGTTATTTTTGTAAAAAACACGAGTTTATACAAAAAAATTTAAAGTGCAATTGCTTGTATCTTCGTTTATATTGTTAAAATGGCGATATGGATGAAGATACCAAAATGTGAATTATAAATATTACAGGGCGATGATAACCTGGTAGTTTTTCGCCCTTAAACCCTATACAACAACAACAACAATGTTGAATTAAATAATTAAATTAACCTTAGTGGAGTTTTAAATAATTCGTACAGTAGTTCAGCTTCAGTAGCTTAATTGTGCATTGTATTTATAAGATAGAAGTTTATCCTCAACAGGTCAATTGTTTTTAGGCGTTTTACTTCCGTTTTAAATTCTGTTCTTTGGCCCGTTAGTAGTCTACAGTCATGGAGCAAGTGTCTGTAAGTCTGTTCAGTAGTAAAGTCACAGTAAAAATTTTGTTAATCTGTTAGGTCAAAACGATTATAGTAAGAGTTCGTTGTTCTGTGTGCAGTTAACAACTGTGTCAAGTAATAGACTCTTGATGTTAATTTTTGTCCTAAATACACTTTAATGTCTGGAATAAATAAATTTAAGTGTTGTCCTTTCGTAATCATTTACCATTTCTATTGCCATTTACTAATGTGTCTGTTAGTAATTGTGTTATTAGGTGTGATTTTGTTGTGGCATCTTTTGAGGCTGATTTACTGATAAAGCAGCGAGATCGTTTCCCAAAATTCCAGAATGTACTTGGATCCAGCAATATATATATATATATAAAATTGTAACCTCTGTCTGTACATTGATTTTTTTCGCGAAATTTCACGATAACTTTTCGTTTCACATGTCATAGACACCATATCTGCATTTTGTTTCTTTCGTGTATGTTTGTTTGTTTGTTTGTTTGTTACCTTTTCACGCATAAACGGCTGAACCGAATTTTATGAAACTTGGTATGTATATTACTACTAACCCAACTTAGACTTTAGGCTATATTAATTTTCTCTGAGGTGAACAGGAGTGGGGGTTATAAGGGAAGCCTGAAATTAAAAATAGCGATATTTCGTTTTCTATTGGTTTTTCGGCAAATATGCACATAAAAAAAGTTGTTTATTTTGTTATTTAGAGTAACTTTTGTTATATACACTTTTGTCGTATACCGAAGTTTAAAAGCGTTATACGCTAAAAATTATAGCGGGAGTCAACAATATTATTTGTCAAAAAAGACTCAACCGAACTAAATAAAACTCGGTATGTGTATTAGCAGTGAGGCCTTCATTATAATAAGCCATACCAACATTTCTATGGACGGGCAGGAGTGGGGGTTATAAGGGAAGCCAGAAATTAAAAATAGCGATATTTGGTTTCCTATTAGGTTTTCGGCAAATATGAACAGAACGAAAGTTGTTTATTTTGTTATCTGGAGTAACGTTTGTTATATACACTTTTGTCGTATACCTAAGTATAAATGAGTTATACGTTAAAACTTTAGCGGGAGCCAACAATGTTATTGGGCACTAACGGCTGAACCGAACTTAACAAAGCTCGGTATGTCAATTAGCATTAATTCTTCCATAATTATAAGTTATATTAAAATTTTTAGGTTCGAACGGGAGGGGGGTTATAAGGGAGGCCTGAAATAAAAATTCACCATATTTACATGTATAAGAGACGGGAAATATAAAAATATCGAAGGCAGTGAAGCTTTATCGAACAAATATTCTATTATTAGCAAATCCACGGCAACGACGGGTATCAATCCTAAACACTGGGACGGGTAAATGTCAAAATATTGTGCAATGTAAAGCCTGCTAAAAAATACCATCACCATTCAGCCTCAAATGAATTCCCGGGCGAAGCCGGGTATCTGAGCGAGTATATATATATATATATATATATATATATATATATATATATATATATATATATATATTATTGTAACCTCTGTCTGTACATTGATTGTTTTCCTCGAAATTCCACGATACTTTCCCATTTCAGATGGAATTGTAACGAATCAACATTTTTTGGCTTTGATGTCTATTTGTTTGTTTTGTACCTTTTCACGTCTAAACTTTGACCGAATGATATGAAACTTGGTACGTGTATTACTATTAATCGAACTAAGACTTTTGGCTATACTAACACTCTCAGAGACGAACAGGAATGGGGCTTATAAGGGAAGTCTGAACTGAAAAATCGCTATATTTCGTTTCCTATTGTTTTTTCCGGAAACTTGCCCATAACAAATGTTGTTTATTTTATTATCGAGATATACGCTAAAACTATACTGGGGTCAACAGTTATATAGATATTATTGTCATACCTCTCGGTGGAGACCGTCGTCATTGGCTGATGGTTGAGTACCGCTGGCAAGCGCTTTCGATGCGATGGCATCATCTTCAAGCCTGTTGATAGTGTACTGAGTTGCTTGTCCGTCAGTCAGTGGGTTTTAAGCTCTGTTCACCGTATTAGTTGTTTACGTTTAGTCCAGATCTGTTTACTTACCATTAAGATCTGTCACACGAGGGATGTTGATGTTCAGGTAAATTGTATTGTTGACGAGACTTACTAATAAAACCATACAATTACACAAGACAATTGCCAACATACGTTTCAACAAACAGTGCCTAACTAACCACGTCACCCCACGATACGCAACCGTACAGATCAAGACTAACACTTACGCCGCACACAAGACTAAAACTGACGCACAAAAACGCTGGATCAGGACAGAGATACGATCACTGTATATTAAGAAAGACCGACTGAACCACGACATCTACAAACTACACCTACAAGCTACTGACTTACTAACTCGCTTGAACCTATACCACTATTTCCAGCCATTCTCGACTTACTTACACGAGAAAGTCCAACGGACAATGACAGCCAAATACGATAAAATGCACAGAAAGATGGAAACACTCACGAACAAACAGACAAACGGCACAGCTAAACCCAACAGAGTTTCTCATTTTCACAACAGGGTTGTTAATCTCACGGATACTTCGTTCACGGAAAACGAGACCAAACTCCTGGAAAAAGGACTCAAGCACAACATGCACAGCACCAGCAGAAGAGAGATACTTGAAACCAACATAATCGACGCAGAAAACGCCATCACCTATCTGCCGCAACACAAACAGGAGAGGATAAGACACAGAATAGCAGACATCCTAGAAAACACCACCAACAAACAGCGAGGAACCACCACCCACTCAACCGAAAACAAAACGGCGAAAACCTCTAAAAACCAAACTACGGAACGACAAGCTCATAGTAACTAAAGCTGACAAAGGCAACGCTACGGTAATCATGACCACACCACACCAGATTACGTCGGCAAAACCCTCCAGTTCATCAAGGACACCAACTGCATTCGGCAAAGGACAGACCCAACAGATGCCTACCAGAGACAAGTACGTGACGCACTCAAACGCTGCACCAACATTATAGGCAACAATCACTATAGATACTTGAACATGAATCCAGGACCACCTATACTGAGAGCTCAACCCAAGATACACAAACCCAACGCACCCATGAGACCAGTAGTCAACTACAGACCAGCGCCTGCATATAAAACTCGCAAACAAATCACATCTATACTAAGAGACACAGTGCATCTGCCGAACACGTACACAATCAAGAACACCACAGAACTTGTGAACAAACTCGCAGGTGTACGGATCTCAGAACGAACAAGACTAGTGTCGTTCGACATCAAAGACCTATACCCATCTATACCAGTGCAAGAAACCATCGACATTCTCACTACAGGACTCAGCGACTTATACGATGATGACTACATCAGGGAAATCGCTGACCTGACGAAGACAGTGCTGAAACAGAATTACTTCCGCTTCAACAACGAGATATATATACCCACAGATGGACTCGGAATGGGAAATCCCACTTCTTCTATACTTACGGAAATATTTATTCAACACATCGAAGATACGCACATAGAAAAACTCATGGATAAACATCAAATTACAAGATATTTCAGATTCGTAGATGACACATTTTGCATCGTGGAAACAGATGACATCAACGGGATTTTGAAAGACCTCAATAAACTCCACCCCAACATACGCTACACCATGGAGACTGAAAACGAAGGAACACTAAACTTCCTTGACCTCATGATTACCAGGAAAACCGACAGATTGGAGTACGGCATATATAGAAAACCTACATCCACGGATACAACAATACACGCCACTTCAAACCATCCAACTCAGCACAAACTAGCTGCATTTCGCCACATGCTACACAGACTACATACCCTTCCGCTCACAAATGAAAACTACGACAAGGAGTTGAATACAATACACGAAATAGCCTACAATAACGGCTACAAACGACACACGATCGATAAGTTACTCAAGAAAATAACTAGTAACGCCAAGCAAGACGCGAGCACTTCGGCTGAACCAATCACCAAACGACACGCAATCACATACACGGGTCCTGATACATATAAAATCACAAACGCACTTCGGAAAGAAGGACTTCACACTACGTTCAGAACCAACAACAACCTACGGCAGAAGCTCACAAATGACATCGAGAACAAGGACATCTTCAATATGAACGGAGTATATAAACTCATGTGCAGCTGTAACAACACATACATTGGACAAACTGGAAGGAGATTGAAAACGCGATACACCGAACATATCCGCTCGTTCAGACTTAACAAACGAGATTCCAATTTCGCCAACCACCTGAACGACCATTGCCACGACCCGACGAGTATAGCCGACAGCATGAAACTTCTACACCGACAAACGAAAGGCCGACGATTGGATATACTAGAGAATATGGAGATATACAAACAACGGACATTCAACGGAGACATCATCAATGAACAGCTCAACACTAGCTCGGACACGATCTTCAGACCACTACAACTTCTTAAAAGGAATAATAAACGGAAGACGCCAACAGACGGAATCACCCAGGATTACCAACAGGTAAAGCGACGACGCAGGTAGTTCCATATAGTATTTAATCATTTATTTATTCATTTTTCTATGATACATAATTTTTAAATGTATAATAACAATGACACAAATATTATATTATACCCGTATCTACATATCATATGTATTACACCATACCACCATACACATTAACACTTGAAATGTAAACACCCATACGGATGAGGACAATGACCCACTACACGATAACAGTTTACCTGAACACTAGTTTAAACGCACCTCGTGTGACAGTTCTGAATGGTAAGTAAACAGATCTAATAAAACGTTAACAACCCACCACACATAACAATTTACCTGAACACTAACACACCGTTGACAGATCTGAGTAGTAAATAAACAGATCTCGATTCAAACGTAAACAACCCACCACACGAAAACAATTTACCTGAACATCAACATCCCTCGTGTGACAGATCTTAATGGTAAGTAAACAGATCTGGACTAAACGTAAACAACTAATACGGTGAACAGAGCTTAAAACCCACTGACTGACGGACAAGCAACTCAGTACACTATCAACAGGCTTGAAGATGATGCCATCGCATCGAAAGCGCTTGCCAGTGGTACTCAACTACCAGCCAATGACGACGGTTTCCACCGAGAGGTATGACAATAATATCATTTATATTGGCGGTTCTAACCCTTTATTTGAATTACCAGTTATATTGAGTTCAAACGAACAAAACAAAGCTCCAAGCATTAACTCCGTCATGACTATAAGCTATATTAAAATTTCTAGGGCCTAACAGGGGTTGCGGTTATAAGAGAGGCCTGAAATGAAAAATTATATAGTTTCCTCTTGTTTTTTCGGCAAACATGCTCGAGACAAAAGTTGTTTATTTTGTTATTTAAAATAAAATTTGTTATTCAAATTTGTCAGATATGGTATAGTAAAGAAAAGTCCGTCACGCAGGAGCTGCGTAAACTAAGCAGATTTCCCACGTGAAGTTTTACAATAGAGAAATCTGCCTAATAACAGCTGTAGTAGTAAGTAACCTCTAAAACCTATTCACGAGGGACTAATAGTTACAGAAACGGCAACCAGAGCTCTCGGCGGAAAGGACGAACATAGCCGACCACACGCAGAATACAAATACAAATATCTCGGTTAATATTCAAGATAGAGAATAAATGTATAGAACAATATTTATAGTAAATTTAATTTAAAATAAGATTGATTCTGTAAAATTTTTCGATCCGACGAATAGTAACGGAGATATTTCGAATTTTCGTCTAAATCCTCCCCTCTAAACCCCCCCCCCTTCGTTTTCCGATTTCAGCCGTTAACGACCTCGATCTTTATTTTTAAATAAAACGACTAAATTTCGAGTTTCGTAAAGATCAAACAAACATTGCGACCGCTAGAGTGGTAACAGACAAACATCTATATATACATATATATATATATATATATATATATATATATATATATATATATATAGATATATATATATATATATATATATATATATACAGTTTTGAACGGACTTCTACTAGGTAGGATCGATGGACATTTGAAGAAAAATTCCGTCATGAGTACAACCTCAATAGCTGATTTCCCTTAAGGGAAATCTGCTAAAACTGGGTATTTAAATTATCATTTCCCTGACAACTCCTAACTATACATCATAGCCGTGTGTTTAAGCTGTTCGTTTCTCCTAAAGATTGCGATTACTTTAATGATTTCACTGTATTCATAATACTCTTGTATTTCAATACTTGGAAGTGGATTATAAGTTAGGAGAAATTGTATAAATCCCAGCTTATACAAAGGTTTGTGTCAGTCGCATTATTTTGGAAATGCACAGTTAAAGTTATAATCACTTGAGCTCCACCCCACCCGACCTCGCATTGGATTATGATTTCATGTTAATGGATGCTTATACTTTTATTGTAGTCGTGTAATGTGTTGTCAGAAATGTGAATTTGTTTAATTCTCATAAATAAATAATTTAAGAGGATGAACGCTGGGAGGTGGAGGGTAAAATTGCCGGAGATGTGTACCTAGTTATTTCTGATATTTATTAAACCTGGTCTTCTAATATTTTATACTTTACTGAACATACTGTTTACCATACTGAATATAATTTTTGCTTTCAATACATACTAAAGTGTGTTTTGTAGCAATAGCTATCATTCACATACTATAGCTGTCATAGCTTTTGGCTGCTTTTGGGCAACGGTGTTTTTATTCAGCCATGGTTTGGAATAGAGAATACTTTTCATAATGAATTATATGTTGGTCAATGACGTTCTGGTAAACGATGCTAGCAAAGGAGACGGGAAATATAAAAATACTGTGGATAGTGAACCTCACATAGCAAAACCCATTATTATTAACATACCCTGAGCAACACTGGGTACCTTAGTGTGTGTATATATATATATATATTTATATATATATATATATATATATATATATATATATATATATATATATATATGGCGCAGCCTTGTGGGTAAATCATGGCTACTTGTACCACTAATTTAAGTAAGCTGAAGGTAATAGCCAGGACAGTTATAATGATGTTCTAGTATCATGAAAAAATAAAAGTCCATCACGCAGGGGCTGCGTAAACTAAGCAGATTTCCCGCGTAAAGTTATAAAATAGAGTAATATCTATACGAGTGCCGAACAGTTACGGAAACGGCCGAACTAGCTTTAGGCGGGAAACTCACTCTCGTCCGTTATCCGCCCACATTTAATAAAAATGCAAATATCTCAATATTCAAGATAGAGAATAAATGTATGTAACAATATATATAGTAAATTTAATTTGCAATAAGATTGATTCTATACAATTTTTCGATCCGACCTATGGTAACGGAGATATTTTGAATTTACGAAACCCCCCCCTCTAAACACTCCCTCCCACTGGTCCGATTACAGCCATTAACGAACTTAAACTGTCTTTTTACATAAAACGTTTAAATATCGAGTTTAGCTACGGTCAAACAAAAATTGCGACCGCTAGAGCGTTAACAGACAGTTTTATATATATAATTTTGAATGGACCTCATTTTCGTCATCTCCTGGGTAGGGTCGATGGACATTTGAAGAATGTTTTAGAAAATCGCATCACGAGTATTACCTCAATAGCTAATTTGCGTTAAGGGAAATCTGAAAATAGTGTAATTGAAAATTTCACTTGAAAAATATAGAGTGAACTCCTTCCTAAGAGCAGAGGGCAGCACCTCACAGACCTTTACTCCTTAATCTCAAAAACGATCCATCAAAACGAGGCCAGCCCAGCCCCCCCCCCTCCGAGAAAAATCCGTGACCTCGTATGCTCCAAATGTAAATTCCCTGGAGGTTTAAGTTAGCCATATGAATTAACGCGTTGGTCTTAATTTCAGTTAGTAAACCTAGAGCGCTAGATTAATTCTATAACATGTTTAATACGACATTTAATGGGGGCTCAGGTTAGCCATGTGAGTTAACGGGTTGGTCTTAATTTCAGTTGGTAAACCTAGAGCGCTAGATTAATTCTATAGCATGTTTAATACGACTTCTAATGGGGGCTCAGGTTAGCCATGTGAGTTAACGCGTTGGTCTTAATTTCAGTTGGTAAACCTAGAGCGCTAGATTAATTCTATAACATGTTTAATACGACTTCTAATGGGGGCTCAGGTTAGCCATGTGAGTTAAAGCGTTGGTCTTAATTTCAGTTGGTAAACCTAGAGGGCTAGATTAATTCTATAACATGTTTAATACGACTTCTATTGGGGGGCTCGGTTAGCATGTGAGTTAACGCGTTGGTCTTAATTTCAGTTGGTAAACCTAGATGGCTAGATTAATTCTATAACATGTTTAATACGACTTCTAATGGGGGCTCAGGTTAGCCATGTGAGTTAAAGCGTTGGTCTTAATTTCAGTTAGTAAACCTAGAGCGCTAGATTAATTCTATAGCATGTTTAATACGACTTCAAAGGAAATTATTTAGTGACGAAATTATTCATTAAATAAAATCCTAAGTTCCACCCCGCCTAGAAAAGGGTGGTAACCTGTAGATAACCCGTCCCAATAAGCCTCAGTTGCAAAAAGGTTGACATTAATAAATAATAATAATAATAACGTCTAATAACATAGATATTTGGAATTTCCAGAATTCCCTCTCTTGACTCACTCCTCCTGTCATGGTCCAAGATCAAATAAATATTTTAGTCAGGAGTGGACAATTTTAATTAATGTCATGACACTACATAATTGCATGTATCTCACACAGGAAAAGTCTAATGAAGACAATATTTGGTATTTAAGCTTTGATTAATATGGTTAATGATATAGAATTTTAGCAGATTTCCCTTAAGGGAAATCAGCTATTGAGGCTGTACTCATGACGGAATTTTTCTTCAAATGTCCATCTATCCTACCTAGTAGATGACGAAAATGAAGTCCGTTCAAAACTGTATCTATCTATCTATATATATGTCTTTTACCACTCTAGCGGTCGCAATTTTTGTTTGATCGGTACCATACTCGATATTTAGTCGTTTTATGTAAAAAGAAAGATCAAGTTCGTTAACGGCTGAAATCGGACCAGTGGGAGGGGGGGTTTAGAAGGGAGGATTTTCGAAAATTCGAAATATCTCCTTTACTATACGTCGGATCGAAAAATTCAGTACAGATTCAATCTTATTGCAAATTAAATTTACTATATATATTGTTATATACATTTATTCTCTATCTTGAATATTAACAGAGATATTTGCATTTTTATGACGTCTGTGGTCGGGTATAGTTCGGATTGGTTCGGCCCATTTTCCGCCAGTTACCTCGGCTCAGGTGGAAGCTTCTTCTAACCTTACCTGTCGTTTCTCTAACCTTACCTTACCTTCGTTACTTTTGTGAGATTTAGACATATTACGTTCTGTTCATCCGACACCCACCCCCCTTCTTTAGGTTCTTGGACTTATAAAATTTGAGTTATTAAAATATATATTATTCTTACAATTCAGAAAGCCGTTTTTTTCAGTTGGGAATTTATTTTAATTAACGGAAAAAGAGTTCTCATTTCCGGTTGTATATAATAAGGGTGGTATTGTGTTACCAGTATGCAGATTTCTCTATTGTAAAACTTCACATGGGAAATCTGCTTAGTTTACGCAGCCCCTGCGTGACGGACTTTTTATTATTATTACATAGGTAGGAGAGCGGGTTTACTGAAGAATGCAAGCTAAAAAATGACAATATCTCGGTTAATAACCCAAATAGTGAAAAAGCATATACCTACATTTATAGAACATTTAATTTGCAATAAGATTGCTTGAATACACTTTTTTGATCCGACGTCTAATAACGGAGATATTTCGAGTATTCCAAATTCCCCCTCCCAGTACGATTTTAGAGGTTAGCGAACATGATCTTTTGCTTTGAATGAAACGCTAATGTATAGAGTTTGTAGCGGTAAACAAAAAAAGTCCGTCACGCAGGGGCTGCGTAAACTAAGCAGATTTCCCACTTGAAGTTTTACAATAGAGAAATCTGCCTAATAACAACTGTAATAGAAAGAAACCTCTAAACCTAAAACATTATTTAGGGCGTAATAATCCAGTAGTTTCTAGCCCCGAAGCACAGTTAACCTAACATCTAAACCTATTGGCGTGGGTTGGGACGGATAGTTATGGAATGGGCGCCAGAGCTCTCGCGGAAAGGTCTGAACTTAGCATACTGGTACACAGCAGAATCTATTGCAAATATCTCGGTTAATATTCAAGATTCAGAATAAATATAATGAACAATATTTATTAGTAAATTTATTGGCAATAAGATTGATTTCTGTACTAAATATTCGATCCGACGAATTAGTAACGGAGATTATTCGAATTTTCTGGGAAATCCTCCCTTAAACCCCCCTCCCCCGTGGTTCGATTTCGCCGTTAAAACGAACTTGTTCTTTCTTTTTAATAAAACGTCTTAAATATCGAAGTTTGGTAGTGTAACGATCAAACAAAAAATTGCGACTCCGCTAGAGCGGTAACAGACAAATATATAGATAGAAGATGATAGATAAGATAGATAGATAGATAGATAGAAATATATATATATATAGATATATATATAAAGATTTGAACAGACCTCATTTTCGTCAATCTACTAGGTAGGATCGAATGGACATTTGAAGAAAAATTTTCGAAAAAATTCCGTCATGAGTACAACCTCAATAGCTGATTTCCCTTAAGGGAAATCTGCTAAAATTGCGACCTCTAGAAAGATAAGAGACAAATGTATAAATAAAATACATTGAACGGAATTATTGAAAATAAAATTACCTCTAAATGTTATTATATATATATATATATATATATATATATATATATATATATATATATACTCTTCCTGTATCTGAAATAATTATCAAAATATT